>OU744807.1:25254474-25681445 GCA_916614155.1 Mesoligia furuncula | reverse complement strand
TTTCCGCCCGCGGCTTTGCCCGCGAGGTATGGCGATAAAAACTATCCTATGTCCTTCCCCGGGATGCAATCTATCTCTCTGCCAAATTTTATCGAAATCTGTTCAGTGGTTTAGGCGTGAAAAGGTAACATACAGACAGACAGAGTTACTTTCGAATTTATAATATTAGTATGTATTGTTTTTATTGCACGACTCATAAAGCGAAGCATTGCTTTACGATCGATTTTATTTTGCCTCCTTTCTGCAACTATTTCTATTGTTATACCTACTCCTGCTAGTATACATAACGTACTTAATTATGTACCATTGTATAGATAATTTAATGGAGATTGATTATGTCCTTCAAAAATTGATTGAATGCAATAGAAATGAAAAAAAACATCGAAATAAATTTCTTTAAAAAAATCCCGTCAATCAAGTGCGAAACCTAAAAACATTGTAGCTTGCGAAAAAAACAATTACTTGAGTAATTTTTTTTTTTTTTTTTGTAGATTCGTTTCATCGTTATGAGGAACCCGATTGAAAATTCTATTCAAAGTAGTTTAATTATAATTAATAAAAACTAACTAATATAATATCTATATTATCTATGTCTTTTTATACGATCAAATGAGCATTTTGAGTCGTCTACTTTTAGATTTTCCAAATATTTTTGTTTGTAATCTGAAAAACAAATATTTTCAGGATAACATCAAAGAATTTTTTTTCATAAATTTTTATCAAATGGATCTAGGATTACATTTTAATCCAAGTGAAAAGACGAGATAATACCAAAAATTAACAGACGTTTCTAAACTAATCTTAAAAAAACTGACTAAGTACGAGTCGGACTCGCACACGAAGGGTTCCGTACCACAAGGCAAAAACGCCGAAAAAAAACACGTTTGTTGTAGGGGTGGCCCCTTAAATATTTATTTTATTTTGTTTTTAATAAGTATTTGTTGTTATAGCGGCAACAGCAATACATAATTTGTGAAAATTTCAACTGTCTCGCGGTTCTTGAGATACAGCCTGGTGACAGACAGACGGACGGACAGACAGCGAAGTCTTAGTAATAGGGTCCCGTTTTTATCTTGTGGGTACGGAACTCTAAAAAAACCAGCTCGAAATCTGAGAAATTCACGCTTTTAATTAAAGATGCAATTTAAAGTGGTGTAAAGCATAGCTCGCCGGATTTCGGCGACCCGTTGAGTGAAAACAAGAGAGCAACGGAATTAGGACACCTGCCAGTTGCGAGACTGGCCGGGTCCCGACTGCAGGCTATATTGTGTTTCTGGATTAAAGGGACCTTGCCTTTGTAGGCGCCTTTTGGGCGATGAGCATTGTTGGAGCTGTTGTAAAGGAGGGTCTTTTAATATGCATTAATAAAAGCTTTTGTTTCATATTATTATTCTTTAAACATATTATGAAACTTGGAACTTCCAAAGAGAGAATTTCCTGGTTTTTGTGCTTTTCCTGTACTGTCTTTAAACAAACTTGTAAGGTCCGAAATTCAAGGCATTTCAGGTCTTATTTTCCTAATGCCATTTTCACGTTCGTTCGATAGGATCAATTACCAACTTTATTACATTAGTCCCTCTTGTGGCTGTAATTATTTGAGGACTAGCGAAATGTAACTGTTCGTACAGACGCCAGCAAGTCAAGCTACCCGAAACTGTCAAATTTTCCCAATCAACTTTGAATCTTATGCTTTAGGAATAAAATTGAAATTCTTTTAAAGAAATTATGACAGATTGTAGTAGGTTGATGTGCTGGCGTCTGTACAGGTCATGGAAAAGAACCGGCTCTGTAGACCCCAAACATTTTACCCAGATAATTTACTACACCCATTGCGTTTTTTGAAGACCCTTGCCCTTCTGATTGCGCCAGATCGAATTGTCTCTCAACACCAACTAACAAATCCATTTTTCAATTCCAGATGAGGTCGACGTGATCGGCTACACTTCGAACCAGAGCGACAGTGAGTCGCTGGTGTCGGGACACAGCGTTGACAGCGGGGTGGGCGGGGGCGCGCGGCGGCGACCGCGGACCCCGCTCAAGACGCGTCCCGGCAATGTGCCGCGGACCCGACGCGCCGCTCGCCTCACGAAAGTTGTCTAGGTAGGTGTTTAACGGTCTTCTGTTTTAGTTAGCTCAGGCTATCACAAAAAAGAAGTTGAAACACTGCCTGATAGCACACTGACACATTAACTGATAGTGGTTAAGGGGCTTACAGGACCTAAACGCAAGTTTTAGAAACAATAAAAGTATATGATTGACTACAGTAAACAAAATCAGAAAAACAAGATATTCTTCAGGATATATGCTAGGTAGATACTATTTTGAAAACATAATACAACTAATTTGATACGATAGAAAAATATCATGAAGATACCTCTAAAAACTTTCTTTTTACAATAAAAACCATACTAATATACATACAATCATTCTGATTTTTTGTCAGATACAACAAGCAACATACTAAAACACCTGTTTTAATTTTTTTTTGTCCAAACAATAGATTTTTTGTACCTAATTAAATAATTGCTTCATATTTTGCAATATTAAATTACCAGCGTTGTGTCATCGCGCTTCTCTTTCTTTTCTAAGCAGTCCGACAGTGACCGCGCTTTAGGTAATGTAAGCCCCTTAAGAATAACCTCTTCCTTATTGGCTATTAGTTTTTCGACTGATGCGATGACGATAACAGTCATGTTTATTCATAGTAGTAAAGATTAAGGGGGAGGTGGTTAAGGTTGGTTTCGGAGAAAAGGTTTGCCAATATGCAGCCACCATTAAAGACAATGTATAAATGTGATTTATATCACTGGAACCTATGGGCTATGTCAAGATAGTGAGAGTCCTGGAACAGCATTCCCTGGGTTACTACTAGATCTTAAACTAATAGGTACTTCTACTAGGCTAGTCTTCTTCTACTAGGCTAGTCTTCTTCTACAAGGCTAGTCCGTAGTCTTCATACTGGTTGCCCTATTGGGGTTGGCCGTCAGAGTAGAGTCAGTTGTCTCGCTACATTTGCGTGGCTCTCACTGACGTAAATGCTGCTTGATACAAAATCCTGTCCAACAGATCTGAATCTCACTTTAATTACTCCGCGCCTACTTCTCCCGTACTGAGGCAAGCTTACATTGGGTCCATCATTAGATCTTTCTCCTTTCCACTCCTATTATTATATTCATAGTCTTGACTCTTGAGATTGTGTCGACCATAAAAAAAAAAAATTAAAAACTTAAAACTGCTAAAATAAAAAAAAATTAATTTTTTAATTTATTTAAATTGTAATCGTTTGCGTCATCTTGTTTCAGGTGTGCGGTGCGCGGTGCGGGTCGAGCTGGGGCCCACGTCGGCCGCGGCTGACGTTATAACTCATAACGTAAACAAACGTAGGACATTTTGTTGATACATGTACTAAGGCGAATGTTGTTTATTGTGACTGAACTCGACGCCGACGACATCGCGACCGTTCCACGCGACAGAGTGACTCGGCGACGACACACCTACGCCCGCGCCGCACACACCCACACAACACACACACTCACACACACACACCACACTGTACACGTGAACACACTACACACCTCTGCGAACCATCACTAAGTACAAAATTGCCAAAAATTTATATTTCTTTTTTTTTTATATATATATATATTCGACAACTATCACACAACGCCGTCTAGTCCCAAGCTAAGCAGAGCTTGTGTTATGGGTACTAGACAACTGATAAACATACTTATATATTTCTAAATACATACATATTATAGATAAATTACACCCAGACACAGAACAAATGATCATGCTCATCACACAAACATTTGTCCTGTTTATATTCAAAGTTTATTTTTCACATTTCAGACGAATTTGTATTTTTTTTTCTTTTTTTTTTCTATTTTATTGTACCGAGCCTGGCTCGATTGGATGAGTTGCAATATTGTGTAGTCTAGTGGCGCGATGTGTATTCCATTAACGATTTTACATCGACGTCACATATTCCACTGTGTTGAAAACACGCAATGTGTGCAAATCTTTATCTACCTACATATTGTCACTATAATTTAAATATTTTATAACACACGTTTATTGTATTATGTATGCCTCGGGGGGTGATCATCGCGTTCTATAACAACTCGTACAAATGTAGTCTGTCCCCAGTACGCCCTCATTTTCAAATGACCATGTTATTTTTGTAATTTTATTCAATTTTTCTATCGGACATTTCGAATATAAATTTTAACGGTCTTAGTAAAAATCGTTTTCGAGAAACTCTCTAGGTACTTATTGTTATTGATTTCCACAAAAAAAAACAAGTTGCTATTATAGTGTATGTTGTATAGATATATCAATTTTATATTTTGTATATAATTATTTTTCTTGTAAAAAATAATCAAATAGAATTAGATCTGTGAATGTTTCGCCGATTTGGAGAAAAGTTTTTTTTTATAATTGGGTTTAACACAAAACAAAGGGAACCCACCAAAAATTATATTCTTTTTAATTTTTAAGTAAATTCTAACGAGGATTTCCTTCTTAACTCAGGTACTAACAAATTCGGCTATGAGAATTAGTTTTAAAATCGCGTTGATCGACATGGCTGTGGCAAATATTATTTTCTTTTTTTTATTTAAATCATTTAAATTTTATGTTGGCAACCTTTTTTCGCAAACCGAAGTATACAAATTCCCTGTAAAAAATACAAGCCTTGCCTGAAAGCTCAGGTGATTGGAAGCGTCATTCATATCACGTAAATCGGCGAATATTACGCCATATTTCTCGTCTAGAAGCGTCTGATTCGCGTGATGTGAACCGCTCGGATCTCCCGGGCTGCGGCTGCGCTAGTGTTGATCACCACATTCACTCACTCATAAGTACTTCTTATTTTTTTAATGAAATACGCGGTAGTTGTAGACAATACGATATTATTTTCTATGTTATTTTTGACTCTATTACGTTAGGGATACAGTCCAAAATCACATAACACCCAACTGCTCGTAATACATCACCCACTAACCATCGTATTGTTAAGTATTAATATTGAATTATAATTAATGATCTCACTTCATTGTCACACAATATCGGCTGAGTAAATGTGTCATACACCTACTTACCTACTGATACAGATACATTATTGAACAGATAAATAATTCGGGTGCGAATATCTGCCCGTACAATATCCATAATAATAGTATAATAATAATTCCCAATGTTATGTAATTAATTGTTGCACTGAACTCTTTATTTTAACACCTGACCTGTACAGAACACTTGTTATATTTTATTTCTTGACTATCGCGCATCTCTACTCCGTGTCGTGTGATGTAACGTCACATCCACACGTCAGGCGTGATGACACAGTTATTTAGTTGCGATTTTAGTTTATGTGGACATTCATGTACCAAAAAAAGTAATATATTATACACGACTAGAGCTGGACAATACAATGTGTTACAAAACTTACACAGAATAACATCTTAATGAGTACACATATATTTTTGTTATGACTATATCTTGTAAAATTGTTGATTCATTTCTGAAATGAACGACTGACTTTTCATTGTATTATATAATTTTCAGTAAATATCTATTGGCATTCGGTGGGGCTGCGTTCGAGTCATTCTCATCACTTCCTTTTTGCCCGACTGAATGAGTTATGTTTATCTAAATATAATTTGCATAGAATATTATTGTAAATTGTTTTAGGAATGGATGTTTATGATAAGTATAGTTGTAAACGTATTATCATTTGTAAGTATAATGTTTGTTTAATGACAGTTTGATCTCTTACGGTAATGTATGCGACGGTGCCGCGTCGGGCGACGTACTCGATCGCTTACTGTGTCAGTGCTACCCTGTTGATACAGTTAAGTATGTTTTAATACATCACATTTGTTGAAATGTTTAAGTGTTACATTTTTAAGATTTTCTCACGACTCCTCGACTGACTGACTCTGTTGTATTGAACGATTCCATCCATCCGTTAGTTCAAATGTTCAACTTGTAATGTTAGTGTTGTTGTGTTGACTGACTACGTGCTCGTGGTGAGCCACGGTAAGCGACGGTGAGCCGTGCCCGATGTCCGTCAGCTCCCCCGCTCTTACACCTCTGTCAGAATATTTATATCAACAAAACTATATTTATCATTCGGTTATTATTTATGTATCACAAAAGTTATTTAATTTATCGTTAGAACAGTGCTTTGTCGTTTTAAATCGTACCAGTGTTTCGCTTCGATCAAGTCACGCCGTCTACTGCCCGGGCGCGTGTTCGCACGGTCGCGTGGTCGCACGGTCGCGTGGTCGCACGGTCGCGTGGTCGCACGGTCGCATGGTCGCGTGGTCGCACGGTCGCACGGTCGCACGGTCGCGTGGTCGCGCGGTCGCACGGTCGCGAGCCTCTAGTGTAGTGTTGTACAGTTGTTCCGCGTACGAGTGTTACATGGGTGCAAGCGGCGACGGGACGCTTTAAGAGTACAAATTCTGTATAAGCCCCTCAACTTGTGTGTTAATTCTAAATGTTAATTTTAAAACACGAAACAGGGAGAAGGTATCGTCAGAATACGATAGTTAGCGCGGGCGACGTCAGGCCACGGAACCAGTCAGCTCTGCCTTTGGTGTTGTCTCTTCATTATTACATTGTGTCTGTACTCTATTGCTACAGTGAGTTTTGTTGCTGTAACTTCCGTGTTTCTTCACTCGTAGCATACGCGCTAGGTGCGCACTACTTAATGTTAAGACGGTGTACCACTGTAACGATAGGGTATTAGAATGGTCGCGCACTATACGCGCGCACTCTTATTAGATAAGAAATGTGTTATTAGAAATGAATTGCAATAAAAACTCGTGTTGGGCCCGCGCCTCGGATCGCCTCCGCAACCCTTTACTCAACTTAGTCGCTGTAAAAAATTAGTCCGGCGTTGTAAAAAAAAATATCAGTGCATTTGTAAATATTGGAGCCAAAATTTTTATACAAATTATTTCATAAATATATTCTTGGACCAAGTTGTGTGCGGAGGCGAGTCGTCTCGCGGGCCGGCTGCCGCGCTCTCCTCGCTCCTGACGTTTGACAAACGCAACTGTCACTGTCAAACTGATCTGTCACTGTCAAAAAGCGTTGCGTTCGTCAATAACGTTTTCGATTTCGCGAATGCGTTGTACTCGGGAGCGTCGAATGTCCGATGCTATGTGTCGTCGTGAGCAGCCAATCGTTGTCGGATCGTAGAGGCAAACATTAGGTACTATTGTGACTATGCTGATGTGACATGGCAGCATTATTCAATGTAATTGACGAAACGTGGCACATATAATTTACTATATGTAAAAAGTTATAGAAATAATTAATTTAATAAAATTATAAATAAAATACATTTTGTATTATTTACCTATCCCTTTATCCAAAATCGACTATGGAGTTGATGTTCTACAGACGCAGCACATCAAGCTACCTGAAACTGTCAAATTTTCCCAATCAACTTTGAACCTAATGCTTTAGCGATAAAGTTGAAAATCTATTAAAGAAATTTGACAGGTTGTATTAACTTGTTTTGCTGGCGTCTGTACAATAGATATTTTATTACAATAATTTGTAGAAATAATACAGAACCAAAGACATTAAAAAATTACATTACGAGTAGGTACGGTAGACGGTTCACAGTGTTGACGAACGGAACTTTTTTTCCCGATTGTCAACAGTGATATTAACGACCCCTTATTTATCGGGAATAATAGAAAAGCATTCCCGTTCGTCAACACTGAACGAATATTTTAAACAACAAAATGGGAAATATTATAAGACACAAGAAGAGGCACATCCATACAAATATTATAAAACGAAAGTGTGTCTGTCTGTCTGTCTGTATGCGTGAATAGGTAACCTCTTCACGCTTCAACCGCTGAACCTATTTAGATGAAATTTGGTATAAGATAGTTTGAGTCCTGCGAAAGGACATAGGAGTTTTTATCCCGATATTCCCACGGGATCGATACTTATGCGGGTGATACCCCGCGGTATCAGCTGCGGCGCAGCTAGTGTAGGTACTATATTGGAGTCATCATCATCTGCCTAGCCTTTTCCAACTATGTTGGGGTCGGCTTCCAGTCTTACCGGATGCAGCTGAATACCAGTATAAAATATAGTATTAACTAGTGAGCCCCAAACTAGACAGTTAGTCTGTATGTTGGGGCTCGGAGGAAAGTTACTGGGTAAGGACTGGTTGTCAGACTTTCGGGCTTCTGACAACCCGTAACGACTGTCAAAGATCCACGAATGATAGCCGGGACCAACGGCTTAATCTGCTTTCCGAGGCACGGAGGGGTCACGGTATGTAAAGATGGTCACCCATCAACAACCGCGGCAAGTGTAGCTTAACCTGATCGATCGACCTATGCCGCTGTTATTAGTTAACCACGGGCCAAATAATACAATCGCGCTTTAGGACACCAAAAGGGAATTATTTGGGTTTTGATTAAATACATGCCAATTCAAATTCAATGAGTGTTGTTTTTAATATCAAGTCAAATATAGGTAATTTATGTGACGTGTAAGCGTCGACCACAGAGCGTCGAAAGACAATCTCCCACTACCCTGATGAAAGGCCTGGTGCCGTAATATGACGGTTTACTGCCACCATGATTCCAGTGTAAGAGAGTGACGGAGCTATACATGACCGATAGCACCATCTCTTTTTCGCACTGAAATCATGATTTATTTATTTATTTATTTATCACATGAAATGTTTCCTTTGCCATTACAGATGATGGCATTAATACTTCGTAATACGGCCCCGGGGCTGCTGCAGCTGTCAAAGGACTGTAGTTATATTATACCTACCCCTCTTTCTTACAAATAAACGTTGTATAGCGTCTGTATAGTTACACAGAGCTTTGTCTTCTTTCGAAAGTCAAATTACTGACGACTGAATTCGAGAAATCGGTGTGTAACTATTCATCTGATAAAATACCTACGTTTATTAGAAAGTAAGGGGGCTAAGTGTTGTCGCGATAAATGTGGGTAGTTAATTTTTATAAATGCGGGGAAAACACTTTAAATTAAAGGAATATGCGGGAGATTACAGATCCACAAAAAAGGTTATTCCATTTCACTGTGGAACCGGAGTACATAATTATAAGAAATGAAGGATGAGCCGACGATATGACACCATCAAATGAAGAAATTAAAGATTCACTAACCTCTTCTGCTGCTCTTGGATCAATTTGGTGATGTCTCGGCCGAGGACTGAAGATTTCTTCGATGCTGAGGGGCGCCCCCGCGTAATTATGTTTAATTTTGGCGAATTGAACGTACAATGCGTTTCAAATAAGAATAGGATCGACTTAGCGCCATGTTGTGACGTCATAGCTGTCAAATCGAATAAATTGGGTAGGGTGAGCAAAACAAGATATTTTTTAATAACATAATTATTTACGAATCATGAACGAAGAATTTTTAATCTGTATTTAGTTATTCAATTCCGCTCATGTCTGCTGTTTGAGTGGTCATCGTCAACAAATAACAACAATAACAAATTTAACAGGAAACAACTACGTAACATACAGAATTAACGAAAGAAACGGTAAAACTCCACAAGCACTCAGTGTCACGAAGAAGCACACCAACAACCATTGAGCATGTAACACCCAGCAATTACAAGATGGCTGCTGGCATCTTCTTTACTTTCTGGTGAATTGTTGTCAACAATCAAAATAAGAAAGAAAGTAATTAAAAAAAAAAACTTTGTTTTTTTCACTTTGATTTATCTAAGACTCCGTTAAACAAAAAAAAAGTTATTTATTTATTTATTTATAGGAGAACCAACAGCTATAACAAAAGCATAACAATAGTAAAAGAGACAAAGCCAATTACAGGTTCTCACGGGTAAAAACAGAAAATGTAGTAGAAATCTTAGGATCACTAACAAGCACTATAAAAAGGAATACAAATATAAGGTATATAAACACTAAGCACTTTTAAAAAAGTCAGCGTTCAGCCGAGTGCGTGCAGAATAGGGTTTGATGGTAAATGGGTCAAATGAGAACTTTTTGCAAAGAATATTAAAGTCTACTCGCTCGCAACATGTATGAGTTTTGCCTGTAGTTAGAAGAGGAAAAAGGAATGGAAATCGGCGGATTAAATCTAACTGATCTCTGGGGTACATTGAAACGCAGTCTATGCAGGAGATCAGGACAGTCAATTTCGTTAGACAAAATTTTTAAAAGAAAATTTTAAAACAATTTAAACTGCATTCATAGATTTTTAATTCTGACACTGTTACTAGCAAAAAATAATCCTTATAATGAAGCCTTTCGATCGGTATGATAAAGCTACAGGGTAATTTTTTTTTTCTCGTGTAGCGGGTTCGATTCCCGGTTCAACCATGTAATTATTTAAAAATCTATGAATGCAGTTTAAATTGTTTTATAAATTAAAATAATGTCTTCTTTCAGTAAAATGTTCCATCTACAATATTCAAGGTACTTTCCCTCCATGTAGCATAGCCGTGGGACGCCCTGTATGTAGGCTCGTAGTGGGGGTTTTCGAACCTTCCACGTCATATACACAATGAAGTATACATAGCTGTGACATTCTCTCTCCCAAGAAAGACGATGGCAAATCAAACGGCGCAAACAAAGTGTCATACCCCACAAGACAGGTCGACAAAATTAATTTGGATTTTCCTTTTCTCAAAGTTGCCATTTTTATTTCATGAGAAAAACGTTTTTGCCTGTTGCGTAACTGTAAGGTATAAATATGCTCGTGACTGTAGACTGAACTAAATTTAGGTGGCTGTCTTTGTACAGAATAAAAAATCCCGTCATCAGAATCAAATATTTCTTTATTAATCTATAGACAATCTGGTAACATCGACCAGCGAATGACCAGAATTACAATATCATACAAAACATAACCACAATAATATAAAACATTGGCCTACTCTTTGGTTGAGGTACAATTTATACAGAAAAGTGTTCATAGGAAACCATTTTGAATACCTACTAAAATTGACTGGCAATTGTATAATTTTTTTTATTTAACCTGATTTTGGCATATGTTCATAGATTAGGAACTACTTTGATGGATTGGATGGATTTGTTAAAGCTGGTTGTTGATCAAGAGCTAGATTAACTAAGTTAGATTTAGCTTGGCTCAAGTAGCTAGCATTCAACATAATTGTATACTGCGTTCGTGATTTAGTATCCAAAAATGTAAACAAATATGTTTTAGAAAAATGAACTAGGATATACCAATTCACAAAGCTCAGTTTGCGCTACAACTTCAAACACATTAGACTTTTTCCATAGCACTTACTAGTCATTCCGAAATCAACTTAATATACACTTTCATAAAGTTGATATTCGTTTTAAGTGGATATAACATCAATTGGAAACAAGGACTTCAAACACATTAGACTTTTTCCATAGCACTTACTAGTCATTCCGAAATCAACTTAATATACACTTTCATAAAGTTGATATTCGTTTTAAGTGGATATAACATCAATTGGAAACAAGGATTTGAATGGGCTTTAAGTGTAACGAAAAAGGTGAAACTATCATAACTTAGCTTAACTCTTGATCGACAGCAGCTTCATAGTTTTATCATAATATTGCTATGACGCATAGATTTTGGACAAAATTCACAGAAGTAAGCGTCTCATACGAATATAAACTTTATTTTTATTTGTTTTATTTTATTTATTTAAACCACAATTATTAATATGCACAGAATTTATGTTCATATTCCTATGACACGCTTGCTTACTTTATACGAATATGAACATTACAAACATAAGGATAAGGTTCATATTCGTACGAATCGCTTGCTTTACTTAGCAAACTAAAGACAAAGGGCGGCCTCTGAATCTTGTCCCTAGAATGATTATTTGTAGATATGACAATGTAATCTCATCATCTGCCTAGCCTTTTCTCAACTATGTTGGGGTCGGCTTCCAGTCTAACCGGATGCAGCTGAATACCAGTATTTTACATGGAGTGACTGCCTATCTGACCTCCACAACCCAATTACTGGGTAATACGATACCCCTTGGTAAGACTGGTTGTCAGACTTTCGGTAACGAATGTCAAAGATCCACGAATGATAGCTGGGACCAACGGCTTAACGTGCTTTCCGAGGATATTTATATGATATAGATATGACAAAGTATTATCAGATAATTATACACTTAGTAGTCTAAAGGAACATTTTTCAAGAGAGACAAATTGAATTTTCACTCGAAACTCATCGCCAGTCAATTCTAGTTTCGTAAACATTACACACATCATCTAGAAAACAAAATTATAAATTCACCACAAACTTATACTAAACGAGTATTTACTTTGGAATGTCATTCGATGAAAACTTAGGAATTAATTAATTAACATTGATCTCTGAAGGGCATACAGCAAAACTCTAGTGATGATCTGCACTGTACTGTGATCATCATCTGCCTAACCTTTTCCCAACCATGTTGGGGTCGGCTTCCAGTCTTACCAGGTGCAGCAGAATGCACATGACATAATGAATTTACATGGGGCTACTGCCTATCTGACCTTCACAACCCAGTTACTGGGTAATACAATACCCCTTGGTAAGACTGGTTTTCAGACTTTCGGGCTTCTGACTGTAAAAGATACTGTACTTCTACTTCCACGATCCACGAATGACAGCCGGGACCAACGGCTTAACGTGTTTTCGAGGCACGGAGGGGTCACGGTATGTAAAGATGGTCACCCATCCACAGACCAACCGCGGCAAGCGTAGCTTAACCTGGTGGATCGACCTGTGGAGCTGTTTTTATTTAGCCACGGGCCCCCCCGCATGGTACTGTACTATGATACTTACAAAAAAAAACCGTACATTAAATGAAAGAACAACCGACCAACCAATATCACATCACTGTAACTTTATTATGTATTTTATACCACAGTAAAATAAGCGTTTCATACATGAACCTTATTCTTAAGTTTATAAAGTCTATATTCGTATGAAAAGTAAAGTCAAAATGCGTTCTGTGGTCTTCCCCTTACTATCGCTGTACATCCCTCAAAGAATCAAAACAAAACATTTTAAAATAACATAAACAGGACAAGACAGGACAGGAAAAGGACTAAGTAAATCCTGTTTTCGATACAAGCTTAAATGAAAATATTTGTTAAATTATTGATTAACTGAAGTCATAATAATAATATCGCCTTAGATTTTATCGATTACGTGCTGATTTTTCAATATTCAGATAACTTATATCTGAAGAATAAATATGACAGTATGACATAAGAAAGCTCTCAAACCGCAATATTTGTTCCTCAGATAAATATTATGACTATTGAACAATAAGTGCGAGTCGGACTCGCATACGAAGGGTTCCGTACCATAAAGCATAAAACGCCCTTTAAATTTTAACTTTATTTTATTTTTATTATTTGTTGTTATAGCGGCAACAGAAATACATCATCTGTGAAAATTTCAACTGTATAGCTATCGTGGTTCATGAGATACAGCCTCGTGACAGACAGACAGACGGACAGTGGAGTCTTAGTAATAGGATCCCGTTTTTACCCTTTGGGTACGGAACCCTGAATGTCAGGCCTAACTCAAGCTTGCCTTTGCACAATACATTATAATAACAATTAACAACGTAATATCAAACAGAATATAGATACAATTGATTTATTTAATAATTAATAATTATGACACACGTAAGCTCGACTACAGAGAGAATAACATAACATCTCGCCCGTATTCCCCACAAGGGTAGGTAGAGGTTTATAGTACAGTACCCGAAACTGTCAAATTTTTCCAATCAACAATGAACCTAATGCTTTAGCGATAAAGTTGAAAATCTATTAAAGAAATTTGACAGATTCTAGTAGCTTGATGTGCTGGCGTCTGTACATCCACATTTCACCAGCTGTTTTCATGTAATTGAGGGCGAGAGTAACATTTAACATTAAAAAAAATATTATCAAACAGGGGGCAGTACTAAGAAGTATTAATAGCATTATGATTCCAGTCCGAAAAAGGGATGGTGCTATCGGTCATGTATAGCTCCATCTCTCTCTTGCGCTGGAAACACGATGGCATTAAAACGCCATAATACGGCACCAGGTTACACTAAAGATAGTACCTCAAAATAATATCAACAAATAAAAATTATACAGCATGGAATAACATTTTCTAGAATTAAAAAAAAATACAGCTATTTATCCAACACAATCGAAAACAACAGAGGCAAGCCAAAATCAAATTTCAGCGGTAACGAAGAAATTCCCAATTCCCAATAATACTTACTTTAATTAATTATCTTTACGTACATTATTGTATAATCATAACTACGGATAATATTTAATAATGGTCTTTTCCCTAAATTAAAGTTTTGAACAAAAATGGTTAAAAAAATTACTGTAGAATTTTTTTAAAATACTTTTTTCCCAATAGTTAATAATAGCCTCCCCGACCGTTTTCGGTCACGGTGGCCAATCTCAATGGAGATTAGCCAGGTACACAGGAGATATTATAGTGCACAAGTGTGTGCGCAAACACAGGTGCACTCTCTGTTCCTTTACTCTCATAGTCCGATGGGACGGCAAACCGACACGACCGGGCAGAGTTCAGGCGCAGGACCAACGGCTTTACGTGCTTTCCGAGGCACGGGGGTATTAACCGTATAGTTCGGTAGCGCCCCCGAATGGACCCGAACACACGAACCTCCGCCGGCTCGGTACTGGGTCCCATTGGACCCAGGAATTACGACATACGACACCCTTAATTGATTATGTAAATATTTATTATGCTACCCATCAAATCTTATGAATGTGCGTTAATTAAGAGAGTTGTATAAAAAACTCATATGTTAACGCCAATAAATATTGCATATTTAGCGCGCAAGCTTATTAATTTACCTTTATTAAATATAAGCCTGTAAATGCGATAATCGCCATTTTGTTGACAGAGGTGGTCGAGGCTAAAAAACATAAAAAATGAGGATTTCGAACATCCAAACTCCAGCACAGGGGCAGTGAATAATACATCATTTAATTATTTGACGAATTCATCCATTGCCCAAGTTAAATAAGTAGCGGTAATGAAGTTTTTTGATATCTAATGTCGAAGTTTCGCGCCAATCGTGCGTGTTTACATTTTTACTTTTCACAAATGTCACACACACACATGTAGATAAGATTTAAAATGTGACAAATATTATTGAAAGTATTATAAACAACACGAAAATGCCCAAATCTTAACGTAATATTGAAACACAGGTCCAATAACACGTATTATTCATTACCACTACTCAATTTGTGTTCAAAATCGCCTTCCATTATTGTTTTTTTTATCGTAATGATGTGTGAAAGCGATTATGATAAACAATTTTTTTTTAAATTTCGATTGACTCGAGTAATTATTATGTCGAATGTCGGAAATCGATACTCAGAAATTAAAATAAAATCATTTTAATACAAAAAGCATTGTTTATAACAATGATTTATGCTTTTTTAATGTAATTATAATAGTTTTTTGGACATTATATTAAAACTGAGTCAATAACTGAGGACTTTTGACCATAGTCATTCATTGAATTTCGCGCCGAATTTTTTCTATATTTGAATTTATCTTCGGAATGCGCCCGCCGCGCCGGTTCAAATTATTTTTATATAATGCACAATAAAATTATTTATTTTTGATACTTTCCAATAGTTTGCTACAGAATGCCCAGTATACATTTTTTAGGGAGGCTTAACAAAAGTTTGGGAATGATGATAAATTAATTGGATAAATTGGGTATTCCGCAATCACTTTACATTTCAATATGTTTTATTAGTTGTATGAACTTGGTAGTTTTTAGGGTTCCGTACCCAAAGGGTAAAAACGGGACCCTATTACTAAGACTCCACTGTCCGTCTGTCCGTCTGTCACCAGGCTGTATCTCATGAACCGTGATAGCTAGACAGTTGAAATTTTCACAGATGATGTATTTCTGTTGCCGCTTTAACAACAATTAATACTAAAACAGAATAAAATAAATAATAATAAAATAAATAGGGGCGGCTCTCCCATACAACATTCCTGTTTTTTTGGCGTTTTTGCCTTGTGATACGGAACCCTTCGTGTGCGAGTCCGACTCGCACTTGGACAGTTTTGTATTTAATAGTTTACTTGAGTAATAGAAATTGTTTTTTTTTGTGGTACTAACCCTACGTAATTTTAAAAGCTGGCCTTGTTTATGTAGGACCACGCACAGTGAAAAGTTCGGTAGTTGGGTTGAATATTGCACAATGCTCATCATTAATTTGATCGACTGCAAAAATAAGTTTGTATTTCATAAAGTCATCATTCATAACGCACCCAAAAATTAAAGTGCCGGCCAGAAAAGAAAAGTACTGTTTTCTTATCCCTTTCGATGTTGACGTCACCCGCAACGGCCCTGTGTCACTTTTAGGGGAATAACATATTGAACATTTCTTACTATTACAGCGAAACTCTGCAATTAACCCCCTTGGCTGCTATTTGAGATTAAAAATGCCAAAAAATCTTATTTTTATAACAAGTGTTTTAAGCATAACATTAAAAAAAACAAGCAAGCGCGAGTCGGACTCGCTCTCCGAGGGTTCCGTACCATCATATGTTTTTAAATTTTCATCGGTGAGACCTATTATTCGTCAGAGAATTTTAACACTGCACGCTGCGGTGTAGAATATTGCAGTTTTAGGTCAGCGCTATCTCATGACCGATAGTGGAACTAATGTATTTATTGTTGATGATTTCTGAAAGAGTGTGCGATTTAGAGACATCGTTTTATTTTTCCTGTAATCGTTACATAAACTTTTATCACATACAATAATTTCAGGTTTTTCTCTATGCAAACTTCGGAGATAAGGGGGAAACGGTATTTTTTTTTTACATTTTTATCAAAAGTCAAAAAGCATGCGGCTTAAAAAAAATGTTTAACACATTGAAGGACACTGAACGAGACACAATAGAAGTTTTATTGTTATTACGTCGAGAGGCGTTAAGTGTCCTGCAAAGTGTTAAGAATGTGCAAACTACGCTCTTTCTTGATACCCCACATACCTTATCACTTCGAATTTTTCAAAACCTTTTTCAGTCTCGGTTGTAAAAAAAAACAAAAATATTTTTATTTCTTTCTTGTTTGCAAAATAGTTGGCAAACGTCACCTAAAACTATTTCATTTTGATAGCATTAGTAGTTATTGAGATATCCAGCTGTGACAGACGGACATACTGAGTCGCAACGGGTTCCTTTTTCACGTGATGCTGACATCTCTTTGAGGCGCGCGTGGAACACGTACCCGCCAGGGCCGAAGCCTGCCGGGTCAGCGGGATTGTCCGCAAGGGTTACCGCTGGCTCGGAACACAAAGGGCTAAGGAAGGAACACTGGTGGGTTTAGTCAGTAAGAGTCTGACGCTCCCTTCCGCCCAGAGCGGGAGGGGTCATATGATGATTTCCCATCCAAAAAAAGAAAGTTGCGTTTTACCATTTTGGTACGGAACCCTAATAACAACTTTAAATTGAATATAACATCCCCAACATTCCGAACATGTTTTGACGCAGTATATTGAGAGATTTGCTATGTTATATTTTTAAGACCAGACTTCTGATAGGATCTCCTGGAATCTATAGGTAATCACAGAACTATATTTTGTATTTTTTTTTTATTTTAGTCTCAGTGGTCTTATAAAAATATATTTGTGACCCTCACTACAAGCCCTTCCATTTGATATATCACACGGTACCTACAGTATGCAAAGCTTTTTAAATTTTCTAATGTGACCCCAAAAAGTGACCATATTATAAATTAATTTATTTATGTTACACGGCCAAGTTCGAGTCACAGAAATTTATAAGTGTACCAAATTTCAACTTAATCGGTCCAGTAGATTCGAAACAAATCGGTTGTGACAGACCTACACAGACAGACACACGAGTGATTCTATAAAGGTTCCGTTTTTTCATTCGGACCTAGGGAACCATAAAAAGTGACACGCCTATCCACACTGTACTTATTAAAATAAAATGATTATATTTAAATAAATAATTAATTCATGAAAAATATACCAAAGAGTTTTTATTCAATTTCTACAAATTATTATTTTTTTTTTAAATACCGATTATCGATTATGCTTTAAGACATTTTTTAATCGAAATAACAAAATTGGGTGGATGGTCAGCACTAAGAAGTGTCACGCCGCAACACAATTTAAGTAATTTTTATCAAGATTTGATCATGTTTTTTATGTAGCTTATGTATGAAAAATGGTAAAAGTAAGAATGCAGAGAGAATGACAATATCTTTATTTTTCCATTTTGGATATTTTCATCAAGAGATTATGTGGTTTATGTACATATTTTCAGCGATTTTAAGATGCCTACCTTTTGGATAGGTGTAGTAATATCTATTTTATACATTTTTCGCAGTAGAATGACGCGGTTTGACCGACATCAGCATATAGTTAAAGATATTTGCCACAAACTTATTGTCCAAATAGGCGCGGTAACACATTTTTCTTAATAAATTCGAATGCTGAAAGTGAAGTAAATTCCTGAAAATCATGACGTAATTCGCAACATCCCGTCGAGTCAGCTGGTATGTCATACGTCAAAATCTAGTCGAGCAGAGAGGTTAAACCGCCAACTTCCAAACTTCGGACTGTTACTAAGAAATTCCTAATGGAAAACCCAATAACACTTTGTCCGACCCGGGAATCGAACCCAGGACCCCACGCTCAGCAGTCGCGCTTGCAACCACGAGACCAACGGGGCAGTCAAAATTCCCAATAGTATAATAGGTCGAATAACCGTCATGTATGATTTGCCTACGAACCTCTTTGGTTTAGGCAAAGGTGTACACCGGTACACCCACGAAGCGAAGAATGACTTGCTTATCCAAAATAATATAATCCCTCGCCAACAAACAAATCAAAGAAACTATCCGAAACAATTTCCTCCCTATATACAAGAGACAATTTAAGACTAGTTTTTTTTTTTTTTTTACTTTACGATATTATTTTTCCGACATCATTAAATACGGACAACAAAATATATCTTTCGGGGTTTGACTCATTACAATAATAATTAATAAACATTTTACAATTAAACATCGAAATTATATTTACCCTAACCACCACATAAGTAGCGATTTAATCTTGAAAACAATATGATTATATAATAAGTACAATCAACACCACAAAATAATAATTATTTTATAATTTATTGAAACATTTGTAAAAATAAGCCTCTCATTCGAAATTAAAATATTTTTAACTAGACACACAATATAATGGACAATATAATACACGTAGATTTTACTAAGATCTATTTATTCAATATAATATACATACATACATACACATACATTAATTAGGTATCTATATCTATACAAAGTGAAGCGTCTTATTTTTAATTCTGGTTTATTTTGTTTTTAGAATATCATTTTCTCTTCATCTTCTTTATGGCAAAACCTAACCTAATGGAACAGAGGCCAATTCTCGTACTTAAAAACGTTGAAATTCAAGTCGCAAATCTATGCGACAATTAATATGAAAATCTTGTCAAATATTTAGGGAAATTAGAACATTTTTTGACAGATTGAGACAGATTATTATTGGGAACGTTCTTAAAAATACGGAAATTGCCCCAGGCCCCTCGGTTTTGAATGTCATTAACGTTTCATTCTTTTAATGTTTGAAGCAAGTAAAACTGATATCAAACGATTTCAACGCCTTGCATTCACATTGTTCGTATTTAAACGGTTTTAAACGCAATATCAGACATCAAACGCACTTACTCCTACTATCCGCTTATTTTCTAGCTCCCTTCCTTCATTTACACATCCGAAATTAATAATCTTATTATGACTGCACCAATATCTGATGCCGACTGTACTATTATTTGGACTAAAAATAACAATAATGGTGGGATATATTTTGAACTAGCATAATAAATTCGGTAACTGAATATATCTACATTCGTATATAAGTTTTAATATCTAAGACTAAAGACATGCAATATATCGACTAACAAACCAACCAACCGACGCAAATAAGTACTTCGATAAAACGTTTAAAAAATATCATGATTTAAAAATGTATTTCTAATAATATTTTGCGGAACTAAAATCCGTTTCCTCCGTTTTTTAAAACTACTTCAGTGATTCACACTAGTCTATCATTTTAACTAATAAAGCTTATTTAATTTTAGTAGTAACAATAATACTATTAGCTAATAACTAATTGTCTAAGTCCACCTAATTTGGTTAGGACAGCGAATTATAACTACAGTGAGCATTTTATAGGAATTTATGTGATGTTCGTGTACCGTTTGCGGCAGAATTCAGCAGTTACGCGGTAAAATTTCGGCAATACTACGGTAATTGGCGGGTAATACCGCGGTAATAGGCGGGTAATACCACGGTAATAGGCGGGTAATACCACGGTAATAGGCGGGTAATACCAGGGTAATATTTGGGTAACATCGCGGTATACTTAGCAATTTTGTGATAATAATACTTGAAAAAAGTTAAGATGCACTTAACTTTGTTTTAACTTTATGCACACAATGCAATGAATTTCGCAATTCTTGGTAATTATAGGTAAATATGAGAATAATAACTTCCTGGTAACACCTACCGGGAATACCAAGATTGTATAGAAGTTGCCTAAAATTGCGCAATTTAAGTTGCCAACATAAAGCTTGGCAATTTTGCGTATTATGGGGCCAAATCGTAGTGGCACTCGGCAATGAAATTCATCAGTATTAAAATGATTTTTAATACGTTTTATTACTCGATGTAATTCCAACACCTAGGTACTAAGTGAAATGGTATTTAGATTTAACGTTACTTCAATAGTGTATCTAAGTAAAACAGGCTAATATTCTAGCTATTTTTTAAAAGATTATTATGAGGGCTACGGTACCCTAAAACCTGTGGTTACAAACATTGTGCATTTCCCCTATATTGTCTATATTGAGTGCCGATTTGCTTTTTTTTTCAATTTCATTTATTTTTTAATAAGACAACGAAGTTAGCTAAATTCTCTCGATATTTCAAAATACTTTTTTTGTCTTAAATATAAATCAATACTTTTTTTATAGTAAACTTTAAAGTTTTTCGTGATAGAATTTAGTAACATTTTCTCCATTTTCGTACAGTAGAAAGAGATCGCACCATAGATATTCCTCATTTACTAGTAAAGGTGAACGCAGAATTATAAGACAAAGCATATTCTACAAATAACAAAATATACTAATATTAGGTAAGGTAATATTCTTTACCATCATACGCGCCTTACTCCAATAGGTTCATGTTTTTATAATAACATACCATCCGATAATAACACAAAAAACATAACCGTTACTATGCTTATAAATAAGTCTGCGTTTACCTTTATCACGCCAATAGCCGAACTGCCGCCAATTTTCATTCCTCTTCAATTCCGTACACATTTTAAATAACACCGGACTATTAAAGTTGACCTTGGACACCTTTACAGCAACCTCGGTCCAAGGTCATTGAACACTTCATCGTAATAAAAGCAAATATTTTCCGAAATCCTCGCGGAAGAATTTCTTAATTGGAGTAGAGAAATCATAATTTGTTCGTTATTACCTTTCGTTACAAGGTCAAGGTCATCGAAAAAATTCGCCTGTAAATGCCTGATTCATCCCAGGCATGACTTTTATCACCGATCAAACCTTAGATTCTGTACTTTTGGTACACATAATATTTCGTGGTATTACTTATCGCAATCTGGCACAAGCTGGACGCTGTCTTCATCCCGTCTGTTGCAGTGGGGCCTTCGTAGAGGTCGCGGGTGTTGAAGGAGGGAAAACCTCTCGCTTTGGCTTCCGCTTTGCTTTTTGCTTAGCGCATTGCGGAGGTGACTTTCTCCTGTAATTAATTAACAATATTTTAAGAGTATTTTGTCAGGTTAAGATGGTACAGTCACCAAAACAGATAAGTAACCATGGTAGTCGGATATGGTAGAAGTATTTCGAATGAAATTTAATTTGATAAATGAAGCGTTTGTTTTATACTTATTTTATTCAAAAACATCCATCGGTTTCTTACTAAACATCAACTATATCCGCCGACCCTGGTTATTTATCTCCTTTGGTGACCGTACATGTATTTCTGATTTACGTTAGGAAACTATCTCTCAAAAGTATAAAACAACACGTAGTATATCTGTATAATACATTCACAACGCCACATTATTAAATAGCACCCGTGCGAAGCCAGGGCGGGTCGCTAGTCGTAAATACATCTAAGATTGAATGGTCTGAATAGCCTACATGTAGTCTATATGAGGTGAAGAATGCTCGTTCTTTCTCGATATTAAGAAAGGAATTTATCCAGTAATGTGGCCAATTATAAGTTGAATATTATGTTTTTGTAGGAGGTATGGTCCTAAAATAAAATAGCGGATGTGTTGTAAAGATTAGCTGTAGGTAGCTGACTGGCTGTCTACCATACGCCAAACGTACCTTAGTATCATCACTCTTGAACACTCGAGGAAACTCTTTGAGGACCATTAGATTTCGAGAGCCCACTTTAAAAATAAGTACAAAATGTAATCGTCTTCAGAACCTTTACATAATATGATAAAAAAATGTATAATTTTTTAAATCAGCATGAGTGTCTATCCGCACTCGTCAGGGACAGGGCCTTCCGTTCTAAGGGTCATCTAGGCTCAATATCCAGTCATAATTTTATAAGTCCTGTCTTCATTGCCTATCTGACCTCCAGAACCAAGACAAGTATTAGTGTCCAGTCAAGGACTGGATAAATATCGGTTGCTTATATTAAGTGAGGCGCATCTTGTGCTTATCAGCTCTTGAGGCAGGCATGTCCAGCAGTGGACGTCTTTCAGCTAAAAAGATGAATGATGGCCTGGAACCCTCAAGGCCCTGATCTCAACTTATGCTGATAGAGTTTAAGAGATAAACCGTCACTTATAAGACGGACTTCAAGGAGTTATTCAAACGGACCCAAATGAAAGAGAACCACAAAAACATTTCCGTAGTGATCTTTTAATTACCTGGTAATGACAAAGGTCGTCCACAGAGAGTAAGGTCATGCGACCTTGGAGACGCTGAGCGGGACGAACGAGGGCGGCTCGATGTGTTGTTGTTACGGGACTCGTCGCATCGGGTGTTGCGACGGGGAGATCTACCGCTTAGTAGCTCCTGTAACGTGTAAATACAGAGGGTAAATTCAAGTTTGGTTTTGGCATGCTTATCAAATATATCGCTGCCCTAGTTCAACAGTAAGATATGTTGAACAAAGTATGTTT
Source organism: Mesoligia furuncula (assembly GCA_916614155.1). Lineage (NCBI taxonomy): Eukaryota > Metazoa > Arthropoda > Insecta > Lepidoptera > Noctuidae > Mesoligia > Mesoligia furuncula. The sequence continues at coordinate 25,658,151 of OU744807.1, read as the reverse complement.
TGAGTTATTCATACTTTTATGCTTTTACTGTCATTATTTCACTAGTTGTTAATTGAAAAATGTAGTTTTTTTAATGTTTTAGGGAGTTATAAATAAGGACATTTGAAGAAGTCTCTGTGTAGAAATAAAATAAAAGTAAAAATCTTCCTGACTTTATAAATATCTTAAGATGTCAGAATCTTGAACTTAAGGTCGGTAAAAATATGCTAAAATGTCGCAGTGAGACATTGAAATTTAGGCACTTTGGTTGCGTTTTACACATATCCGATTTTTGAACCGGACAGAAGAGCAAATTTTTCACATGAAACAAAACATGTCTCAATTTTCATTTTTTTAAAGATATCTTACTGTTGAACTAGGGCAGCGATATGTCCGAATATAATAATTTGTAAGAATTATTTACAAAAAAATATATTTAGGTATAGAATGTACCTACAAAATAAAATATACACCTTTATATGAAAAACTAATATTGGAAGCATAATTTATTGACTTATTTTTATAACTTGCATACAATATAATCACATCACATATATATAATTATTATCTAAGATATAAAAATTTGAATAAATAGGAAATTAGCTCTAAAATGTTAAAAATTTGCTAAAAAAATGCCACTTTATTTTATTAACACTAGATCCATCCTAAAAATATTAACAACTAAAGATCAGTAAAAAAAATAAAGCATAAAATCAGTGCACAAAAGCAACAGCAGTGACACACACAGGACGGCACACTTAAAAAGTAATGTTAGTAACCTTTTCCTGCGAATTGACAGAGTAAGCGCTGTAGGACACCGGACTGTCGGCGGCGAAGTCAAACGCGCTCGCCGCACGATACGACAGTGAATCTTCATGGAGAGCAGGAAACGGAGAAATTATTATTTAGGTTAGAATTAGCTCTCGTAACCACGAGCGATTTTTTATCGAGCACTGTATTTTCAACACACTGTTGTTCTGCACACGCGTTGAAAATCTAGTGCGCAATAAAGAAATGGTCGCGATAAAAAACTGTCGCGTTAAAAAATCGCCCATGCTTATCTAGGCTTATACTCGCGGCGATCGCGGTCATGAAACGTACGAGTAGGACGATGAATCATTTTAGTAAGTACGGGATTTGTAAAAAAACTGTCTCGCGTCGTCTAGTTCTTGTTTTATGACCGCGTCTGCCCTGGCTGGCGTTTAGTATGACATAATTATGATCAGCGGCAGTTTAGGATAATTGTTTTTTTATTTAAACATATGTCTATAAAGTATCATATAAGTACTCTTAAATACTTTGTAACCAATATGCAAGAGTTTGTAAGTTTTCATTCATAAATCTGTTCTGAAACTTTAGTTAAACTACTTTTATTGCTAACTGTACTAAAAGCGATATCTTATCCTCTAAATACTGTGTCGTAACGTACTTCCTGATTTTGTTTATAATGATAACATACTATACAACATTTTACATTTTATATGAATTGAGGTGTCTCCATTATTTGTAACTAGGTGTATTTTACAAAAAAATATCCAGCCCGTTCTCGAGTAAAAAGCACACTAATGGAAAATCGACAAGCCAGTCTATCCTGTAAAAATCTTACCATAAAAACATAGGTGAAGTGAGCTGTCATTGCTAGGAGTGGGTTGTAACAGGTAATATCGCATATCTGTTCCGCCTGTTCCTGTTCCACGTAATAACAGTTCCAAAAACCAGTTACAAAATAACAGGCTGTTATTTCATACTAGCTGCGCCCCGCGGTTTCACCCGCGTAAATGTCGATCCCGTGGGAATATCGGGATAAAAAGTAGCCTATATGTTAATCCAGGGTGTCAGCTACCTCCATACAAAATTTTATCAAAATTGGTCGAGCCGTTTGAGCGTGAAGAAGTAACAAACATATAAACACACACACACACTCACACACACACTCACACACACACTCACAAACTTTCGCCTTTATAATATTAGTGTGATTATGTGGGAATGGGAACCAACTATTGTGTGTTCTCTGTTACCACAGCTGATACACGTAGGCACTTCTCTTTCATCTTATTCTAACTAAGGTAACTGTCATAAGCATGAATAGAGAAGAGCTTGTGGCTGGATGGATTCTGTTATCTCGTCGTGGAACAGAAGCTGTTTTTTCAGTTTATTTGTCACAGTTAGTCTGTTATCTTGTGATACCTGTTATATTTAGCTGTTACGATATAAACGCCTCACTCCTTATCATTGCCACTATTGACAGCTCACGTCACCTAAGTTAAGAGTGAAATATTTACAGAATAGATCGACTGGAAACGTTCCGTTTTATAATTTAAAAAAATTATTGGTCTTTGACAACCCTGAATTGTGACTTGGGTTACAAATTGGCTAATCGCTACTAATACTAGAGCAATTAAAAACGAAAATCAAAACGTACTTAGCACTTTTTTGTCTTCATTGCTTGTAAGTACAAATTCGACCGAAGATTTCGCTGGAATTAGTTGAAAGGCTTCACAAAATACGAGATACTTAATCTAAAAAAGAACTCTATTTGCCTTTCATCATTATCACCATAATCATCATTGGCAGCTTTAATATAAGTACCCTTTGCTTTTTTTTCTTTTGAGCCAGAATATACTTCCCCTAACCATGCAAATTGCATCTTATTTAAAAATATATATATATATTTATAATCTATTACATATTTTTAAGCTATGGGAAAATTCATAAAAAAGCCCTTGAAGCAATTCTTGTCTAACCGAGTTGTAACAGCATGGAATAGGCTCCCGGAAAATGTTGAGACGGCTCCCATAACTGAACTGCTTCAAGAATCGACTGGACAGATTAAATATCTCCAAGCTATACGATACAGACGCATCAGCTAATTAGCTGCTAGTGTATCTAACCAAATAATAATTATAATAATATTTTAACACTATCCTAGAGACAAATTAAAATTAATACAAAAATACATGGTGTAATTTTCAGTTTTAAGTAGGTAGTATGTTCACGACTAGACTTTAAAGAATGATTAGCTAACAAAACAATATAATTTGATAGTAACGCAGCGGGCTGTGTAAACCTGGTAAATCAGTCATTCACCCTATCTCCTACCTACATAAATCATCATGTATGTAGATAAAGCAGTCACATTTTTTATGTGTTTGCTACAATCATAGCATCTATGGCATAGATAGATAAACTCTAGATAAAAATCTTTTTATTTTTCTCTTTTTACAAGTCACATTTAAAAAAAAAAGGTGAGTCGGTATTTTCTATCTGACTACCTCAGAGAAGAAATGACTCTCTTTAAAAACCCTGATATTAAATTTTAAAATGGGTAAACACATAATATAGTGATGTAACATTTTTCCATTAAAAAAAAATCTTGAATATTACTAGTCTACTTATACAAAAAATTAAATGGATAATATTGTTGTAAACTTTTATTTTGATAATATTAGAGATTACTAAGAGATAAAAAAATATTACAGATTGTATAACAGAAAAATAATCATCATTAGAATGAAAAAATGTAGTATTAATAAAAGCAAATTAAACATGGTTAAAACTGCTACACTTACCTATGTAGCATTCGAAAAAATTAGAAATAGTTAGCACAATATATTTTTTTAGTTTATGCAAGAATGCTGCAACCAATTTTACGGGGTGGTTATTTTTATTTATTATTTGTGAATGTTGTGGTTTACCGTGCGGCCAGCAACTGGTTGGCGGTGGTGACCTTATCATATGCTCGTGGACCTCTTTCAAGGTCAACGGATCGTCCTCAATAAAGTCTAGGGCAGTGCTTCCAAATTCCTGAAAAATAATTTACAATAGTGTTAATTTATTAAAGAGGATCAAATTAGACAAGCTAGACATGATATTTTTTTTTTTAAATTGTGGGGTCATTGATCGCTGTTTGTGTAATCAATCACTATAAGACGACACCGACCGCGCAGTGGCGCCGTCATCGTTTGTTTGGTTATTTCTTTTATCTATATACCTAAATAAAAATCAGTATTTGTATGTTTGTCCTCTATGCATTCCGAAACCATTAGTCAGATTGTGATGAAACTTTGGTAGGGTTTTCTGGGGACGCACGTGAGGGTTTCTAACTATTAAAACATGGGTTTTTTTTTAAAATCTGAAGCAGTACGAAGTTAGCCAGGTCAGCTAGTTTTAGAATGAAGTATGTTACGTTGTACTCCACAAGATTATACGTTATTATTATCACAATTAGGTACAGTTACAGGTATTAAAGTTTTATTATAATCCTTATCTGTTCAATGATTCAACAATGTTATTGAAGGCTACATATTGAATTTAGGAGTTCCTGATTTGACTTTTATGATTCAATCAGATACCTAGATAAACAGAGGACTAGACTAAGTAGGTACTATTAAAAATATTGTTTTGCTGAAATAGCAATTAGATCTATGATATTAGATATTGGATTGTTTTTGTTGGCTTATCCCTATTCAATTTTCAAACAAGTAATGACACATGCTATACAATCTCTAGATAGTATACGCAACATAGGGTATCCGCAATCAGAAGCAGCTAAAGCAATAGGAAGTAGTGAAGCGAAGGCGTTTTAAGGGACTGTCTTATGGCCAGCGGGATAGCCCGAAAGGGTTACCGCTGGCCCGGAACATAAAGGGCTAAGGAAGGATCACGGGTGGGTTTTAGTCAGTAAGAGTCTGACACTCCCTTCCGCTCCACCCAGAGTGGGAGGAGTCATTTCATGATTTCCCATCCGCAAAAAAAAAGGCCAGTAGCATCGGATGCGTTGCTGGCAAAGACTTTATTCTCTGTGGTTGCTGGCTCAGAAGCCCAGTTCATCGTAAGGCAGACCTTACGATGAACTGGCTCGGTTTGAACAATGCATATTTCATTCATGGATCTTGTCGGAAGATGTTTGATGTTCCCTTTAGGGAACATTGCGTTCTGTTGTCGACTCCATGTTTGGATTTAAATAAATAAATGGAAATATTGGTCTGTTGTACAGAATTAAGGGAATTCGGTGTAGGGAAAAGCAATCGATTCAGCATTCAAAGTACTTGTGTGTGTACCCAGAGCGGGAGGAGTCATTTGATGATTTCCCATCCAAAAAAAAAAAAAAAAACCCAGTCTTATGTAATTTTTACATTAAAAAAACCTGCCAAGTGCGAGAGGATTCGCACACGAAAGGTTCCGTACCTCAAGGCAAAAATCGCCGAAAAGAACACGTTTCTTGTATTGAGACCCCCTTTTTAACTTTATTCTATTATTATTATTTGTTGTTATAGCGGCAATCGTAATACACACTCTGTGAAAATTTCAACTGTCTACCTATTACGGTTCATGAGTTACTGCCCGCTGACAGTCGGACGGACGGTCGGACTGATGGACGGACGAAATGACGGAAGGTCAGTGGAGGCTTAGTAATAGCGTTACGTTGGCATCCTTTGGCTACGAAGCCCTAAAAAGAAGTGATTCTCAGCATAATTTAAATAAATGACATTTGATATTGAAAAAACTCCTTGTGACAAAGCATTTACAATGTAGGCAGTGTCCACAGACTTGTGCACTCTGCTACATATACACTTCTGGACACATCTATTGGCCCACCTTAGAGTTTAGGTTTCGATGGCCCCTACCGAAATATGATTGCTAGATTGAACAAAAACTGTTGATGCAGTTTTAAACCTGATACATTTTACCATCTTTTTCGATCGTATTGTTTTAAATTTGAATTCAGAATAACATACGACATGGAGCTACGCCTAACAAGTCGGATATGCGCCTTGTTAAAGGAAATTGATTTTTGAATAAAAAACATGTTTTATCAAATAAAGGTTTAATTTAATAACGCGTGTTGCCTCCATGGGCATCTACCACAGCTCTCATAAGATTAGGCATAGAGTTTATCAACCGCTCTATGAAATTTTGAGGGATCATCTCCCATTCCTCTTCTATGGCAGTTTTCAACTCCTGCATCGTCTGGGCAACTGGCTGACGAGCCCTAACACGTCTTTTTAGCTCGTCCCACATGTGCTCAATGGGGTTCATGTCTGGGCTTCTGGCTGGCCAGTCCATAACTGTGATGTTCACATGCCGAAGATATTCCCTGACGATGCCGGCCGCATGGGCTCTTGCATTATCATGCATAAAAAGGAAATTTGGGCCCACATAGTCCGCGTATGGTATCACGTGAGGTTCTAAGCACTCACGAATGTACCTTTCAGCATTTAATGTTGGCAGTCGTGGACCTGTAACAACCTCAAGTTGAGTTTTGCCGCTCGCGGATATACCGCCCCAGACAGTACATGAGCCACCGCTATAAGCAACCCTCTCTTCAAAGCAGCATTGTGCGAAACGCTCTCCCTTACGTCGGTAGACCTTCTTCCTTCCATCATTGCCATGTAACACAATTTTAGACTCATCAGAAAAGAGTACACGGCTCCAATCTTGCTGTGTCCAATTTAAATGACTGCGTGCGAAATGAAGGCGCGCTGTTCGGTAGGCTCGCGTTAGTTTGGGCCCATTAGCTGGCTTGTGTGGTACCATATCGCGTTCTTTTAACCTTCTCCGAACAGTTCGAGCGCTCACAGATACTCCGTGGAAGTCGCGAAGTTGGTTTTGTATCTCAATGGAGGTAAGGTGACGATTTCTCAAGCTGGTCGTCACGATGAATCGATCCTGCCTTTCAGTTGTGACCCGAGATCGTGGCCTTCCTTGGCGACGAACAAAGCCGCCAGTCTCTAGGCACCTCCGATAAACATTTCGGACCGCAGATCGACTTAAATTAAGTTGAGCACTCACGTTTCTTTGGCTGTGTCCGGCCTGAATAAGTGCCACAGCTTGGGCGGCGACTTCAGGTGAAGTATCCATAGATTATTGATAGAACCTCACCTTAATGTTAAGAATAAGTAATGTTTGTTGCAAAACCAAAGATATCAATCACTTTTTCAAGAATTAAATCCAAGTAAACCAATAAAACCAAGTTTTCTTAGTATTCGATTGTTTGATATCAACAAACAGGCTCCAAATTGTGTTTTGTTTCTTTAAATTCTGTGTTCGAAATTCAAAAAAAGACTATTGAATGAAATTGTGAATGTGCCAGGTTCAAAACTGCATAAAAACTTTTTGCTCGACATAATATAAAATTTTAGCTAGGACCAAACGAAACTGAAAATACAAGGTGGGCCAATAGATGTGTCCAGAAGTGTATTATCTACCGCTTATCTTCTGAAGAAGATAGCATACCACCATTTTTTTTACCGTATTACCATTACCATATTTTTGTTTTGATAATTAATTGTTCTTGCTTGTTCAAAACCAGGCGGTCCACCCTCTCCTTTATGATAGATAGAAGAAGGACAAAAAAGTAATAAAACAAGTAATAATCTAAACTCATATTATAAGAGAAAATGTTTTATTTTTTGTATTTTTGTTTGTTTGTGTTGTTTTGTTTCATGCTAAAACAGCTGAACATATTTGGGCGACATTTAGCACATGGGTAGACCATGACCTGGATTAGGACATACCAGAAGTGAAGGAGCAATTTTTTTAAGAGTTACCTCTTAAAAAAATCCGCCGGAGTAGATATCTTAAATATGATTATACGACGAGTTGTACGAACATAAATGTAGGAAACAGCAGATTTTTTTTCGCGATTTCATGTTTGCTCCCATAGTAAAAGTTGGTCATAATGATGAGTACAATGACCTCTTAAGAGCTTGTTAATGTTTTACCAATAACCCTGTATTATTTTTGGCGCAGCTAGTGTATAATATTTACCTGTGACATAAGTATGGTGTCATCTGATTCACATTCCTCCGCATGGCTTTCAATGAGACTCTCTCTGCTTGCCATAACCTGCTGGAAATTAAAATATTTAATTAGAAAATTGCCAGGATTTGTCAATTATAGGCATGTCTTTGCTTACTATGGCTGTTCTAAAGGGTCACTAACAAATTAACTGTTAAGTCTACATAAACATAAGCAATACGCGTCGATGACACAGGCAACTGTCGATACGTGTCGGTGGTTGCCGTTGACATCTTATCATATTATTTATGTATTTGAGTATAGTGCTCCAATACACGAATGGCATGTTGTCGATGGCTGTCGCCGACATGCGTGGACGGTTGCAATTGCTTCTGTCGTAGATGCATGTCGCTCGTGTTTATGCATACTAATAGCCAGCCTTCTATGTAATCATTGTTCCATTTCCAAATTCAAATTAAAGTATTTGCACAGCACAGGTTTCTGGGATGTTACAAAATATTGATCCACATAAACCTGTTATAATATAACTATCACTCCATCATTTTACATGGATTTATGAATTTATTTGCAATTTAAAATATTTTATTCTCATAAACCTACATGGGCACTTATGAAATCAATTCCAATTGGTTGTTTCCTATAGAGAAGGGCCGGCAAGAAACTCCAGTCACTCTACCATAACCATTACTTTGGTTTATAAATTGGACATTAATATATTTTCAACTGTGCCATGGAAACTAATATCTTGGTTATAAAGTGCCGAACAAAATTGTAAACTCATTAGAGAATACACATTCTTAACATTATATAAACTACTAATAGGTAACTAGAAATTCCTGTGTAGTCATTACACAACAACTTCAAACAGCAGTCATTATAAATATTGCCTTTATAATCACATAATTAAACATAAATCCATAATCCCATCTAATAAATAAGTTAACATTAGAAAACATGTATCATAAACACTTCCTTGTACTTTTACGGCGATGTTTACATGTAATCTACACGGAAGACGCATCTCATTAGAAATATTTCCGCAACAAGCGCAATTATCTTTTAAAATTATATAAACCTCACCTGGAGATAAGGGTTGTCTTGTCGCGACAGTCTCAAGGCCTCCATGTCCTGTGCGATGTTCCTCGTCCGACCTGGAGTCAGAAGAACAGCAGCAGACCCCGTCAACGGCGGAGATAATACTGAATTACACCAATACACGCGATATAACACACCAAATTTATATAACTATTTTCAACTCTTGTGCGTAACTTACCAGACAATGAATCGTTGCTTGCCTCCATATTTACCCTATATGTACTTTTCATTTGGTCTATTTATCACCAGCTTGAAGAAAACTTCATGAATAAGGTGCTTCGAATGAATATTTAAACGGGGTTGATTACACACTCAACAATAATCAAATCAGATAATGACGTCCAGAAGTATTAAAAAGAAACCAAGTAAATTGTTATTTATTTAATTTTTATTGTGTTCTTGCTATTTTCATACATTTTTGAAGATTTGAAGCAAAAGAAAAGAAATGGAAAACTGATAACGATTGACTGCAATCTGCTGCTGCTGCGATTGACAACTTGACACATTTGTTTAACGTTCGGAAATCCGAACTAATCAGTAATCTATCCCCGATAGATTAAAAATAAATCCCGTTCAGAAATTAGGTGTCGCAATGTTTAGGCCTTTATCGAAACATAGAATGCCAATAAAATCACTACTGCTGATCGCGACGATAGGTCGTTCGTCGTCGTCGTCGTTCGTCGTTTCAGCCGATAGACGTCCACTGCTGGACATAGGCCTCCCCCAATTTTGGGAGGGTTTGCCATAATCGCCACGCTTGGCAGGCGGGTTGGCGATCGCAGAATGGTATGTTGGTGGAATACATAGAGAACGCTGCTGCCCATTCTCCGGTACGATCCTTAGTCTTAGTAGTAGTTAGTGATTCTTAGGCTTAGTTAGTTAGTCTTAGTAGTTAGTAGCTAGGTCGTGGTGGAGCAAAATGAATGCTAGCGTTCATTTTGCTCCACCACGACCTATCGTCGCGATCATTGGTCCTTCGAGCCGGATGCGCTTGCGCGTCTATCTTGTTTACTTCTTAATTTACATTTTAACCAACCGTTGTAATTTTATTCATTTTCGTTATTATACATTTTATACAGTCCGCTAGCATTCATTTTGCTCCACCACGACCTATCGTCTCGATCAACTGCCTTTATAAAACCGAAATAATTAGATTATCATTATTTCTTCCCGTGGTGATAAGCTAGTAATACCTCTCTCACATCGCTGCTACTGATATCTCCGCGGAAGGAAACTATTGCTACCTTGGGCGAACTTGGCACAACAATGAACACGAGTAATGCTAGTTACATACACAAGCAGCGACTTTAGTCGCCAGGAATCGCTGCTGCGTGTATAGCGTAAGGATCTAGCATAAGGATCAATGGAGTAACCAAATCAACATGGCCCTGTCTGTTTTTAACTTACTTCAAAAAAGGAGGTTCTGCACTCGACCCGTATGTATGTTAAAATGTTTGTATTTCCGCGATTTTTAACATCCCGTGATCACCTCAATCAGTGGGGTAGTAGTAAGGATAAAATCGGTCTGCATTTTGAAATGGAAATATACCTGCACGTATGTCGTATAGGACTGCATCCTATACGACTTGCGTGCAAGGTATATTTACGTAAGGTACGTGCAGGTATATTTCCATTTCTTCAGTTGTTCTTGTTTAGATACTGCTATATCAAATGTACGAAGCTACATCCAAAGCTAGCTTGCATTTCGAAAGCGTCTGTTTTCGAAATGCGAGCTAGTGAAAGTAGAGGCCTAATACCCGGATTACACGAGGCTAGTTTTTCATGTTTGGATAGGAAGCAAATAATATCCTGGCTTGGTACAAACTAGAGCTGCTTACACGATGCTAGGAAATTTTAAGACAGTAGCATTGCAGTGACCTAGTCCGTAGAGTAAGATGATCCGATTGGAAAAGAGTAATTTCACAGATGATTTAACTTTGATTTTGCATCACTGTAATCTTTATTTTCGTTACAATTAGGTTGCTGCTGTCAGTGTCACAGATGAAATAACTAGCTTTGCCGGTCACACGGAGCTAGTAAAAAAGCCAGGATAGTTGCACAAAAATAGAATCCCGAATCCCTACTACCTATTAATCTTTCTCACTAGCTTTAAAAATGAGGAAGAGCGGAGGGAGGCTTTAGGCCTTGTGTAACCCGGGCGTCGGGCATAACCACATCGTCTCGGGTCTTGGTCCTCTGCCACAGAGCATGTAACACTTTTCCTGCCAGTGCTCACGCAGATAAATGATGATAACGATTAATTAAATTATTATAACATTAACGAAACACTTTCTTTCTTTTGCTGGTCTATCCTGTAAAAACCTCAGTGAAAACTTAAAAAAGACGCCTATTGGATTGACTATTGAAAAACTGTGTGATACTTCCTGGCCGCGCCACAGTGGAAAATTAAAGAAACATGTTTCTAGATAAATTGTACCCTTTATGTACTTTAGGGTACATGTAGTGAAAAAAATTGTACCTCAACGAATAATGAAATATAATGAAGTTTTGGTGGCGGGGCTGGTATGTATACTTCCTGGCCGCGCCACCACGGTTTTTGTAAACTATTAGGCGTACCCGGACATAGTGTACACCAAAGAATTGTACCAAAATTGTTCTTTTCCGTACGCTATAAAGAGATTCGAAAATTTTATTACTTTAGAAATTATAGCCTTGTGTAGGTGGCGCGGCCAGGAAGCATACTTCCCAGCCGCGCCACCAAGTTTTATTAGGCGTACCCGGACATAGTATATGCTAAAGAATTGTACCAAAATTGTTCTTATCCGTACGCTATAAAGAGATTCAAAAATTTTATCACTTTAGAAATTATAGCCTTGTGTTGGTGGCGCGGCCAGGAAGTATACTTCCCAGCCGCGCCACCAAGTTTTATTAGGCGTACCCGGACATAGTGTATGCTAAAGAATTGTACGCATTATGTACTACCCAAAAACATAATAATATTACGGAATACTGTAATATATTAAGAGAAAACATCAAAACAAACTTAAGCGCATCAGCAGATTTGCTGATCTTTGTACTTACTAGATGTGGCCTCCAAATTAGAAGTAGCTACTGGAATTATCTCGGTGGGATGGTTGTATAACTTGCACAGAAGGGCGAGAAATAAGCAACACAATACGAATCGATATGTTAATCAAGAAAAATAGACCATCAGGAACCAGATAAGAACTTGGTAGGTAGGTACTTAGGTATTAGGGACGGTCAGCAACGAAAATCGTCAACACTGTTACTTTTACGTGTCAATAATTCATCATCATCATCATCAGCCTATACTATACAGTTCCCACTGCTGGGACACAAGCCTCCTCTCTGTGAGAGGGAGTGGGCCGTAATCCACCACGCGGGCCTAGTGCGGGTTGGTAGATGTCACATGTCTTCGATTTTTTTTGGTTCTAGGACATGCCGGTGTCAATAATTATGATTTCAATAAATTAAAAATTTAAAAAACCCCCGACACAAAAAAATAATAAAATTAAATGTAAGTAATTGGAAAAGGATCAAATAATTTAAAAACCCCCAACTTAAAGAATCTAGGTAACGAGACTAAATCAGATAAATTCATATGGCAGTCGGGGGACCTCTTAGCATAGAAGGTGTTCCACAGAACGGTCCCCCGACTTCCATATGAATTTATCTGTTTTAGTCTCGTTACCTAGATTCTTTAAGTTGGGGGTTTTTAAATTATTTGATCCTTTTCCAATTACTTACATTTAATTTTATTATTTTTTTGTGTCGGGGGTTTTTTAAATTTTTAATTTAATTTTTATTTCACGCTTTTTGTAGGGAGTCCTTAATACTTGTATTTCATTTCTTTTATTTTCTTGCGTTTTAACATTCAGGTAATTTGGTGTTTAATCAGGTTTTTTTATCCGTCAATAAATAATTATTTATTTATAGTTGAAGAATAATTTTTAAGACTAAACGGATTTTTTTGTTTTAAAATAGTCAAACTCTGTGGTCGTAGGTACCAGTCATCACTCCACTTTCCTCATCATTCTAGAGCTTTGATCAGACAAAAAAATATTCTTAAGTTTTTAGTTTTCATTTCGTTAGTTAATATTCCTCATTCCCTTTCAATATAGTTTACATTATTCTACTTGTCAAGCCCTTGCATTTGATACCCATATTGAGGGGTTGTGAAAAAAAAAATGTAAATCGCAACTTTGTGGTGGCGGCCATTTTGGATTTGAAATTTATTATAGTGTATAGTATTCTACTATTCAATCCCTTTCATTTGATACCCATATTAAGGGATTTGTGAAAAAATATATGTTCCGCCATTTTGTGGCGGCGGCCATCTTGGACCGATTTTCATCAAACATAGCTAAGAACACTCCCGACTAATTCACCTTTCAAACAAAAAAAACAAAATCAAAATCGGTTCATCCGTTCGGGAGCTACGATGCCACAGACAGACACACACACACACACACACACAGACACGTCAAACTTATAACACCCCGTCGTTTTTGCGTCGGGGGTTAAAAACTGAAATGTAAGATCTACTTCGTCGTTAACTATATATACAATAATACATTACAAAAACTTAATCAAAAAAACTTTTTTACAAAAAAAACAACCGACTTCCAAAAACACTATAGGTAAAGTGAAAAATAACTTTAATTTCGGAAGTCGGTGTCTTTGGATTTGTATTTTAGTTTTTTGCCACCGACTTCCGAAATTAAAGTAATTTTTCACTTTATAGTATTTTTGGAAGTCGGTTGTTTTTTTTTTTGTAAAAAGTTTTTATTTTTCACTTTTTAGCGGGTCAGTTTGTAATTTATCTAAGTTATAATAGCCTAATGTCAACTGCTTATCACCTTTTACAAAATATTGATTTTCCCGATTCAGGGACGTTAATTGTTGAGGAGTTCTCCTAGTAAGAACCAGGAGAACTGGAGCTGATTGAGAAGTTACCATCAGCTCCACTTCACCATACGCATTGTAATGAGCATAAATTGCTTAGCAGCTAAAGTAATCGAATCGCAACCCGTGAAATATTTGTCATTGAGTAGTTCCGATGGCCATTTGTGGTCTTCATCATCAGCTCCACTTTACCAAATCATAATTTCCGAGAGCAAATGCTCAAGTTACATTAATTATCAGGTCTCTATGTACTTCAGTGTTCCTCATTAACAGTACGTTTATCCACACATCGAGCCCTTTTCAATGAGCCTAAACACTATATATCTGCTGTTAGTTGTCGAGGAGTTAGGTACTCTGCAGACTATCCTGACTGCAGCATCAGGTCATAACTTGATGATCATGAGACCAAATGTGGCAAATGCCCTATCAAACATCAAAACAATTTACTAAAACAGTCCTTTCCTGTTCGAGTAACTTCTTACTGTTAAGGAGTTGTGCCTTCCATCATCAGCCCAGCTACCTGAGATGGTGACAACCATACGCAAATATACAAGATACTTCATAAAATATGCGAAAAACAATAAGTGAGCCTACCAAATTTGAGGGTTGCCCTCGATTTCTCTAAGATCCCATCATCAGATCCTAACTTGGTGACAGTGGCACCAGCTCAGAACTATCTACTTTCGAACAAAAAAAAAATTTTGAAAATCCGTCGACAATTGGCGGAGTATTCGATGAACAAACATACAAAAAAAAAAAACAATCATCCGAACATAGTACCTCCTCCTTTTTGTGAAGTCGGTAAAAAGTGAAGGTACATAACGAACCTATGATAAAAAAAATTGTGGCGCTAGCTATAAGTGTGAACCTTACTTAAATTTAACTTCCGAATGCTACGTAAATTCATTTTTCTTTTAATAAACAATTCAATTGAGTGACCACCTTGAATCGATTGTAACTTTTGAATGGCTTCTTTTACAAACTAGAGGTTGAATTCACAATCGTTCGAGTACTTTTACTAACGCTAGACACAAGTAAATTTCAAATTCCATTGTGGTCTCCACTCAAGGTGAACCTTATGGTGATCGGTTGAGGGACCACCTTCCGCATGCTAGTTCTTTCTATTATGTGAACAGGAAGAGTTGATATTCATAAAATTAGTTTTACAAATCTTTTACTAAGAGTAGTCATTTATAGCAGTTATAAATTTTAACTAGATTTTGAGATATGGATGCCTGTCAGTCACGACTGAGGGACCACCTTTAACCGATTTTATCTTTTGAGTGGCTACTTTTACAAACTAGAGGCTGAATTTACAATTGATTGAGAACTTTTACTAAAAGCTGACTCATTCAGAAGCTCAAAATCATATGTGGTCCCTCAATGGGAACGCAAACTGTTTTATTACCGACTTCACAAAAAGGAGGAGGTACTATGTTCGGATGATTGTATGTTTTTTTTTTTATATGTTTGTTCATCGAATACTCCACCAATTGTCGACGGATTTTCAAAATTCTTTTTTTGTTCGAAAGTAGATCGTTTTGAGGTGGTCCCACTGTCACCAAGTTAGGATCTGATGATGGGATCTTAGAGAAATAGAGGGCAACCCTCAAATTTTATAGGCTTACTTATTGTTTTTCGCATATTTTATGAAGTATCTTGTCTATTTGCGTATGGCTCTTTTTTTTTTTTTGCGGATGGGAAATCATCAAATGACTCCTCCCGCTCTGGGTGGAGCGGAAGGGAGTGTCAGACTCTTACTGACTAAAACCCACCCGTGTTCCTTCCTTAGCCCTTTATGTTCCGGGCCAGCGGTAACCCTTTCGGACAATCCCGCTGAGCTATGGCTGTCACCATCTCAGGTAGCTGGGCTGATGATGGAAGGTACAACTCCTTAACAGTAAGAAGTTACTAACTAACTAACTAACTCGAACAGGCAAGGACTGTTTTAGTAATTTGTTTTGAAGTTTAATAGGGCATTTGCTACATTTGGTCTCATGATCATCAAGTCATGACCTGATGCTGCAGTCAGGATAGTCCGCAGAGTACCTAACTCCTCGACAACTAACAGCAGATATATCGTGTTTAGGCTCATTGAAAAGGGCTCGATGTGTGGATAAACGTACTGTTAATGAGGAACACCGAAGTACATAGAGACCTGACCCTGAAGCCAGGAGCATCTTTTTCTGATGCTCCTGGCTTCTACAAACCTTGAAATTACAGCACCGTAGTCGTGTTTGGGCTCATTTTAAACAGGACTAAATTTTAAGTTCAAAGCAATGTTGACATAAGTCTGGCCTGATGCTGCAGCCAGGATTATCAGCATCTAGTCTAAAAACTAATAAATACTTCTTAAAGTGAAATACTTTTGTAAGTTTTTCTTCTGTATAATTATCCTAACAAAGGTTGCCGGTAGTGGCTGGATGAGAGAAGCGGAGGACCGTGAACGTTGGCGCAAACTTAGGGAGGTCTACGTCCAGCAGTGAACTACAATAGGCTGATGATGATTTATAAAAGCCTCAATCGTTGCATTTCACGCAATGACTTTTCGTCATGTGGTCTATTTAGCAATTTGGCAATTTTTTTTATTTTCCAAGTTGCATAATACAATGCCATCCAGCATCTTCACACGACCAAGCGTAACATAAACTTAGCCCTTAGCAAAATGTTTCTTGCATAAGTCTATTATTAAAGTAACTTGAACATTTGCTCTCGGAAATTATGATTTGGTAAAGTGGAGCTGATGATGAAGACCACAAATGGCCGTCGGAACTACTCAATGACAAATATTTCACGGGTTGCGATTCGATTACTTTAATATAGCTGCTAAGCAATTTATGCTCATTACAATGCGTATGGTGAAGTGGAGCTGATGGTGACTTCTCAATCAGATCCAGTTCTCCTGGTTCTTACTAGAAGAACAACTCAACAATTAACGTCCCTGCATCGGGAAAAGCAATATTTCTTAAAAGGTGATAAGCAGTTGACATTAGGCTATTATAACTTAGATAAATTACAAACTGACCCGCTAAAAAGTGAAAAATAAAAACTTTTTTTACAAAAAAAACAACAGACTTCCAAAAACACTATAAAGTGAAAAATAACTTTAATTTCGGAAGTCGATTGCAAAAACCTAAAATACAAATCCAAAGACACCATAGTTTAACAGGTATAAGTAGTTAACGACGAAGTAGATCTTACATTTCAGTTTTTGAAATCATAATTATTGACACGTAAAACTGTGTTGACGATTTTCGTTGCTGACCGTCCCTAATACCTAAGTACCTACCTACCAAGTTCTTATCTGGTTACTGATGGTCTATTTTTCTTGATTAGCATATCGATTCGTATTGTGTTGCTTATTTCTCGCCCTTCTGTGCAAGTTATACAACCATCCCACCGAGATAATTCCAGTAGCTACTTCTAATTTGGAGGCCACGTCTAGTAAGTACAAAGATCAGCAAATCTGCTGATGCGCTTAAGTTTGTTTTGATATTTTCTCTTAATATATTACAGTATTCCGTAATATTATTATGTTTTTGGGTAGTACATAATGCGTACAATTCTTTAGCATACACTATGTCCGGGTACGCCTAATAAAACTTGGTGGCGCGGCTGGGAAGTATACTTCCTGGCCGCGCCACCAACACAAGGCTATAATTTCTAAAGTGATAAAATTTTTGAATCTCTTTATAGCGTACGGATAAGAACAATTTTGGTACAATTCTTTAGCATATACTATGTCCGGGTACGCCTAATAAAACTTGGTGGCGCGGCTGGGAAGTATACTTCCTGGCCGCGCCACCAACACAAGGCTATAATTTCTAAAGTGATAAAATTTTTGAATCTCTTTATAGCGTACGGATAAGAACAATTTTGGTACAATTCTTTAGCATACACTATGTCCGGGTACGCCTAATAAAAATTGGTGGCGCGGCTGGGAAGTATGCTTCCTGGCCGCGCCACCTACACAAGGCTATAATTTCTAAAGTAATAAAATTTTCGAATCTCTTTATAGCGTACGGAAAAGAACAATTTTGGTACAATTCTTTGGTGTACACTATGTCCGGGTACGCCTAATAGTTTACAAAAACCGTGGTGGCGCGGCCAGGAAGTATACTTCCCAGCCGCGCCACCAAAACTTCATTATATTTCATTATTCGTTGAGGTACAATTTTTTTCACTACATGTACCCTAAAGTACATAAAGGGTACAATTTATCTAGAAACATGTTTCTTTAATTTTCCACTGTGGCGCGGCCAGGAAGTATCACACGAAAAACTTACTCCATGCTCACTTCACCAAAGTTTTTACGAGTTTTTTTTTACAAATACGTAAGCTGGAGACTTCTTTGAGGAGCGCCTAAGCGTATAGGATGACTTTTGGGGCTTGATATAGGAACCTCACAAAATCCAAATAAAACCAAGTTTTCGGAACACAATATATGAATTTATTAATGTGAACAAAGGCACTACCTTATCTAAAAAGGCACCTTTCTGATACTGCTCTAATAATGCGACAACTTTATAAATAACTCTTTTAGCGTCGATCATTTCAAGGAATTTTTCAAAGCAAACTTTATTTACATTATTATAATTTATGCGATTCATTGTCATGTCAGATTTATAGCAATAGCAGCAGTTTATTAAAACCATTGTTAGGACTAGTTTGAATTAATTTACATATGAAATTGTTTTGTATAATATCATAATTTGTTCGTTTATATTTCGTTGTCTGTGAGCACGAATAGCGCCGCGCTGCCGTAGTCCAGTATTCTACTCTTGATGCCCTTCAGTTTGTCAATGTAGTGCTTGTGAATCTTTGTGTTTGTCCTCTTGTAGCGGAGGGCCGTTATCATTTTATCAACAGTGTAATGCAGCCACAGGATGTTTGTGTAGGGTGCGAAGTTCTTCCAATCATTTCTGTAAAGAAGATAGAACAACATTAGCATAAAAAAGAGATTTTCTAACTGAACAGACAGCTGTGCTGCTGGGGAGTTTGTTGCGTCTCTTCTCCCCAGCGAAAGCACTATGAAGTGGTGAAGGGCGGGCGTTTTGGGGGACTGTCTTTTGTAATTTTGATGTTCCAAAAGTGCTGATTCGCAGCCTGGTTTGAATAAATGACTTGGTTTTTGATATTATCATGGGAGAGAATAACAGGGGTATTTATTTTGTTAAATCATTAGGTACTTTAACAGTAAGTACCTATAACAATAATACCGACTATTACGTCTGTAAATAGTTAAATTACCTACAAATATAATCTATGACATCTACAAATATTGATCCGAAGCAAAGATTTCTAGTCAACATTATAAGATGTTACAGTTTAATATTCCTTGCGTCATTTTGTATGACGCGTCTGAATAATTTGTGAAACACGTGGCTTCTGCTATCAATTCATATTTTATTCATAGCTACCGGAGCTCTAAGTCTTGTGGGGGGAGAACGAGCAGGAAGTCGATAATATATAACATGGCCACTGGGGGCATTCCCCAGACAATAAATAAAACGACCTTTGGGAGATTGTCGTCAAGAACACATATTAGTGCGTCTGTTTTGATTACTGTTTTTAGCATCATAATGATCTTAGTGGAGCACTTTCCTCTTAATTGAAGATTCCGACGGATGGCAAAAAGCCAGAAATCAATGACAGGTGGTTAGGCCTTGGGAAATGTATTGCTAGACATTAGCTATCTCACAAAATGACATGTTTAGTCCAGGAAGTATTAACTTAATGCCGTAGCCAGATCATTATGACTACATCTACAGCTGGCACCTGGTGTTCAACATGTATTCTATTCATCGTGTATTCAAATCTCTTGTTACATTGGATGGTTTGGGCCGGCGCACATCTGGTGAGGCGCAACGCGGTTTTCACTGGCAAATATCAACCATGCGTTTGTTAATCGGTTGACGAACACTGAACGAGACACAATAGAAGTTTTATTGTTATTACGTCCGGCGGCGTTTAGTGTCCCGCAAAGTGTTAGAATAAGGTTGAAAATAAATATCCATTTGTCCGAGAAAGTATCGATGCAGGCAGAGGTCTGTACATGGTAAGAGTTGATGTTTTGTATTTTAGGGAAAACCGCGCTTAAGGCTGCCGTTTGATATGTGTGAAACCAACCAATAACATTGCTTCATTTTTATAGCTTGAACTAAGTTAGCGTTGGTATTGGTTAGTTTTATACACATCCCTCGCTACGTATCCGCAGTCATCTCTGGTGGAAAGGTAGCCTTACTGTCCCTGCCAAGTCTGCGCCGGACCTTTCGACATTTTTTTCTGTCAACGAGCCACAACTGCTGCGATTGGAGAGCAGCTGATTTACTGATCAGTACTGCGCATACAACGGTGGTATTATAAGCAGTTCCTTACCCCAACTTGTCTCTCATGAGGCGGTACACCTCGAACTGGTAGTCCCCGACGGCGTCGAACAGCGAGTCGTCGGTGGCGAGGTCGTTGTACAGCGCGGCACAGTCGCCGCCCGCCAGCGGCAGGGACACGCGCGACAGCGAGTAGTCGATGATGGTCGCCGCCACGCCACAGCGCGGCACGCGGTGAGAACGGCCGCGGAGGACGAAGGTTGAGTACTGCAGAAGAAGATTGGATATTAGTTTCTTTGCTAATGATGTGCTTGAATGACTTAAGATTGGAAAAGCTTATTAGTATTACACTACTTTGTGTTTAACCGCTTGTGTGCAGTAATTACAGACACAATTAAAAAGCCATTGTGTCTCGCGTAGATCTACGTTCCGGCAGACTAAGGGTTAATAAGCAAATTGTGTTAAGACTAGGTTTTTGTTATGACGGGTACGTACTTGTGATACATAAGATGAACACACATTGAAACAAATTCGCCAAGTGGCTGTGTTACATTGCATAAATTAGGAGGGCCAATGTGTTTTACATTTTATGTTACGTTACATAGGATGGTTTCTTCTGCCTTATCTTACTTCTAATTCCTAAAATTAGAGTTGTGTAAAAAGCTTTTTAGTCCTAACCTATCCCTGGACATACATAAATGTATGTGATAAATCTATTCATCCTCTACATTATTCTTGAACTCCAAATTTAAATGAAATTGAGTAACCTTGCGTCACAGAGGCTAGAACTTGAACTTTGTAAGGTTGCAACATTTCACCTTTAAGCCTACTTGCAACATTTCACCTTTAAGCCTACCCTCAGAGGTCGGTTCTAGGTAACTTACCATAATACCGTCTGTTTCTGTTTATTAACCAGACCCGGGAATAATTGATTGAAATCTAGATTATATTTAGTAATAAAAAGATTGTGAGACCGTATTTTGGGACATTTTTACAATAGGAATAGAATAGAAATACTCTTTATCATGTACAACATAAATATTACATCAATAAATGTAGAAATTTCACAAGGGGTGACACAACGGGCGGTCTTATCGCTAAAAGCGATCTTTTAAAGACAACCTTTGGATGGATTTAGAGAGAAAGGATAGACAATACTGCAGGCACAGTTGCACCAATGAAATAAATAATACCAGTGTTATTTAAAAAATATGTAAAATCGAGACTGAAAGCTATAAAATTAATACCAGTCCAACTCATATCGAGTTTCGTGACATCATGACTAAGTATTGTTCAATATTATAGGTCTTAGTCAAGGTTATCAAAAAGTTACATGACAGGAAATAGCACCATTTGGTTACCTACAAATTGAATTATCTAAATTATTTTATTCTGTTTTGATCGTCATTGATTGATAGTAATAAATCGCAACATGGAGATATAATCGAAAGAATTTAATTCGATAAAATCTGTAGCAGAATTTCGTTGCATAATCACACTAATATTATAAAGGCGAAAGTTTGTGAGTGTGTGTGTGTTAATATGTTTGTTACTTGTTCACGCTCAAACGGTAGGACCAATTTTGATAAAATTTCGTATGGAGGTAGCTGACACCTTTTTTTTTTTTTTTTTTGAGGATGGGAAATCATCAAATGGCTCCTCCCGCTCTGGGTGGAGCGGAAGGGTGTGTCAGACTCTTACTGACTAAAACCCACCCGTGTTCCTTCCTTAGCCCTTTATGTTCCGGGCCAGCGGTAACCCTTTCGGACAATCCCGCTGACCCGGCAGGCTTCGGCCCTAAGGGGTCCTCGATGCTGACATCTCTTTGAGGCGCGCGTGGAACACGTACGCGCCGTGCGGCACGGGCCTGGTCCTGATCGGGCGGTGAGCTACCCATTACTCTCCGCCCGCAGGCCCGCGCCTACGGTGGCCGGGAGTCGTCACGCGGCTCCCGACGCCCGGAGCGTCCCCCGCGGCGGCTGGGACGGGAGGCTCTCTCCCTGAGCCGTTCCGCCACCTCCTTCGCTAGCATGACTGCTTCGCAGAAGGAGGTGACTGCCTCCCACTCCCTCTCGCCCCGGACCATGGCTTGCACCAGGGCCGGACGCGAGAGGTCGCCGTCGCTGCCAATCGCCTCTACGAGGACACGGCGGTGCTCCGCCCAAGCGGGGCAGACCTCCACCGTGTGCTCCACCGTGTCCTCTGGGCGATCCTGGCAATGGTGACACCCGGGCGTTTCCTCCCGCCTGATGATGTGCAGGAACCTCCCGAAACTTCCGTGTCCGGTGAGGACCTGCGTCAGGCGAAAGGTGAGGGCGCCGTGGCGCCTCTCTAGCCACTCCTCAAAGAGGGGTCTTATCGCCGCTATCGCGGCGTGCCCTGCGCTGGGTTGCGACAGTCGCTCTTTCCATGCCGCCATGAGATCGCGCCGGAGATCCGTCCGCTCCGCAGCGATTTGCCGCGGAAGCGGATCCTCCCCCCGGCGTAGTGCCTCCGCGCGCCACTCATACAGGCGCGCGAGGACCATCGCCTCCAGATCCCATGGCGGCAGTCCGGCAAGGAGGCTTGCCGCCTCGCCAGAGATCGTGCGGTAGCCCCGGATAGCCCTTATGGCTACCACCTTCTGGGGCGCGTTCAGGTAGTGGGCGGCTCGCCGCCGCAGTGAACGCGCCCACACCGGGGCCCCGTATATGGCCATGGACCGCACGACCCCCGCGTAAAGCCTCCGGCAGGAGGCGTTTGGCCCCCTCAGGTTGGGCAAGAGCCGCTTGAAGGCGGCCCCGGCCCGTTCCAGTTTGGGGGCCAAACGTCGGAAATGCTCCACGAAGTTCCACCGGCTGTCGAGGACGAGACCCAGGTATTTCATCGTCATCCCGACGCCGATGTGAACCCCTCCTACCGTTAGTTGGGATCCCGATGGCGGCGCGTTCCGGGGCCCATGAAACGACATGGCCTCGGACTTGTGCAATGCCACCTCGAGACCCAACTGCCGGATCCTCTCCACGACTATCGCAACCCCGCGTGTCATCGCGTCGGCCGCCGCCTGATGCGACCTCCCCTGCGCCAGGACCAGCGTGTCGTCAGCGTAGCAAACCACGCTGACGCCATCAGGGAGGTCGGCGCGCAGCACCCAGTCGTACCCGATGTTCCACAGAGGCGGCCCCAGGACCGATCCCTGTGGGACACCGCACGACATCTCTCGCCGGTTCCACTCCCCATCGCGACCGGGGTAGCTGACGGCTCTTTCCGTCAGATACGCCTCGACTATTCGACGGAGGTAGGGCGGCACCCGGTGATACCGGAGTGCCTCCACAATGGTGCCCCAGGGGAGGGTGTTGAACGCGTTGGCGATGTCGAGTGACACCGCCACGACGACCCCACCCCGGGACACCGCGTCCCCCGTCGTGAGGGCTCTCACGCGCATGATGGCGTCCACCGTCGAGCGCCCCTTGCGGAAACCAAACTGGCTGTCCGCAAGATCCGGCCCCGTCCTCACCAGGTGCCCGACGAGGCGGCCCGCAATCACTCTCCCAAAGAGCTTGCCGACCTCGTCGAGCAGCACGATGGGCCGGTATGCGGACGGAGAGTCCGCAGGGCGCCCTGGCTTCCGAATGAGGACCAGCTTCCCCGTCTTCCAACGGCGTGGAAACTGGCCTCTCTCCAAACATGCGCTTAAGAACGCCTCCAGTCGAGGCCCGAGAGCCCTCGAGGCCAGGACCCAGGCTTTACCTGGCAAGCCGTCGGGTCCTGGGGCGGTATTTTTGGCCTTCAGCCTTCCTACCGCCGCTCTCAGTTCTACCCCGGTCACTGCAGGGATGTCGTCGTCGTCCGCGTGGTCCGCTTCGGGCACCGCAATTGGCGGAGCCATGGGCGGGGGAGTGTGCTCCCCCCGTGAAGGGAACAGAGCGCTCACCACCTCCTCCACCAGCTGGGGGCGGAGACTCTGCGTCAGCGGGGGGGCCCAGGTGCGGAGTTTATTCCGCACCATTTTATAAGGGCGCCCCCCACGGATCTCTGTTCAGAGACTCCACCATCTCCTCGCGGGCCACATCCTTGGCCCGCTGGACAGCCTCTTGGAGGTCGGTCTTCGCCGCTCTGTATCCCTCGTACAGCTCCGCCTCCGTGGCTTCCGCATCCGGAGGGCGAATGCGGAGCCTGCGGTGCCTGGTGTAAAGGTGTCGCGCATCGACGCACGCCTTGCGTAGCGTCTCCAGCTCCTGCGACCACCAGTACACCTGACGTCGGGCGCGTCCTGGCCGGACTCGGGGCATTGCCACGTCACAAATTTCGGACATGGCCTCCCGGAACCACTCCGCCTCATCGTCGATATCG
Organism: Mesoligia furuncula; assembly: GCA_916614155.1. NCBI lineage: Eukaryota > Metazoa > Arthropoda > Insecta > Lepidoptera > Noctuidae > Mesoligia > Mesoligia furuncula. Next base: position 25,633,768 of record OU744807.1, on the reverse strand, counting down.
GCAGGCCTGTCCGGTGATGACACCCAGGCCTGCACGATCGAGGCTTCCAGGAGGAGCTCCCGGTCCAGCTGTTTTAGCGCCCACCGCGGACCACTCGGGGCCTGTTGGACCAGCGCGCTAGAGGTCTGGGCGGAGACGTCGAACCGGATGTACCGGTGATCGGAGTAGGTCTCCACCCCCTCCATGACGCGCCAGTCAATGACGCGTTGTGACAGAGCGGGGCTGCCGAACGAGATGTCCACCACGGACTCACCCCGCATCCGCACACACGTGGGAACAGAACCCCGATTTAGTACGACCAGGCCTGTTTCCAGAGCCCAGTCCTCCACCATCCTGCCCCGCACATCCGTGTAACGGGAACCCCAGGCCAAATTCTTGACATTGAAGTCCCCGAGCACTAGCACGGGGAAGGGATGGTTTCCGGCGACGACGACACTCAACTCTGTTAAAGAGTTGTGGAACTCGGCACCCTGCTGACACCCTGGATTAACATATAGGCTACTTTTTATCCCGATATTCCCACGGGATCGACATTTACGCGGGTGAAACCGCGGGGCGCAGCTAGTGATAATTATAAAGACAATAACAACAGCGCAAGGTCGCGACTTACATCTGTTTTTTTTTTCGTGTGGAAAATCATCAAATGACTCGTCCCGCTCTGGGTGGAGCGAAAGGGAGTGTCAGACTCTTACTGACTAAAACCCACCCATATTCCTTCCTTAGCCCTTTTTGTTCCGGGGTAGCGGTAACCCTTTCGGACAACCCCGCTGCTCCGGCACTTACTACATCTTTCTGGGTTTACGATAAATTATGTAGATAATGTAAATCAAACCAAGCGTTATTTCCCGGAAGGCTTGAGCAGAAGTCTACCTATAGAACACCAACATTTCGCCAGTTATGTTTAAATCCCATATAATAGGAGGCGAGCGAGCCATTTGTCATCAAACGGGCATAAATCCAGGAGGCTGCTACTGAGAAATTCATGGAAAAACCCAAATAACACTTTGTCCGACCCTGGAATCGAACCCACGGAAAATAAAAAAATATTTTGAAATATGGTGTTTTTAAGAAGACTTGCTATTTATCAATTTAACGTAAGTAGTACTAAATTAAACAGTGGAAAAGAAATGTCACTAGCAGGATAAACACGTTGAATCATTCCTTTTCCACTAAACGAATTATTTCTGGTTTTAAGAAGCAGCGCTAAAATTGTTAGAAACTTTCAAGGTAAGGTGTGTATTATTTTTACAACAACAACTCACATTTTAATCATTGTTCTTATAAATGCATTAAAAGAACTAAAAAAACCACGAGGCCAAAAATAATCTGTATTTTGTCAATAAATAAATAGGAACCCAACACTAATATTTGAAGTAGTGGCGAAAAATTCAAAACTAAATATTGTTACCGATAACAAAATAATTTCGCCCGGGCTATCTGCGTGAGTTCGTTAACCCGTCACCCCAGGACGTTACCGCGAGTAGACGAGACATTTGTCCGTAAAGTCATCCACCTTACATGGGTTGACTGGTCTTTCGGCAAGGTTAAAACCGATGCTATGTAAGAATAATGGGAGTAAAGTACAATGGCGGTTATACAATTTATGTTACGTAGCCAGCTGCACTACGTAACAGCGTTTTGGCGCGTAATTTGTAATTCGAACGTGATATTTTTCCATTTTCAAGCAAACGAGTGTTATGTGCCGGTTACAGGGGGATTTTTTTTTATTTTTATTATACCTATAGTTTATTTACATTCTTGGCAATACTATCTGGCGTAGGTTTGGCATTGTGAACTTTGTGATACGTTATTATAATTTATAATTATACAATGTTGACGTTATTCGGAAAACCCATTACGTTGTAGGTATAAAACCCATTTATTAATACAATTTATTCTTATTGTAAGCAGCTCATATGTATCAGAGAATGTTTGTTATAATCTTGTGATCTTCAAAATAGACAAAGAACTGGGTAATATCTAAATGGAATATTTGGCACAGGACAGAGAAATATTAGACAAAAGAAAGGAGAATCTCCAAAGGAGTTTAACAATGGAAATGATGTTGCTAATTTGAATAATTTTTGGCAACTTTGCTACCGTTTGTTCACTGATCATTTGATCAAATAAACTTGCACAATATTGAATACAGCTTGTTTGGCTGACGACTAAACATTGCGTAATATTTGTACTGGGTTTACCGGGTAGTATTTTAATTTTAAGCGATTTAAAGTTATTTATTTCATAAGATTAAATAGTGGTGCAATATTTATTGGCCTACAGACACCGGAAATTATTGTGTATTACGCATATTTATAAACGCCCACGGAAAGAGGTTCAGCAATTATTGCATCTTTTTAGATAACTTCTTCAGACATCATAGTATCTGCTCAAGACTAAGGCCCCTTTGTAACAAAAATCACTCAGTGTGTTTAGCGCTAAACGTATTCAAAATGGATCTGATGACCATTCGTCATATTAGCTATTTCGTCGCTATCCCAAATAGGTCACATTCACTAAAACATCACCTAGTGCATCTGATCAGTGTTCTTAACTCGTTTCATGCTGTATTTCGACTCATTCCCAACTCGTCAGACGAAATAGCTAATATGACGAATGGTCATGAGATCCTTCAAAACACCGTTCCGTATCTGCCAATCTTTAAAGACGACAGAGATTGAATTATGTTTTTTATTTATTTTTTATTAGCCGTTAATATCCCACTGCTGGGCAAAGGCAAAGATCTTTCCTCTGTCTGTCCAGAGCTGCCAAGGACCTGCCGCGATGTCGTTTGCCATTAAGTGGGACCAACTGGGACGTAAGTTTGGCCCATTGATGCGGCTGATGTGTCCAACCCAATTCCATTTAAGCGTGACAGCTTTCAGAGTGACGTTTTAAATACATTTAAAGCTAACCGCATATAGTGATTTGTGGTGCAAGCGGGCCTAAGTGTTGCGTAATTCTTCCTAACTATACCTATCCTGACTAAAACATCAGATAGCAAGACTACTTAAGATAATTGATTCTGGATCAATTGTCATCGCCACATTAGTGGGCCTGGCGATGGCACTCGATAACTCCAGCCGTTTCGCTACAATGAGCGCAATCGCAATCGTAGGGACAGACAATGGTGGCGTTGGCAAAGATAAGGCTCCCGTTGCCACCAGAAATGAGCGACGATGCATAGGGAGGGATGTGTGTGAAACAAACCAATAACATCCCTTCATTTTCATAGCTTGAGCTAAGCAAGCCTTGTTATTGGTTAGTTAAAGGGACATTCCTCGCACATTTCTGGTGGAAACGCACCCTAACGGTCAACTTCGTGCTTCAGCGGTTTTGTTTTCACTGTCAACACAGTTTCTAGAACAATTTTCAAAGAAACTATGTTGTTGGTTACCAGTTGTGTTATATCGATCGTCATTCAGCTTACGTAAGGTCTAAATTGCAAGTGTATGGCCAATTGGCCGTACAATGGTTAAGTACAACTTTCTTGTAAGATTTCTCCATGATTTGTGTAATATTATGCCATTTGACACTTTTTTTTGTAGAGGTGAAATTATGATTATTGGCAGAAATGTTGTTACTTTTTAGGGTTCCGTACTTCAAAAGGAAAAACGGAACCTTTATTGTGTACTAAAGTCGCCTATTTTCATGTAGTAAGAGATTATTTCAACATACCTTCTGTTCTGTCGGCGCTATGAGCACGTTTCCCCAATGCAAGTCTCTGTGCTCAAACTGGAACGCCTCCTCTGCAACTGCCAGACCATACGCAACCTGGCAATACAAATAATATGTTAGGAAAAATTACATAATACAATTTAATTGAACAGTAAACAACAATTAATACATACAAAATGTTACACACAAAAAACAATACAGAGAACACATTGAGAATCAATCTTCTAACAGCCTAAAAATCAACAGTTAGCTACAATCTTACCACAACAAAAAAATATGCAAAAACAACAAATTAAAAAAAAACATGCTATAAAAAAATAAAAATTAAAAACAATGTTTTAAAAAAAGAATCCACACACTGGTGACACATGAAAAGCGCGCGAAAGCGACCTCAGAGGATAAGTGATAATCTAGTCAAGATACGTAATCAACTTGAACTAGAATATCGCTTATCTTCCGTGGAGGCTCTGTTTGCATGCAGTTGAGAGCCACTGAAAAAAAAAAAACAGAAAAAAAAAAAAAAAACAAACAAAAATGTACAGACGCCAGCACATCAAGCTACCCGAAGCTGTCAATTTTTCCCAATCAACTTTGAACCTTATGCTTTAACAATAAAGTTGAAAATCTATTAAAGAAATTTGACAGATTGTAGTAGCTTGATGTGCTGGCGTCTGTCTGTACTATGGCTCCTGTACATAGGTGAACCATCTTTCATGCATCTTTTAGATCTATCAATTTAAAGTTTTGATAAAACTCATGTCAAATATGGTCAATGACCTGCACTGGGCCCGCGTGGAGGATTCCAGTCCACTCCCTCTTACAAAGAGACGGCCTGTGCCATAATCAGCTAAGTTCCCAATGCTGGGAACAGGGGGCCTTTGGTGAATCATAAAAGGATAACATTATAAATCGTAATATGGCGAAGACAGTCCGTGTTTTTCTTTTTTTCGCTGCACTACGTAGGTATAATCAAAGAGATTGGGATTGGATTTGGATCGGATTGAATGGTATTGTAGCGAGACAAAAAAAAATAACTGAAAAATGCTTCACAAATGGGATTTGATACGATTAACTTAACGGTTAAACTATCCATTATGTTATCCTTTTATGATTCTGCCAAAGTGGCCTTTTTAGGCCCCCAGCTGATTATAATCAATGATGGTATTACGTAAAGAAGCCATAATAAGGAGTCATCGCATTTCTCATAATTATATTTTATGAGATTGCAACATAAAACCATCAAGTAGTTATGTCGCTAATGTACGAAAGCAAAACGACAATTCTTGACTTTCTGTTTACAAAACCATCAATCATTTTATGAAAGGCAGCGTTTCTATTATGTCAACAAAAAAAAAAATGCACTTAGAAACCACAAATGTCACTCAAATAAATTAATACATTCACATCAATATTTTTACACAAGTTAGGTAGGTACTGTAGTAAGTTTATAGACAACTGTCATTCGTAATCGTGACAGTTCGTAGATATTTCATGAATAACATACGTTAGTTTAAGGGCTGATTTTTCAATCATCTGATAACTTTATTCAAGGAATAATTTTGAAATTTTGACAGTTGTTTCATACAAAAACTGTCAAACGTCAAGTTTATTCTTCGAATAAAAGTTATCTGGTGATGAAAAAATCAGCCCTTAGTATCGTTCATTCCTATTATAGTATTTTTATCTCATGAAGCGACGCGCACTTTACTTGTAGTAACCGAGTGTACAAACACGCTGTCAACGTGTGTGTAAGCCGCAGGAGCTCTCAGTACTGTCCGAGGCAATAGCGAAGTAGGAAGTGTGTGTGTTACATGTGCTGACGCTACTCGTCTTCACGCACACATTCACAGCGTGTTTGTAAACTTGGTTACCACAAGTAAAGCGCGCGTCGCTTCGTGACATAAAAATACTGTACTTGAACGATGCTAACGCAGAATCTGAGATATTACACGAGCCGTTAAGCCGCATTCCACCCAGTTGTCTAATTTATCTTGCGTTGACTAGCAGACAAACACACAACATCAAAAAATACAAAAAAAAAACCATGCCACGGCCTAAATAAAAATTAAAAAAAAAAAGAAAAGCCACTTTATACTACATACCTGCATAAACAACGCATACGCCTGTTCAGCGTTATTGAACTGATAGCTCTCCAAGTCCTGGCCCGCGTTGGCGAGTTCCAGTACTATGAACTGCTGGTCAGCTGGCAATATGGCCGGGTTATCGTTCTCCGAGCCTTTGCACTCGTCATACAGGTCCCACAGGTCAAGCAAGCGAGCAGGGTAGCTACCGTATACGCACCTTACTGCTAGTACCTACGAACATAAAGTATATTGTTATCGGGTTTATATTTCTGGGTGAAGTCACAAGATAGCTTGGGGCCTAAAACGGCCACTTTGGCAGAATCATAAAAGGATAACATAATGGACAGTTAACCGTTATGTTAATCGTATCAAATCCCAGTGGTGAAGCATTTTTCAGCTATTTTGTTTTTTGTCTGTGCTAAAATACCAATCATCCGATCCAAATCCAATCCCAATCTCTTTGATTATACCTACGTAGTGCAGCGAAAAATGAAAAAGACGGACTGTCTTTGCCATATTACGATTCATAATGTTATCCTTCTATGATTCTCCAAAGTGGCCTTTTTGGGCCCCCTTATCCCGATTTAGCGCATGCGAGGCTAATTTTAAGAAGCTCTGTCAAAAAATTATCGTCTTCTAGATTTTACAAATACAATATCTAATAATCAGCGACCCCCCTACTTCGCATTGTTTTTTTTTTATTTTTAAATCATCAACTGAAATGATCAAATCAACAAATAACATGAAGCTCTAAAGTGAATATAGTTTATAAATACCGAGCCTACTAGCTAATTTTATTTTCTCCGGCAGTTCTTGCAAAAGAATCTGGGATTTCCATGACGAAACAGAATTCGTCAGTACAATCATGGGGTCTCATTGCGAAGAAAGAAAAAATAGTTCAAAAAAAGCCTCAATAGATGGCGTTATATGTATCGATTTGTTTTTGAAGTTTGTGTATCTGTTTAAATTTGACCATAGAAAAAGTATGTCCTTGTTTTTAAAAATCCCCTTATCACAAAAAAAAGGAATAATGGGCTCCTAGTTCCAAATTCCATGATTTTAACAAATCAATGTTTGCTCACTCATTTAATGTTTATTTCCTCCAATATAGATGGCGTTGTTTTCATTTTCTGAGTTTTACTACACAGCTCAATATCTATATTTCTCACATTACCATTTACCATATCTATTTTGATAGAATTAAATATTTATTAATATAAAGCAAAATATATTTAGATGTGTAGAAAATATATATGTGTTAACTTTTGGCATACCTACAGGCCTTGAAGCCATGTCAGAAACATTACATAAAAAAAAAGAAATTTTTGTTGTTTTCAAGTTCAACTCAAGGACCATATTAGCATATTACTCTAGTTTCCATTTACTCTAGTTTCAACTGGTTTCAACTTTGAAATCAACGACACGATGACGACGAAGTCTTTTCACATCGCTTTGTTTGAGTTTTCGTACCCCACGTACCTATATAGTGACCTGGACATAAATCGGATATTGACACGGCTTTCTTTCTCGATCGACTTTTGGCACGTAAACGGACTCTGACTCTGCTGTTATTACGATTGACATTGGCTTTCCCACCTCGGACACTGGAAATTAAGTAACATTTACGACGACCCGGCTTGTGTTAAAGGACAAGTTTGGCAGGCAACCAGGGTGCTCAATCTTAGTACAAAAAACTGGGGACAGCAGTGAGTACAATGATACAAAATCACGAAGTATTATGTTGTCTCTGTACAAAATAAGTTTGAATGTGTTTTTTAATTTTGTCGGATTATAATTGCTCGGATATACCAACTCTGAACATGAGATGGCATTCTGAAGCAATGTTCACTATTAATTCGAATAGATGGCTCTAAACATAATCGCAACTTTGATACATCTGTAGCTCATTACTACTAAAATAGTATATTTTAATTGGCTTCTGTTCTAGTGTTTCCAAAAAATATTTTAAATCTGGTTAAAGACATTTATTTCTCATAAAGAAATTTACATTTCACTTACATGAGAACAAATTTAAACTTATAGTAAAAACTTATCATTGTCCTTCGACACTCGGACTTACAATTCACCTGACGTATTTGACTTTAAATTACATTATTAGTATTAAGTATAAATTATTTAGGTTCGCGGGTACTCCCAAAAATCCAACACTGTGCCACTATGCGCAACTACCCTGCCTTGAGATAAAGAGTGCGGTCCCGCTGTCACAATGCAGATAAATCACTCAGTAGTACAACTTTTGTTAACAGCTGCAATTTTAATGTTTTATTTTTTATTTATTTTTTGTTTTTCGTATTGGTTTTATGTTAAGTTGGTAGCGTTAATAGTTTATGGTTAACTAATACTGATATTTTGAAGAATATATTTTTTTAGTTTGGTTTTAAAAACATTGATCGAAATCGCACCCCTTATCTCATCTGGTAATTTATTGTAAAGTTGCACTCCCTCGTAACCAAGTGATCTTTTACCTTGAGTGGTTCGCACTCGAGGAAGTACTATGTGATCTTTTCTACGACTGCTACGGTTATGCAATTGATGTGTTTTGGTGAATGAAATTTGTGTATGCATGGTTTTATTAAGTATTTTTTGAATGAGTATGCAGGTGCAGTATGCATGAAGTTGTTTGATGTTCAAGAGTTTCGTGTCCTTGTATATTTTAATTGTAGGTGTTAGGTAGTCGTAATGAAAAAGCATTTTAATAATTTTGTTTTGTGCAATTTGCAGGTCTTTTAAGTTTGTTTTAGGTGCATAGCCCCAGATTTCGATTAGGTACAGTATGTGCGGCTTTATCAAAGAGTTATATATTGTCCGGCGTACACTATATGGCAGACAGTGTACGATATTTCGTAGTGAGCCCAATAAAGATGTAATTTTGGATCTGATGTAGTCAATTTGAACCTTCCAATTTAGATGGCAGTCTAGTCTTAACCCAAGGTATTTCTCGTGTTGTTTGAGTTCGAGTATTTGGTTTTCAATTGTAAGAGGTGGATGAGGTGGTATTTTCTTATTTTTTGCTTTAAATATGACGTAACTAGTCTTGGATGCATTGATTGTTAGAAGATTTTGTTGAAACCAGATGAATAATGAGTTTAGGTCTCCTTGGGCTTGATTTATCATGTCAGCCATAGAACTACCAAAATAAAAAAGACAGGTATCATCCGCATATAGCGAGATATGTCCGTGTATTGGAACCTTATGGATGGAGTTTATGTAAATTAGGAAGAATAGTGGACCTAGCAGTGATCCCTGGGGAACACCAAACGTGATATTGTGCGGTTTACTCTGGTGTTCACCAATTTTAACCACCTGAAGCCTATTACTCAAATATGATTCGAACATTTTATACGCCACACCTGATACGCCTATGTCTTTTAGCTTTTGTAGTAGTATAGGGTGGCTAACTGTATCAAAAGCCTTTTTAAGATCGATAAATAAGCCTAGCGCCATGTTTTTTTGATCAATGTTCATTTGTATTTTCGTAATTAAATCCGTAGTAGCTGACAGGGTGTTAGAATGTGTTCGAAACCCATATTGCCTTTCAAAGAGGAAATTTATTGAGGTGAGGTGTTCATCTAAGCGAGTATAAAGGACTCTTTCAAATATTTTAGAGATAGTCGGAAGGACTGAGATAGGTCTATAGTTATTAGGATCCGTTTTGACACCAGATTTGTGGATTGGAGTTACTTTGGCTACCTTTAATTGATCTGGAAAGGTTCCACTGGCAAGATGGGTGTTTATACAGTCGGTCAGTTTGTGCACGATTAAGTCACTTACGCACTTGACGACTTTGGTAGTTATACCATCGATACCGGCACTGCAGTTCGAATCAAGATTTTTGATTATTTTGGATATTTCGCTGGCTTGGCATGGTGTGAAGCTTGCGAGTTCTCTGTTATATGGTTGAGAATCTGGCGCTGTTACAGTTTTGTGTTGTTGTGGTTGTGTAGCAATGAGGTTGGCTAAGCTGGAACCAATCGTAGAAAAGAAGCGGTTGAATGTCTCACAAATCTCGTTGCCATTGGTTAAAGGTCCAGATTCAGTTAGAAGTTTAGGGGGCGTGCACTGTGACTTGATTTTATTACTAGACAATGTATTTATTAAGTTCCACATCTTTTTAGGGTCTGCAGTATGTTTCATAAATGCCTCATAGTAGTACTTCTTCTTAGTGTTCCTAATTGTTTCAGCTGTATTATTTCTTTCAATTTTAAAACTTTCCATTAGATCTTCATTACTTGGTTCTTGCTGCAATCGATGCCAGATTTCATTTCGTCTCGTAATTTTTTCTGTTATTTCTCTACATATCCAATCTTGGCGCGGAGGGTTTAGGATTTTAGTTTTGACCGTTGTGCTACTATGAATGCCAGACTGTAGATATTTTTCAAAGTTCTCGTAGCTGTTGTCAATTGACGCGTATTCTGCGAGTGCGATACTTTCGTGCAGTTTTTCATAGTCTATCGCTTCGTATTTTACACGCTTCTTTGGTGGTTTCTTATATTTTTTTATACTTAGATAAATTTGCTTGTGGTCAGACATAGGTGAGTCAATAATGACCATATGAAAGCTTTTGTCCTTAAGGTTGGTGCATACGTGATCAAGGATGGTCTTTGTGGAAGCAGTCTCACGCGTGCTATAGTCTTCATGGATATTATTAAGAAAACCGTATCCAGACTCTTTCATAGCATCTCGGTAGTATTTAGTCTTCGGATTTTTAGTCAGGAGGTCTATGTTAAAATCGCCGAAAACAATAGATCGGGGTTTCTTTATTAGCTGCGATGAATATACTTCAAGAAACTCTCTTGTGTTATTGTTTCCTGGATTGTAGACAGCTCCTATGTTTAATGCGTGCTTCTCGAGGCATATCCATAGGTAGTTGATGCCTCCGGCGTACACTTCATCGACTTTGCTGTGACTAAGAGTATTGTGTACATAAATGGAGACACCACCACCCCTGGAATCTGTTCTGACATTATAATAGTGGGTATAATTGGGTAGTTGGAAATTATCAGCATCTTCACTGGATTTGAACCATGTCTCAGTTAATATAATGATATGAGTAGTGTATTTGATCGATGCTATTATGCATTGTAGTTCGTCGAATTTTCCTTGTCTTTTTATGCTTCTTACGTTTGCGTAGAAGAAAGTTAGGGTCGATTTAAAAGATGGCAGGTCTTGGTAGGTATGACAGAGCTGGTAGGTAACTGTATCATCTGAGTTAGTTAGGATGTTTGGTGGATTTAGCGGTATTAGTTTTTTGGCTGAGCCTGAACAATCTTTGGGGTGCCTTTGACGTATTTAATAATTAGATTCTCCTCACCGTTTTCCTTACGACGGGTTAGTTCCTGGCTGAGCTCTTTCATTATTGCCTTTTGGGTGGGGGTCTGGTCCGAGTACACTTTAATGTTTTCCGGCAGTTTAGTTTTGTTTCGCAGTATTGTCTTCGCGTCGTCGGATGATCCAAAACAAATCTTCAGTGGGCGTTTTTTCCCTGTGGTGTATTTCCCAAGCCGAATTGTTTTTATTATTTTGACATGTTCGGCCGATGCATTTTGTAGAATGCTTTGGGCCGAACTTATGTCCTCAGCCAGGCGTGCGGCGGTATCAGATATTGTTGGTTCGGGTAGGCCAGCGATTATTATGTTTTTGCTTCTATTCGTCCGTTCTTGTAGTTCATTTATAACTTTTTCATTGGCGAAATCATAATTTTGAAGTGTATTTGATTTTGGTGGTGTAGATTTGAGTTCACTAATTTGAGTTTCAAGGTTAGATATCTTCAGTTCTGCAGAGCGGTTACTTTTCTTCAGTTCCGAAATTTCAGCTTTCATGTTGTTATGTTCAGCTAACATCTTTGCAGTTGAATTTTTTTATATCGTTGACCTGGTCTTTCATTGAAGAGATATCATCGCGCACTGGCTTCAAGTTTGTCTCCAGTGATGTGATCATTTCATCTCGAAGTTTATTTATAGCAGTTAATATGTCACAGCATTCTCTTTGTTTTCTCTTCCGATATGTGACGCGATTATCTGTTTCATCTCCACTAGTTTTTGAAAAATCTGATTGTGAACCACTTTGACCTACTGTTATGTTCTTGGATTGTGGCGAGCGTTGAACATTCATAATGAGTTGGCTGGTTTTAAGTACGCGTGGGAAGAGGTTAAAAAATGCAACTATCTCTTTTACCCGAGGTGGAGCGGGGGGCGCGCGCGCCGCTTTGACGCGCTGTTACTCGTTGATGTGTGATGATAGATGGTTGTAACTTAATCACTTTTTGACACCACTTTCGTTCTTGTACTGCAAGCTTTATGACTTATTATTGGGTATAGGGTTTTTGATTTTTTGCGAGTTAATCAGAAACACGTCCGTACTGTCCGAGAGCCGAAGCTGTTTTTAAATTATGTATCAATCAGTCAAGGGTTTTAATTACATTTAACGCACAGTATGACATTTCATTATTTTTCGATCAATAATTATCACTATTAATATTTAATGCAATAATTTATACAAATATTTTGCAAAGATTCATTGGGGTGGTGGTAGAATTCCTTTGGTGGTTTTACTATCAATAAATTTGTATCCCCAATACAAATGTCTGTTAAGCTAATGTCTGACGCTTGCGTTGGTATTGTATTTAGCGATATTTTTCGGATCTTTCTGTGTAACGTTGTGCGTCAGCTAATTCCATCAACTTGTAAAATGTGTGTTCGCCTACTATGGCGATCAAATAAATAATAAATAAAAACATGATTAACCAAATAACATTGTATTTTATTTATCAATCCTTGAAATGAATACCTATAAATAAATACCTAGCTATCTATTCATACCGGTTAAAAAAAAAGGACAATGGTGTAGTTCTAACTATGAACATCAGAGGGCGCTAGTTTCAATGACCCGTTCCACGGAACAAGATTGGTCTCTATTTCAGTCTATCAAAAAGTACTCTGTGCAGGCAACTTTTAATTGTTTGATGTCTAATAGGACCAATATGCGTCAAACATTGTTTGACGTACTGTCTTTATATTTTTTTTACAAACTTTTATGTAGTTAACTTTGACGTATGTATCTATCAAATAACAAATGAAAGAAACAACCAGTCTTCTACGAAACCAACAGGATCGCAACTCCGTCCGTGTCAGTCCGCTCTTCGAATAAGACGTATAGAAGCTCGAGTGCAATCTCGTTAAACTCGCGAGATCTCGCCCTTTTTTCGTCCGAAATCAATCTCGCTAAAAAAAAAGCTGAAATCTCGCGATAACGAGATTGCATCCCCAAATATTGCTACTTAGTTAAGTAATAACAGCTTGTAATTAAAGTAAAATGTTTTCTACACACTCGAAACTGACTCTGTTAAAAAAATAACTCTCCCTTCTTAAAATCATCTAATTTGCAGCAAATAGGTACCTAATCATTTCAAGAGCTGGGTATTTCGATCTTATAAATTTAAGTATAATAATTTGCGTTGACGTTTGACGCCGAACCTAACAAATAACTAAGTCTGCCGGAAAACATGTCCGTTTCAACCGCGCGGCCACCTCATAATATTTGATGAAACTTTGCCAGGAATTAGTGCTAATGTGTTACTTTAAACACCTCTTTTCGTGAATTTGTTACAAAAAAAAATAAGTCACTATGACAAATAATAGTTGGCCGCTAGAATCGCCACTTGCCGTAGTCATCGCCCGTGATTACACAGAAACTATATAATGCAGATAGACGAATGATACATCAAAAGAAAGGTCTTAATTTGTTCAATTTGTTACAAAAATAAAAAACGTCAAAACGTAAATAAACAAAAAGTTATGCAATATTTAGTTTTCAGGTTACGAGTAGGTAGGTATATCACCATAAATATCAAATTAATAGAGGCTAATGTGTATGGGCAATTAGTTACTAATTTGTTGCAGCGAATAAATAGAAAAAAATACTAGAAAGTAAGTTCAATAATTTGTTAGAGTCGATTTTAGTAGGCCGCTCGGACGGCAATATGCCTAAAATACAAAATGGGGTTTATCTCGTTATTAAAAGTAGGTTTAAGCTTAGTTAAAGGACTAATCGACGGGTAACGTGACCTAGTTTGGATAAATATGGCGAATATAACTGCAGCATTCATATTTTATAAGATATTTACAAAAAAACAGTAGTACCTATGAAACCGTATGAGAGTAGGGTGATCATGAATTTTCACAATGAAGTGAGACTGAATGGTGATTATTGGAATGTTCGATATTCATATCTTATTTTTTTAGGGCGAGTGCTTATATAAATACTTACTTACATTTTAAGTTAAGGCATCCTCTGGCATACTTTATAAAAGTAAAAGTCACAAATCGATTAAAAGTACTTTATTCAAAATCAAAACAAAGGCAAAAAAATCAAGTAATAAAGTCAACAAGATAAATATAAAGTCTTTATTGACTAACATAATATTTATAAATTAACTGACACGAATATATGACACAGAATGTAGATATATTTTCTTAGAGGTACCTACTTATTATTTCAATTTTAAAAGAATTGTCGTCGTAACAAAAATATGTATTGTTATTTAAAGAATAACATTTATAGTGGCCTATTTTTGTGCCTGTTATAAATTCTATAGTATGTACCTACTAATAAATAATAATTATCCTTAATGTTAATAGTAATCGGCAGTTCAGTGAGTAAAACTGAGTCTGCAGCTCCGATTAAATCAAATGTTATGATCTCGCCTAACTTAAGTTCACCTTTCAACTGTGTGTCACATTTTTTTTTCACAATTATTTAAATAACAATAAGTACGTTAATTTATAAATATTATGTTAGTTTATAAAGATTTTATATTTATCTTGTTGACTTTTATTACTTGATTTTTTGCCTTTGTGTTGATTTTGAATAAAGAAATTTTAATCGATTTGTGACTTTTATAAAGTATGCCACAGGATGCCTTAACTTAAAATGAATTTACACAGGGTTACTTTTCAAAGACCAGCCAAATTTAAAAGTGTGGTACAGACCATCACACTGAACAATTTTCTCCATGGGACCAACATCGTAATCGCGAATAAAAATTCAGCCGTCCCATACGTTTAGGTCGAGTAGATATTGAAGTTTTCTATGGGACAGTTGATACATTTTTCGCGATTAAGATATGGATCCCATGGAGAAAGTTGTTCAGTTTGATGGTCTGTAGCATACCTACCCTTAAATTTGGCTGGTCTTTGAAAACTAACCCTGTATAAGCATTCGCCCTAAAAAAATAAGATATGAATATCGAACATTCCAATAATCACTACCTATTCAGTCACACTTCATTGTAAAAAATCATGGTCACCCTACTCTCATACGGTTTCATACTACTGTTTTTTGTAAATATCTTCTAAAATACGAATGCTGCAGTTATATTCGCCATATTTATCCAAACGAGGTTACGTTACCCGTCGATTAGTACTCTCTAAGCTTAAACCTACTTTTAATAACGAGATAAACGCCATTGTATTTTAGGCATACCTATTGCCGTCCGAGCGGCCAACTAAAATCAACTCTAACAAATTATTGAACCTACTTTCTAGTATTTTTTTCTGTTTATTCGCTGTAACAAATTAGTAACAAATTGTCCATACACATTAGCCTCTATTAATTTGATATTTATGGTGATATACCTACCTACTCGTAACCTGAAAACTAAATATTGCATAACTTTTTGTTTATTTACGTTTTGACGTTTTTTATTTTTGTAACAAATTGAACAAATTAAGACCTTTCTTTTGATGCATCATTCGTCTATCTGCATTATGTAGTTTCTGTGTAATCACGAGCGATGACTACGGCAAGTGGCGGTTCTAGCGGTCAACTATTCTTTGTCATAGCGTCTTAGTTTTTTTTGTAACAAATTCACGAATAGAGGTGTGTAAAGTAACAAATTCGCACTAATTCCTGGCAAAGTTTCATAAAATATTATGAGGTTGCCGCGCGGTTGAAACGGACATCGGAAAACATGTACCTAGCTGTACCATTACTAGGTACGCTCCAGAAATCATGCGCTATCGCAAGGCATGCATGAAAGAACGTGAATTTATTATTGCCGAGTCGAGTGACTGACGACGTAAGCTTCAAGGTCACAGGGCGACTTTAGTTTTGTAGTACAAAAGTACAGTATGGTTTTAACGCCATCGATTGGTGTTTGTGTAAAATAACTGCTCGCGGCCCACAAGCTAGCGAGTCAACGCTGCTAGCACCATCTAGCGGCGACGTGAGTGAAACAAGCCGGCCTCAGCCACTTTAGAAAATAAGCCGAATAGGCCGAAGAAATGACGTAGTTACGGCGGTCACGTTTCTTTGTATGGGATGGGGTATCTGTACGCTAGTATTATATTATCTGTGGTACAATATAATTATGTAGATATTATAGCCCCTCATTCAAAGAATGCAAGGCAATGGCCGATGGCTCGCCAATAAAACGTTAAAGACCACTTGACACAACAAAACGTATGCAGCAGCTGCTCGCATGTATCGTGTTTAGAGTTAAAAGGAAGTGCCATCTTGCGCTTGCAACAGTTACAACCTGTTGCCATGCGGAATTTTAAATAGATATCCTGTTTGTAGGTAAAATGACAGGAAAATGGAAATAATATTGTTTCCAATGATGCATTTATTATGTAACTGCAGTTTGACTACATATTTTAATAATATGTAAAAGGACCATTTTATCTAGTATGCTTATTTATTCGTCCCTACAGCAAGACTATCGATTATCGATAACAGAGACAAAGGTCAGCGCTATCATACATCGACTTAGAAACACAAATACGCACTATTCTTCAAAGCTTTAGTACAAAAATCAAGATTACTTCTGTAATAATCGCACGAACGACCTCTAACTAAATACAAAAAGCTTATCTGTCTAGAGACGAGTGCAAATTGCACATTCATGCAGAACATGATAAAGATACCACAACGGATTACCTACCGCGCACATAATGAATGAAACGATAACAATGACTAATTATGAAAGAAAGGAATAAATTCCGATATTTTAATCATAATTTATAAGTAATTAGTTTTAACAAACGCAAATTATGTTCCAGCTGTGGTACAAGATAGGAATGTCTTGTTCCGATAAAAGACCGGTCTAGTTACTTTATCAAACAAACAAACAGTGTTCATTTTCGTGAACACATTCAATGATTCATGCGTTAATTCGAAAGTAAAATTTTACGTGTTCTGCCGTACGGTGGAAACGGTGATTCATTTTCCTAGAAGCGCTCCGTGACGTGCATTTTAATGACCTCATTTTGTATGGCTATTGGTTTTATGCGTTATGCTAAATGCATCTATGACGAATGCGGCATTATGTTGTCATTTGCGATAAGTGACTTATAACCGTAAGGTTAAGGTTGCTAATTAATAAATGTAGTCCGATTCAACAGAACCGTTTAAGGAAACTTGTCGTGATAGGTACAAGAACTCCGCATAGCAACAGAATATTAAGTACAAACATTGCATGCATAAACGAAGAGTTTCTAGGCTTATCGACAAACGTGATGAAAGATTAAATAATCCGTTGTACTCTGTTGGCTTTTAACAATTAATCATTCCAACATAGATAAAGTATCTTTCTACAGTACTTACAATAAAAATGCTAGACAATTCTTGGCTGATAAAAAAAAAACATGATGAATAAGCCGCCCACTTCAATTCGTAACATAATTACCTAGGTGAAAGGGCAAGGATGACGTAAGACGACATAGCGCAGCGCAGGTAAAATAAATCTCAAGCTATTATGTGGAAAGAAGAGCCAGGGGCCCCTTTTAACAGGTAGAAAGGACCCACATACCGTGCTCAAAGAATTGAGAAAGGACTATACAGAATTTAATTCACAAAGTCGTCCGGATTTTGTTAGTCTATCATGTTTCGAGATACCGAAGCAGGTATCATTACCGTCTCGGAATTTAAAGAATGTTTGGAAGTCTTGGAATGGAGATAGGATTCCGAAATGTTGGATCGTTAAGACTTGAACACTGATTATATTTACGATCGATCAACAATGCCTAACGACGTTGTTATTGCCAAAACATGAAATTATTTAAAATTCGACTTTAGAATGAGATTTAGTCAATGAATGGATCGCGAAGGAAAAATGCCATAATTAATCGATTTAAAACAATAACCCACACTGGGCCAGCGTGGTGGATTACGGCTCACTACCCTTTTACCGAGAGGTCTGTGTCCCACTTTCAGTGAGAACATTATAGGCTGATTATGTATGTATCATTGATGAATTGATGATAGAACAATGTTGTTAACCCAGCCTCCTGGGCCTCAAGTCTGCTATTACAATAGTGTCAGAGTGGTCTATCATTGATTTCATAATTGTTGATTTTGACAAGTTTGGTAATCTACTAATATACCTAATGGCGTCATTATGACTTTCCAATGGTCAACCACTGACACTCCATTGAAAGAAATGGCATAGAATGGTAATCTCGTACTTAATGAAAAATGAATTACTGACTTACGCGGTAATCTGCAAAAAAATTTACAGTTCCTTTGATCAGTGACCTACCATTAGAACGTCACTGTGCAGTCATTGCTTTTAATTCGTTACGAGTATCGTAAATTTCTGTGCCATTGACCGACAAATGATCAACCATTATGAATTTAGCAGATTACGAACTTTTAGCAAAATGACAATGTGATGGTGGTGGGATCGTGTTGGAATGACGAATTTATAAAAATAGCAAACTAGGTCCCCTGATAGAAGGAAAAACAAGTCATTCCCTGGAAAATACAATAACGTTCAAGCAATATTTTCCCTGTTTCAACAGTATTATTCTCAGAAGCCCCGGGGGCATGGACAGTAATTCATAACATCAACGCAAACGTCAACTAAATATATAAAGCTCAAAGGTGACTGACTGAGATAGTGATCTATCAACGCGCAGCCCAAACCACTGGAGGGATCGGGCTGAAATTTGGCATGCAGGTAGATATTATGACGTAGGCATCCGCTAAGAAAGGATTTTGATAAATTCTACCCCCAAGGGGATAAAATAGGGGATGAAAGTTTGTATGAAACTTTGTCAATTTTAAACCGATCGGGCTGAGACTTCGCTACTATGACGTAGGCATCCCCTAAGAAAGGATTTTGATAAATTCAACCCCCATGGGGATAAAATAAGGGATGATGGAGGATGTAAATGTATTAGTTTTTTTTAAATAATACTTAACGTGAGCGAAGCCGCGGGCAAAAGCTAGTTAAACAATAAGACATGACAGTTCAATTAACGCCTGCAATGTTTTCGCTCTGTTCATACTATCACAAATTACTACGTCGCATATTATCATGCATAATTATATTTTACACGTGCTAGACTTTATATACTAGTAACTAGAGATTGATGTGTTTTTCATTTCACCTTCAGTGGGAACGTTTCATAAAGATCTAGTTATAAAGGAAAATTGTATGGACGTATCATCTGTGTTAGTTAGTCATTAGAGGAAAATGAATGGAGATGTTTGGACTCGTAACCTTTCCGAGTATTGACTTATATGACCTAAATAGAGCGCGGCGGCGGCGCGGCGTCTGTATTCTGTTCTGTGAGAGTTCATTCTCATCGGGATAAATACTTGTTTGATTTGACCTACAGATATTTTGAGATCGAAATGTTTCATACGTGATTATGTCTCCAATACGTTTATCATTTAAACGTTGAACTTATCTAAGCACGTATTGTTTTTTTTTGTCTTACAAAGGCAGCGAAGAATGCACCAAGTTCTGTTGCTAAGCATTCGGTCGGGTCGCGACATATTTATCAGTTTCCAATAATTCACATCTCGGACAATAACTTTACGTAACTACCCATTGTCTCGCGTATCATTTTTCGCACAGCTTACGTCATGGATTCATGAACTAAAGACAAGAGTTAGAATGCAGGATTGAATGAGGTGATGTCAAATGATGTAAGACCTAAATATTTCTCGCGCGTTGGTCATTCAATAGGTATTACACAAATTAACTCTCTTGAACTTAAGTCCACAGAACAAAACATGTTTGGAGGTCAATGTTGATGATGAAAAGTTTCAGTAAGCTAGTATTCGATCACTCCAATACTAACAAACGTTTTATTCTTAGAAAAATTGGTCATGGGTACGCCTCCGCTTCGGAGAAAACTTAAACTAAGGTTACATAATCCTTGGGTTACGTCAGACTCATACCGAGTAAAACCTTCTTCCGACTAGTGTCAAGGACTTGAGTATCGATTGCGCTGTCGACCGCGGAAAACACAAAACATTCAAGTTTACACGTCTTTACAAATACAAACAGTTATAATTTGTGGGTGGCTGGTAGAAGCTGGAAGAGAGTGGAGAGAATGGCGTGCGATTGCAGAGGCGTATGTCCATCAGTAGCGTGCTATAGGTTGATGCTAATAAAGTTTTGAGGACTGTCTGTGTGGTGCCGGACTTAAAGAATTGCACCACCCCTTACTTCCCGTGGGTGTCGTAAAAGGCGACTAAGGGTCTTACCGGAGAATGGGCAGCAACGTTCTCTATTTATTCCACCATCATACCATACTGCGATCGCCAACCCGCCTGCCAAGCGTGGTGATTATGGCAAACCCCCCCCCAAAATTGCGGGAGGCCTATGTCCAGCAGTGGACGTCTATCGGCTGAAACGACGAATAAAGTTTTGTTGACTAACCTCATTGAATATATCTGTGGCATTCTCTATAGCATGTAGATCCAGCGCCTCAACGTCCTTCCCTTCATCAAAGTGGCGATTAATTTCGGCTATGGGAGCGCGTAGTGCGCTCAATTCCCTGTAGAAGAAACCATAGATTAATATCACATTATATTTGGAACAAGAAGCCTTTAACAACATACAACATCAGACCATTCCCGAAGGGTTAGGGCAGAAGTGTGATTATGATTATAGTAGACCCACATTTCGTCAGTTTTGTTTTTAAAGTCCCATAAAACAGGGGGAGAGCCTATTACATGAGACTTTAACATAACTGGAAATAAAACGTTTTTTCTGAGAAATATCATAAACAAAATCAAGTTTTGTACACATTTTCCGAAAGACCCTTAAAATCTTTGTGAGCTTGTTACGTAATTTTCTTCCCCGATAAAAAGCATTGAGGAAAATTATATTACGTACGGCGTTAATGTTATTCCTTTCGCTAAAGTTTTGAGAGAAATAAACCCAGCTAGTACAGAAAACAATTACATAATTAAAAGACGATAAATCAGTATATTGTCTGTGTGGTGCCGGACTTAAAGAATAGCACCGCCCCATACTTCCTGTGGGTGTCGTAAAAGGCGACTAAGGGGCGTACCGGAGAATGGGCAGCAGCGTTCTCTGTGCATTCCACCACCATACCATACTGCGATCGCCAACCCGCCTGCCAAGCGTGGCGATTATGGCAAACCCCCCCTTTTGGGGGAGGCCTATGTCCAGCAGTGGACGTCTTTCGGCCGAAATGATGATGATGATGAAATCAGTATAAGGAGTTAAACAATGATTGTTATACAAGGTGCTTTTTTGATATGCCATAACTCTAGGGTATGAATGAGACATTATCAGAGAATCAACTGGCATATGAAATATTTTTCATTTACCTTTTTTATTTTTTCATTTTTCATACAAAATAATTCGACAAAGTCACGATTATTAATGTAAATAAAACAGCCTTACGTGAAATATGTCAACGTCGCATTTTTTTTAAATATGAATGAGTGGTTTGAATAAAAACGAATTATGTACTCGTACTTATTTATCAATGAAACATAGATACATGATATCTTCGAACCATGCATTTTTGGACCACATATTGTAGGGCTATTTGAATTATATCCCTAGAGTTTATGGGATATAAAAAACACGTTGTACAAACGTGTTCCTAACTCGTCGTTTGACTACGGAAGTGACCCGTTTTGCTCAAGATCGCAGCGCATAGATTAGCGGCAAACAGTGTGTTTTATTCTCAAGGAAAATGGGTCACTACAACACTTTGTTCCACGATATGTTATGTAGATATTTGCTTGGCATAAATTTATTCTTATAGGCTGTTCGTAAAATTTACAACTGCACTAATGAAACTGATAAATTGACCTAGATAAATTGGTGAAGTGTTCATTGATACTGTTTGATATCCTAACATTATAAATGCGAAAGTAGTTTGTTTGTTACCTTTTCATGCCTAAACCACTGAACCGATCATCCTCAGATTTTGCATATACGTTGTCAGGTGTACACAAACGGACATAGGGTACCTTACATCCCGAAAAAAAGTGCTGTTCCCGAGGAAAACAACAATAACGTTATTATAATAATAGATGGCGCCACGTGTCTTTCGAATCAAAAGAGGACATCGTCTGTCGAGTCAGCTAGTTTTACACAATTGAACTAAGAATAATATCAGTTAATTACACAGATGTCTGAGATATGATAGTATTCGAAACATTTTATGATTGATATCTAAATTGGTACGTTAATATTTGCACAAAGTATACGGACAAGGACATTTGATATTATAATCAAAAATAATCAATTTATGATAACGATTACATAAATGGTCGGCAGACTAGATAAAATTAAGTAGCTGATAAATTAAATTATCCGAATCTATATTCCCTCTAATATAACTTAGTCATTCGACAGGAAAGACCGTCTAACGGTTTCATAATCATTATGTTGCAAGCACATTTCAAGTCGAAAACGCGGTCGATTTTTGGAAAGTGAAAGTGAATCTGTCTTACGAAAATTAATCGCAATATTTTTTTTATAAATTGAATGTAGGTATGTTGTATTCGTGAAAAATAAAGGTACCTACCAAAATCTGTTCCGTTTTTACGTTAACATTGAACTCAAAACCTGAATTAAAATAACACGAGACAGGACCGCGTCGACCATAAACGGCGTAGTC
The DNA here is from genome assembly GCA_916614155.1 of Mesoligia furuncula. Lineage (NCBI taxonomy): Eukaryota > Metazoa > Arthropoda > Insecta > Lepidoptera > Noctuidae > Mesoligia > Mesoligia furuncula. The sequence continues at coordinate 25,611,087 of OU744807.1, read as the reverse complement.
GGTGAAAACCTTGGGTTGAGTGCCAAATTTTGGTACAATAGCCGTTTAGGGTGACTGCAAGGTCTGGATGTTAGAGTGTGCGTCGTAAATATGAATTACTTTAACAAACTGTTATGTCTAAGGTCACAACGGCAATTTTGGCAGGCGAATCGACTCGATAGATAGAGGTCGCAAGTCTTCATAAATCTAACATTGTCCTATTAAAAGTTATGGGTTTTCAGTTTGTGTGACCTAGTTTGAAGTCAAGGATATCGAGGCCATTCGCAGCGAATTGTTTAGTATGCTCTCTTTTTAGAGTACCGTACCCAAAGGGTAAAAACGGGACCCTATTACTAAGACTTCGCTGTCTGTCCGTCGATAGCTAGACAGTTGAATTTTTCACAAATTATGTATTTCTGTTGCCGCTATAACAACAAATACTAAAAACAAAATAAAATTAATATTTAAGGGGGGCTTTCATACAACAAACGCGTTTTTTTCGGCGTTTTCGCCGTGTGGTACGGAACCCTTCGTGTGCGAGTCCGACTCGCACTTGGCCAGTTTTTTTTGTAATTATCGCTACAGAATGAACCTCATTGTGTCTGTGTGGCGGCATCCCGAATACGTATAGATTTATTTATAGCCTGTGTTAGGATTCATTGAATTGTAGGCTTTATGTAAGGCCTCGTTGCGATAGGCTCGCCCCCTATTGAAAAACGGCGTAGTGTTGTTTTATGATGTGTTACTATGCGACAAAAAAGAAGTCTTCTGTGTAAACCCTTTTCGTTAGCCGACATTACGCTATGTTGCAGGCGACTTAGTGCTCATATACACGGGCGACACGCGTCAACAGCAGAGGCAACTGCAGCAACCGACACGCGTTTGTTGCCTAATGAATACAAAGCCTAATAATTTAATAAAGTTGATAAGGACAAACAAATATCAAAAAACATAGGTACTTACATAGCAATCACAATTTCAGATATGATTTCGTGGAAGTCCTTCTGACTCTCCCCATTGACCTTAAGCGTGCCGGCGATAGGCACGATCTTCAGCACGCGAGCACGACCATCTCTGGCGCGCCACAGGAATACTTCGCCGTACACCCCTTCGCCGATTTTGTGGCAGTTCTTCAACACCCTATAATTATGAATTGTTATAGAAGCAGGTAGACATAGAGCATGGTTGCCAGATATGCTGGACTTGTCTTAGAAAAAAAAAATAAGAAAATGTCTTCAGCACAAATCATCTGATGCCCCTAGGGTATGTCTGAACTTGTATTGCTGTCTATCCATTAACAAAAAAAAACTGGCCAAGTGCGAGTCGGACTCGCACACGAAGGGTTCCGTACCACAAGGCAAAAACGCCGAAAAAAACATGTTTGTTGTATGGGAGCCCCCCTTAAATATTTATTTTATTTTAATTTTATTATTTATTATTAAAGTTAAAATACAACTGAGTATTTTGTGAATATTTCAAGTGCCTACCTTTTGCCATTTTTGTCATTGTGACAGACAGACAGACAGACGGACAGACGGACAGACAGCGAAGTCTTAGTAATAGGGTCCCGTTTTTACCCTTTGGGTACGGAACCCTAAAAACTAGCATTGAAAATGGTTCATCCGTTTGGGAGCTACAATGCCACAGACAGACAAAGGCTTCAAATTTAACACTCCTTTTTTGGGTTGTAGATGTTTAACAATATTGATTATACAAATCAAGCATATCTGTAGGTCACTACTAAATAAAAATGGTGGTCAAATCATAGACGAATTGCAATAAAGTTTTATTAAGAAATTTCAAGCCATACTGAATCTAAAATGCTTAGCTAAATATCATTTTAAATGTTACTAGAACATCCATTGCCATTTATAACAGCCTGTGCTAGTTGATAAGCATTGTCTTATGTAAATAAATGAAACAGCACACTATACATTTATTTCCTGATTAGATTAGATTAGAATGAATCCTTCTTAGGTGTGTTTATTTAAGCAATTGTGATTGTGAGAATACTGAATATACTGATACCAAATCCAGAACATTTTTAAAATCGAAAGATCTATACAAATATAATAAAGCTGAAGAGTTTGTTTTTTTATATGAATGCGTTAATCTCTGGAATTACCAGTAGGATTTGAAAAAAAAAATGCAAATGAAGGTTATGGGCTATTTAACATTACGCTACGACCCTTAGGAGCCGAGTAATAAGAAATTAAAAAAGACAAAAGAACGCTAAGCCAAAACCAAGTAATACGTATGTTTAGGTTAAGGTATTTATCTATGGGCCTGCATCGCCTGAAATAAATAAATAAATAAATACAGCGCGGGCGGGCGATGCGTCAAAGAAATACCTAATTAAGATCGTCATCATAAATTTTATTTTATAGGGGTTGAAGGGGTGTTGGAATTTGTAGGAGAATATGAGAAAAACTCAGGAGTAGAGCCCCTGAAAAATAAAACGGGAACATAGTATTAAACTGTGTTACCATTTTATTTTTCACAGGCTCTCAGAGGCTAAACGAGAGCCGTTGTAATGGTTGGATGCAGTTTCATGCATTTGAATTCATCTAATGAGATTCATCCATGAGTCCATATTGAAATAAAGGCGGGTGCCTGGATGATTCTGAATAGAAACAGTGCTTGCATAATTTTATCGGTGTTAATATGGCATTAAATTAACAAAACTGCAACATTTCTATTCATGCATATACATGTTCTTACATCAGTTATTACAACTGTTATGGAATCCTGTTATTATGTGCCATAGAAAATTAAGTTGGCTGCTGTATTATTAGACAAGCAATTATGAACTTAGTTGTACTCAAATTCTTTAACATAACCATAAAATTACAAAATAAATCTTATACATTCACTCATACTCTCTAATTTATATACCTAGTCTGTGGTTTCTTATATAATAAAGATTTAACCACATTATTATTATTCAAAGATATCTTCAACTCTGTCACTTTCACTCCTTACATTGTACAGACAAATTGAGTTTGATTCAAAGAATCTCTTTACGTTCTTGAAAATGTTATTGCAAAATTGAACCTGATATGATGTTCAGTGTTGAATAATTGACAAGGTTATGTCTTGTGACACTTGCAACCTTGAGTCAGAACAAATACTTATTGAGTCTTCATTGAAAATGAGTTTTTCAATAACTCATACTGAAGGGTACATGAAAGTTGAAGCTTGTTGGAGATAATGAATATAGGTTGGCAGACTCATTATAGATTGTTTAGTGAATCACACATAACTATACTACAGAGAGTATAGTTATGTGTGATTCACTGCTACGCTAGGATACAATGTTCACGCTTATGACTAAAACTTTGATAAGTAATTGTCATGCATCATGTGATGGAAAATTAATTTAATAGTAACTCCATATTTATAAAAACATCAATAAAGTATAAACACTCAACAAATCTTACCTGCCATTGTCATAAAATAAGACAGCATAGAATTAAAGAGCATTTTAGTTAAAGAATCTTTATAAATACAATAGTAAGATTTTTTCCTCAACATCTTATAATAAAATTGCAAACATTTGACAAGCATCCAAAAATTCACATGGAATAACCCTGGCCATGTACATAACTCTTTGTCTTTCCTCTTTCGAGACAGAAACATCCTTCAAGCTTACTTCGCAGTTTGTGAGTAATGTACAAACAATAACTGTAGTTCGCTGGTAAATGAAGTAACACTAATATTATAAAGGCGAAAGTTTGTGAGTAGGTTTGTTACTTCTTCACGCACAAACGGCTGGGCCAATTTTGATAAAATTTGTTATGAAGGTAGCTGACACCCTGAATTAACATATTAGCTACTTTTTATCCCGAAAATCCCACGGGATCGAAACTTATCGAGGGTGAAACCGCGGAGCGCAGCTAGCAGACAAATAAAACAAACATGTATGTAATTGTAAAATGTAAAGGACAATGTACCCTAGTGTACATTGGAAAGGTCAATTTAAAAGACATTCACTCTATGACTCATTTAGTTAATGTTCTGTATAATTTTGTTGGTTCAATTCTTTGGGAATCAAATTAACAACCATAGTGTTATATGTTTGTTGCCAGTTTTCTATTTGTAAAATTATTTTAGTAACATCTTGTGCTAAATAAAACCAACTGAGTAAATACTTTTAATCTACTTTAACTCTTAAATCACTCAGCTGAGACTGTAACGGTTACATAAAGACTTTTTACTACAACTTCAGACTTTCATTATTGCTTCCAATGACATCAAATAAATTGTGTAACGGACAAATTAAAATACTTTATACTATATAGATTGTTCAAAAGTAGAGCAGTTCATTAATTTGAACCTAATACTCATATTGTTACATGTCATTGAATACTGATGCTCTAAAATTAATGTAGGACACAGCCATTCCTGGAATTTATATGTCTCGAAGCCTACCTACATAAGGGTTACAGATGTTTAATAATAATGCCACCATCTTGTATTTGCGTGACCTATTTATCCGCCAATTTTGTTTTGTTTTTAAAATAATTTTGTGAGAGTAGAGTACAAACAATAAGGTACTCACGTGTCCGGATAGCATTCATCAAATAGTATCGCGTCCGTTTGACTGCATCGACGCAACACGTAATCCCTTGCTGTAGCTATACGACTCGAAGTATCATGGAAGTTGTCTAGTACAGTGACCTCGTGCGTCTGATCAGCGATCGAGAGTTTGGATAATTCGATAATCGTATCATCACACTCCTCGTTCAAAAATCCTGAAAAAGACAACGCGTCATTCACGAATCCACGGTATATGACATTCATTACACAAAGTAGGAAGTACTTGAATGTACTTTCCCCCCGTGCGTAATCGTCTCGTTGACGCAACGAAACCACGCTAAGACAAAATAAAAGGAAAGAAAAACACCACGATTTGGAAACTAACCTGTGTATTGCAGGGAAAGATGCATGCACTTGGCTGATTTAACACTTTATTAGAACAAAGGGCGTAGAACCAAGCTGTTATCCCGTTACGGATACGCAATGGCAGACACCAGACACAATAATTATAACGTTTAGCGTTCAAACACAAATGGTCACTTCAAAGTTTTTCTACTATTACTTTGTAATAGTATTAAATACTAAGTTCACTATTATTAAATTTGAAACAGGTAGTTACAAATAAAAAATAAAATAAAAATGATTATGGACAAAGACCACACGAAGCGTCTTCTTCCACGCGAAATGCACAGAACGACCACAGATAATGTAGAATACAACTTTACAAGATTTGAGTGTTACCATAACAATACGTCACAAACTACTACAAAAAGTGTTGTCAATTTATGGGTCTTTAAAAAAACATAGTACATTTTTAAAAGTAAACTCAAATCAACCATCGATCTAAGAACGACCCTTTGCATGGAGCGATCCATTTACACGAAAGCAAAAACTACGGACGAGCTCGACTCCTACCGTAAGGACTGGCCGGCACTAGCAAAAGACAGAATTGTGTGGAAAAGGGAAAAGGGAGGCCTTTGCCCTACGGGCTAGTTAGATTAGATTAGTAAAATATGTAATTGATTTTTTTTTAATTATCACTTGCAAGCATCTTTCAGGTCCAAGTTTGAACTATGAAATGGCTAACTTACTGAAATACAATTTTTGTACTAGTATGTATAAAACAAACTGACTATTAGATAAAAAAAACAATATACCTTTCAAGTCATCAAATGCACTTGTGTTGCATAGACTCAGCCTTGAAATATCAGGATCCTGAAAAGAAAAAGTGCGTGTTCTTCAGTTAAACTACTACTCTACTTTTACTAACCATTTTTTTTACTATTACTCACTTTCACAATTCTGATTGTAGATCGACACGGCTTAGATACAAATGTACTTCTGCGACTATTGATTGATTCATTGTGTAGGGAACCTGCAATAATTCAATACTTACAATGAAAATATAAAGCTTTAGTTTATTTTTTTCGCAAAAAAAAAAACACAAACCTGACATTACACTGAAACTTTGGATGGAAGTGTCAAGTGTGTTCCATTTTTTTGTATATTTGTTTTAATTTGCTATCTATACCAGCCAGTAATAACTTACACAAAAGAGATTGTATAAATTAAGTTTTTTTTTTTAATGGAATTATATTACAATCCATGTTAATATTCTATAGATAAATAAATAAAGTGTGTCACAACCATAGCTACCGGTTCCAGGATCGATTCCCAGGACTGGCCGATTGCGGCGAAGCAAAAAGGAGGATAGAAATAGGCGCAATGAGGTTGTGCAGCAAAACTTTCTTGAATTTATGATTACATAAAAAGTAAAATTTTTTTTTTTTTCTTTTAATTTTTTTTTTTGATGATAAATAAATATTTAAAATGTACCTACCATTTAAGTCTTGCCTTTCCATAGTCTCAATAACACTTTGCCTATATTTCCTTCCCTTTTTCTCTGTGGGTTCATCTTCAAGAATAGACTGATCAAAATGATCTGTCATCATAGTCATTCTTCTGAAAATACTCAAAGATCTCTCCCATTTCTTTCCAGGCTGTAGCACTATTCCTGGTTTCTCAAAACAAGTATTTCTGGAAGGTTCTGGACTATGTCTCATACTTTCTCTTGGCAAGTTAGAACTTTTTCGACTGGAAACTGTAATTCTTCTTGGTTTGATAGAACTCTTTCTATTTCTTATTGAACTTTTCCTATCAATGATATTACTGTTTCTAGTAGTCACAAATGATATTCTAGTGTCTTCTTTTTCTTCATAAGTTGGCAAGGTAGGTGCAAGTATTTCTTCATGATCAACATCTTTTCTTAATTCTAATACTTCATCATCACTAATAACTTGTTTCTCTTCATTTAAGTTTATTAATGTTTCATTTTCATCTATAGTTTCTTTATTAATTTCCTTATCTGTCTCTTTGTTATTGCTAAGTACAGTCTTATCACAATCAGTACTAGAAGATGCATAGGAATCATTAAAGATAGACATCATTGAGTTATTTGTGACTTCATTCCTCCTTCTTGTTGTAACAAAACTGACGCATTTCTCTTCTTCGTTGGACTCTCCATCATCGTCATTAGATGAAACAATATCAATATATTCACTAGGCTCATTTTCTAATAAATAATTATCTAAATTCATATCAGTACTAGAACTATTTTCAGATGTTTGTTCAATTGAAGCATTACTGTTTTCAAAACTAGCAAACTTTTCGTCTTGAGAAAGGACTTCATTTTCTTGACTGTCATTATTTTCATGAATTGCATCCTCTTCTTCACTCAAATCAGTTTTATCAATTTCGTCATCGCTACTCATATAACTTTCATCACTTTCTTCATCTCTACTCGCATTATTTTCATCAATTTCTTTATCTTGTAAACTTATATTATTTTCATCAATAACTTCATTTACAAGACTATCATTGCAATCATCTGTGTCTTCATCCTTCAGGCTATCATGAGCTTCGTCACCTTCAGATCCAAAATACTTTATGTTCTTATAATACCTCATAAACGACGAATCATTCATTCTCTGAATCTTTAGTACAGGTTCTTTTATTACTTCTTTTTCTTCAATAGAACTTTGTTCACTGTTGCATGTGTCATATAAAGAATCTTTATCATCATTTTCTGAGTGTAATGATGTATTGTTATCTTCATTCACTTTATTGGACTCAGCACTAAAATTGTACTGACAGTCTTCTTCTATATTTCCACTATTTTCATTTTCATTTACTTCAATTTCAGTTCTATCATTTCTAAGCTCTGATTTATCTAAATCTGAGATTCTGTGTAAATATAAATCTTCAGTAGTCATTACATTATTAGCATCATTGGAAAAACCTAAAAATGGTTCAACCTCTGTAGTCTCAAAGGAACTTATTTCCACACTAGAAATTGCATTACTTTTGCTGACTATTTCAGTACTTTTCTCTTCTTGTCTTGAACTATCTTTATGGAAAACTTCTTCATCATTTGCTTCTGTTTCAGGAACCAATCCTTCATTATCTATATCACATTTTATACTATTATTGGGAACAATATCTACAGAAGATGTCTTAGCATTTTCTTTAGAATCTTTATGACTTCGAGTTTTATTATTACCTACAAACACTATACTATTGTTGCTATTATCATTATCTTCAGTAATAGTTGTAAACTTTGGACTATTATCATCATTATTCATGACAATAGGAGAAAACTTAAATATAGATTCCCCTCTATATTTAACTTTGAATGGAGTACTGCATAATGGCGACTTTTGTAATATTGGAGATTGTATATTTCTAGTCAGTCTATGTTTATAGTAACTTAGAGGTTTCTTCATAGAATCATTGAAGCTATTCTTATGCTTCAATTTATTTAAAAGAGATAAATTGTTAACTATGTTATTTATGGAGTCATTGAACCTCTTTGGAGTTTTATTAGCTTCATTTTCTATGAGTAGTTGGTACGCTTTTATATCTGATGTATTTCTTGTAATATTTTCGTTTGAATTTTCTTTGTCAGAATCTGAAATTAAAAAATAAATAGTTCAGACTTCAATAATGTTTGTCATTGTAACTTATGGATGAAAGTAGATGAAATTAATTTTCATGAAATGTGACCATTGATGAGAAAGGCTACCGAGATGATGACTAAATAGAGACATATGGAAAAAAATTACATGTTGTGCTAACCCCAAATAAACTGGGATAGGGGCAAGAGAATGATGATGATGACGATGGTGTGTGACCATGGAAATTATTTTCCTTTGCTATAAAACTGTTTTACCTTTTGTCACCACACATCAAAAACGTGCCCTCGGCATCAAAATCTGTCATGTAGTCGATCCATGGCATGCTGGGCACATTTTGGTTTGCAATCTATACATGACTGTGGCGGTCAAAAGGTTAAAAACTACTTACCAGAACTCTCACTATCTGAATAGTTAACCTTCTTGGGTTTTACTGGCTTTCGTCTAGTATAAGTTTTCCCTTCTCTGAAACCATGAATAAAACGTTTGAATGCATAATACACAAAACATTAAGAAACTATGAAAGATTATAGGGAGATTACAGTGCCCCTAGTTATTTATAGCCAGCATTTGAAATACTTAATGAAAACAATTTTGCCTCTAAAAAGCAATGGTTGTTGAAGAGTAACACTACTGAGTACTGACTCATGATATTTATTTTTAAAGAAACCTTTGCAGGAGTGCAGATAGTATAGTTTGTTACTTTATAAACTCGATAAGTTTACTTACTTTTTCTGCACTAGTTTATCAAACAGTTCCACTTTGCTAGTCACAGACTCGGTATTAGTAGGTCGAACTTCCACTGTACATGCATTTGAAGAGTTTAACAGCATATCGAAGGGATCCATGGGTTTATTCACTCGTATAGATTTATCTGGAGTCAGATATGCTGAGCGAGACAAACTTTCTCGACAAGGAGTTTCTACCTCTTTTACTATCCTTTTTACATATTTCCTCTTGCGGACTCGGTTAGAAGCAATTCCGTGACTGTTAGAAGATCCAATACAAGATAATTCTCGCTTGGTTTGTTTGATGTTTTGGATGTAAAAAGCATCGTAAGCTGAACTCTTTTCGTCCAAGTTTTGCAACAAGTCTCTGCGGTCTATAACGTCCCCGGTATCTTTTTTTGATCTATATGTTCGTCTCATTGTTTAAACACTTTTTCAGTACAGTCAAATAAATAAAGTAAGTGTTCGTGTCTGTGTGTGACTAAATTAAACAAACAAAATATCTTTCAAACTTTCGAAATGACAAACCGAAAAACGCCCGACAGAATTTGTTTGACAGTTGATTCAACTTTCCTCTATAGTTATTTTACTCTTTGATTCAACTTGATTTTAGTCTATGATTAATTGACGTTTGAACTTCAAGAAAACATAAAAAAAAAATATTTGCGTTCATTCTTCATCCTTGGTTCATGCAAATTGCAAAGAGTAAGTATAATAATAATACGGGAGATTTCATGAGTGTTTTTAGGGTTCCGTACCCAAAGGGTAAAACGGGACCCTATTACTAAGACTTCGCTGTCCATCCGTCTGTCACCAGGCTGTATCTCATGAACCGTGATAGTTAGACAGTTGAAATTTTCACAGCTGATGTATTTCTGTTACTGTAACAACAAATACTAAAAACAGAATAAATTAGATATTTACGGGGGCTCCCATGGTTACAACAAAAGTGGCACAGTGTGTTATAAACCCTCATTTTGTCTCACCTTGTTTTTATTGAATAATTCGAGATCTTCAGAAAAAAAAAATCATAGTTTGCTTATAGCCGGGTCAGGAAATACACAAAAAAAAATTAAACTAACTGAACTTGTTATTTTAATTGCATCAAATAATTATACATATAAAACCATAATAAATAACGAGGAATTGGATTGTGATTTTAATACTGCTCATAAGGGTTTGTTTAAGCTATCATTAAATATATGAATCTCTTTCTAATACGGCGTCAATGTGGAACAAAAAAATAAAACTGAAAATGAGAAATTAATTTATATCTCCTAATGTAATCACCGTAAATGTACAAAAACTTGTCAAAAGGTATGGTTTTATGTGTATAATTATTTGATGCGATCAAAATTAAAATAACAAGTTCAGTTACTATAAAATATATTTTTTTGTGTATTTTCTTTTTGAAAAAAAAAAATCAAAGTTTGCTTATAGCCGGATGAGCAAACTTTGATTTTTTTCTTTTCTTAAGATCTATAAGTTATTTCGATTTCGGAGATTTACTCTTAAGTTTGTAATGATAATAACTCTGGAATTCTTCAATAAAATCAAGGTGAGACAAAATGAGGGTTTATAACACACTGTGCGTGGTTTTTTCGGCGTTTTTGCATTGTGGAACCCTTCGTGTGCGAGTCCGACTCGCACTTGGCTAGTTTTTTTTTTCTATTAGGCTACATGCAAAAAGAAAAACTGAAAGTTTTTTTCATTGCGTACATGTTGACAAACATAATTAATTCAAGGATTAAGTTTGTCAACAGCCATTAACTGGCCATGGTAAATTGAACGTTTGGTACCGGCAGTAGTTGTCCCTACCATAACCGGCTTAGATGTACTACATACCTAACATGTCTAGTTTTACCCAAATGCTAGGATCTCGCGTTTTGTTTCCAGAAACGCAGAAACACACTGCATATTATGTATTTCCGTACAGTTGCAGAAATACACTCATTTATGTTTTGCTGCACTTGCGTTACGTTGCGTTGCATGTGTTAGTGCCGCACTAGCGTTAGTTAGATTTGCTGAAACACACGACAATTGTTTTTAAGCACCAGTGTTAGGGCCTGTGCAGACCACGTTTTTTAAACGCGCCGTTGACGCGCGTTTTAGAAACGTGCGTCGTCGCACGGCACGCTTTTATCCTACAGAAGGGCTACAGGCTGCGTCTGATTCGCGTGCATATCGCGTCTGTATCGCTACAAACGCGCGTCAACGGCGCGTTTAAAAAACGTGGTGTGCACAGGCCCTTAGGTTGCATAAGCACACGGTATGTGCTTACCGCACTAGCGTTATGTTGCAGAAACACAAGGGATGTTTTGTACGGCAGTGTGAAAATCTGAGTTTTAGAGAGTTCAATGTATTTTTAGGGTTCCGTACCAAAATGGTAAAACGGAACCCTTATGGTGAGACTCAGTCTGTCTGTCACAGCTGAATATCTCAAGAACTACTAAAGCTATTAACTTGAAATTTGGAATATTTTTAGATGACGTTTGTCCAACTATTTTGCAAATAAGAAAGAATTTTTTTTTTTTGCAACGGACTGAAAGAGGGTCTGAAAAATTCGAAGTGCGAATGTGGGGTATCATATGAAAGAGCGCAGTTTGCACATTCTCAAAAAAAAAATTTTTTTAGGTCGCAATTTTTCGACTTTTGATGCAAAATTTAAAAAAAAATCCGTTCCCCCATTGGTTTTTTGCGGATGGGAAATCATCAAATGACCCCTCCCGCTCTGGGTGGAGCGGAAGGGAGTGTCAGACTCTTACTGTCTAAAACCCAAACGTGTTCCTTCCTTAGCCCTTTATGTTCTGGGGCAGCGGTAACCCTTTTGGACAATCCCGCTGACCCGGCAGGCTTCGGCCCTAAGAGAAGGGGCCCCCTTCTCTGATGCTGACATCTCTTTGAGGCGCGCGTGGAACACGTACGCGCCGTCCGGCACGGGCCTGGTGGGGGTTCTTTTTTTTTTTAAGTCGCAAAGGTTTCGACTTTTGATGAAAAATGTAAAAAAAATACCGTGTGGTTCATAAAAATCTGAAATAATTCTATGTGACAGAAGTTTATGTAAATATTACAGGAAAAATAAAACGATGTCTCTAAATAGCGCACTTTTTCAGAAATCATCAACAAAAATTACACTAGTTCCACTATAGGTCAAGAGATGGCGCTGACCTATAACAGTGCGCAGTGTTAAAATTCTCTAACGAAGGCCTCGCCGACGAAAATTTAAAAATAAATATGATGCTACGGAACCCTCGGTGCGCGAGTCCGACTTGCTCTTGCCCGGTTTTTTTAAACGGGGTCTGCAGTCCTTTATTTGCTCCTATCTGGCAGTTCAGTAATAAGTGGTAGGTATATTGAGAGCTGAGAGTACCTGTCCTAAATCACATATAAGACGAATATATTATGTCATAACTATAGGATGATTTCCATCAAACGGCTCGCATCGGACGGATCGTATGAGTTGACATGCTGCCGGACTCGATCGGCTGTCGCTGCATCCTTTCCCGATCCGATGCGGCCCGTTTGGTGGAAATCATCCTTAACTCTTCGATCTCATTATAAACTGGTTTCATGGACCCAATCAAATAGGGTTTTTTTTTCTGGGCTGGAACAACCATAAAAGAACAACATGGACTGTGTTATGGGCCCCATAACGCAGTCCATGTTGTTCTTTTATGTATAGCTTGTAAAAAGGTAAAAAAAACGCGCGAAGACTTTTATCTAAGTACCTGTAAATGCCAGGATATAAATTAAGCAGGGATCATAAAACTTTGACAAACAGACAATGGCGCCGATTCTGTTGTGCACAAACTAAACTAAATTTAAGTTCATGCATCTTTTTCTTTCTATTTCATTAAGAAAAGGACAGGAGATAAATATTAGTTTAGTCCTGTCAAATTAAGATACTCCATAGACAACTTAGACGAGATTAAAAAAATGGCTATTAAAACTACATCAATTTACGTCAGGCGCTGACTAATTTGACAGGACTAAAGTAATATTTATCTTCTGTCCTTTTCTTAATGAAATAGAAAGAAAAAGATGCTTGAACTTTTTAGTTTAGTTTGTGAAAACACAGAATCGGCGCCAATGAAAAGTAGTGTTTGTCTGTTTGTCAAATAATCATAGAAAACAGAAAAAACAGGTTTTGTGAAGAGTTTATATTTAAAAAATACATTTCCTGTAATTATAAGATGATACACTGTAGCAGACTACACTAATAAAATACAGCTTTATTCTGAATATTTACACATTTATATTTATGAATAATTATATATTAAATCACCACAACTTGGGCAAAGATCATTATCATCTTTGGCAGAATTCCTTTCGTTTACAAGTGCCTCTGAATACCTTTGACAAGCTTGAAGATATAAAAATACACAGAGAGTAGTTTAATTAATGCAAGAAAAAAACGTCTGAAATCACTTGGATAAAAAACAACCCTCCTTCTGACGCAGTCGGGTAAAAAGATATGCGAGGAAGTATGATTGATTTAATAAAGTGAAATATTTAACTTATTCTCTAAAAACTTATTGACCATTTTTGTCACAGTTGCTGGTATGTAACTAAGCTAGGGTACCCCGACCAAACGGTTTAGGCACAATACTATATTATGATCTTTATACTGTGGTTTAGGTAAGGTTGGAACTGTGACCAACCGCGCAAGCCGACCTTGGGAAGCAAGCGGTGCAAGTTGGTTGCAATTACTTCTTGGCCATTTAGTATTTTTAGGACCCCAAAATAAGTTTGAGGTTCACAAAAACAGGCACAATCATTATATTAGAGAGTTCAATAATATTTTTAGCACCGCAAAATCAGAATAATTAAAGGTTCGGATAAATACAAACTTTCTTTTGTGCACCTCTAAAAATTACAGAAAGTTATAAAGAGGCTCATTATTAAAAAAAAAAGTGCATCATTAGAAACGCAAAAAGTTTATAGATGTTCATTAATTCCAAAAAGTGTCCATCATTAGCAGATCGATAAGTTTTGAGAGGATAAGTTAAATATTTCCCTTATAGATAGCGCAATCCACAAAGACGCCCCATTCTTCTTCCTAATCGCTTACAGTACAAGTGTGCAACATTGCGCTAGTATTATTTTGTCCATACACAGTAATTACTTTAGTGGGTAAATAGTGTGCATAAAAAAAAACTAAAACACTAGCGGAATTAACTAGCGATTCCGATTCCGATTCGATACTAGTGATTCCGTGCCTCGGAAAGCACGTTAAGCCGTTGGTCCCGGCTGTCATTCGTGGATCTTTGACAGTCGTTACGGGTAGTCAGAAGCCCGAAAGTCTGACAACCAGTCTTACCAAGGGGTATCTTATTACCCAGTAACTGGGTTGTGGAGGTCAGATAGGCAGTCGCTCCATGTAAAATACTGGTATTCAGCTGCATCCGGTTAGACTGGAAGCCGACTCCAACATAGTTGGGAAAAGGCTAGGCAGATGATGAACTACTAGCGATTAAGTAAGAAGAGTGGGGCGCGTCTTCGTGGGTTGCGCTATCTGTAGGTACCCTTAAATCAATTTATTTTCCTCACATATGTCTTGTCTCCAAGTGAATTCAAACATGCTCTCTTAGGATTAATTAAACTACTCTATGAGGGCAACAAAAATTAACATAGTTCATAATGCTAACAATTAACTTTGTCTGGGTATTGTCTTACGCATTCTCCTATACAGGGTTATTGGTAAAACATTCAACAACCTCTTAAGAGGTCATTGTACTCATGATTATGAACAACTTTTACTATGGGACCAACCCTGATCGCGAAAAAAAAAATCAGCTGTACCCTACATTTATGTTCGTTTAGCTCGTCAAAATGTAGGGAAGCTGATTTTTTTTTCGCGATTTCAGGTTTGGTCCCATAGTAAAAGTTGTTCATAATGATGAGTAAAATGACCTCTTAAGAGGTTGTTAATGTTTTACCAATAACCCTGTATACCCTGTACATTAGGTTAAACCGTTTTTTTGACAGATGGAACTAGTAATTGCAGCAACGTAACATTTCGATTATTTCCACTTTGTTTGTAGTATCGATTATTTATTTTTGCTGTCGAATGAAAAATGGTGCGGTTTCTTTACTTTTTTATGTCTGTATTTATTATTATTTTTAATACGAAACAATATAATTTAGCATGTTTTATAGCAAAAAAAAAGCGTAAAAATAATATCCTCTGGTTTGTCATATTAATTGTGTTGTAGTGTAAATACATAAATATGGGGTTTCCTACATATTAAAACACCGTTTTGGGGTTATTCCGTTTATCCATCCCAAAAAATCCACCCCAGGGCGGATACACGGAAACGGATATCCGAGAATCCGCCCTAGACCTAGTTGGATAAACGGAATTTATAGGCTTAGGGTGGATTCTCATGATTCTCATGGTGGACATGCGTTTCCGCGTATCCGTCTTAGGATAGATTTTTTGAGGTGGATACGACAGTTTTAAAATCGAAATAAAACTTTAACATCTTGTTTATGGTGACAAATCCATATCCTGGCAAATAATTTATATATTTTATTGATTTTTGAGTGGATGCAAGGTTTTTCCATACTGATTTACCTGTAAGTTTTTCTTAAATGATTATTTTCGATATATTCAATTGAAGCGATTACAAAGTCTGTAAGAAGTCATAAATAAGATACATAATTTAATAAGATAAGGCAGTTGATATATTTATTTTATTACGCATTTTAAAGTTAACTTTACGTAATCTGGAATAGTTACGTTCTAAGGCAGGTTGTCATAAAACGGTTAACCTACTGGACAGGGTAGTGTTTTTAATCCAATGTGTTCATAATAATATCTTCCGGAAAAGTATTATGAATTAACGACAACGAATTAAAAAAACCTATAATGACGTATTTAGCTCCAAGCCAATGCCCTAAACATAAAAAAAACGCTTTCCCCAAAATAATTAATGCAAGAATGCAACAATATAAAAACCAATTAGAAAATCCAACAGCACTTGGACATATTTTTGGTTCTAAACTAAAATATCATAATACAGCAACCAATTATTGATACTATGATAAAATAATAATGCATAATCTTTCTACCTGAATAAAAAAACCTCTTACAAAGTAAATAACAAAATCTTTCTCTTGGTTTTAAAATCGAACTATAAAATAATATTTACAGTAAGTTTCTAGTGTAAAGAATATACAAGTATAATTATGTTACAATGAAATTCAAAACCAAGAGTTAGATAATAAAAGGAATGGCCATAAGTACCTAATTTTTTATCAATATAAACAGGAAACATAAAAATTTAAACAAAAATATAATAAAAATTTTACTTATTTTTCTATTGATATTGTCAGAACAATATTATTTTTCAAATAAGTAGCAACAAAGATGAAATGGGTCAAATATATGAAAATCCTTTGGTGAATAATTATTTTCACAACGCTATTAAGTATTAATAAAATTTGTCTATGGCACAGTTCCCCAATATTTTAATTGCCACAGCCCCCTGAATAATAAAAGATATGAGAGTCAATTTTTTTTGATTATTTTAAGAGTAATGAACACACAATAACTTTGTCACCTCATTTACTTAATTGAACCCTATTCTAGCATGAATTGTTTTATAAAATTTAGTCTCAAATCCAATTATTTAACTATTGAACACTGATTGTATAAGTTAAATGGCAAAAACTGAGTCTTCTGTTATTATAATATTAGGTTCAGTTTTCAATTTTGATCCATTGTTACTACAGTGTAACAATCGAGGACCGTAAATACATATTAATTATATATTTATTGCACATTGCAGAAAAATACGTAATAAGTACAATAAAGATAATAGTGAAGGAGACCACCCATTGTTTGCTTTCACATAAAAAGTTATACATAGTAGTCTATGAATCTAGCACAAACAAGTTTTTAATTGAGAAGTAATTTGTCAAGCATATTAAAACTTATCACAATCACATACAAAGTTGTTTTAATTAGGTATTAATCTGAAGATAAAAAATTGTTGGGTTTATTTTATTGGCTGACTTTTGTACATAAGAATATTATTTACGTTAGGTCATCCCTTGTAGATTAAGTCCGAGAATAGAGTACCTATAGTAAAAGTGCGTGGTGCTGCACACCCCTACGGCCCTACCCTATTTCAAGTTAAACAAATATCAACTTTATTTCAATGAAAATTAAGTTGATTTCAGAGTGACTATTGAAAAAGTTATAAAAATGTTTGGAGTTGTAGCGTAAACTGACTTATTGTGTAGGAATTTAAGTTATTTTTCTATTAATTCATATTTGTTTACATTTTTGGCAAATAAATCGCGACCGCAGATTATACTTAACAGTAGCAGGTTTCGACCATTTGAAACACCCAGCAAAATATCTAAAGTATTCATTTTGCTTCTTTACATTTTGTAAGCTAAACCAGAGAATGTTATCTTAGCAGTCCCGAGTTTTTATTATGTTGGTATCAGCTATCAGGTGGCAAATTCGCAACCACGCGGACGATTTTTTATGTGGCATTTTTCATCAAGATCAACGCAAAATGTGACCGACTGCCCATTTCGATACCAACATAATTAGATTGTTGGTTTACATTTATTTAATTAGTTATTAAACAGTAATTGGAATAAAGATGTCTTTAAATACCAAACTCCCAAATTATTAATTTTGCTGCTTGAATAATGAATTTGATGACAGTTTTGTATAGAAATATTAATAATGATCTCATGTAAAGAGTCAGTTGACCAAACAAAACTATTGTTGAATCTTGCTTATTTATCTGAAGTGGCCTGAGGAGTTGTAACTATCTTCCTAAAATGCTTGATACTTTTACCCACATTTAACGGTGTAACACCTAAACTCCATTTAAAAACTATTTGTGCAGACGAATCAAGTAATTATAAAATATCACATGACTTTGAATAAATTCGGATGCACCTTAACTCTACGAGAACACATCGATGGGGCGGGGTGAAACCGTTGCCAGGTTGTGTGCAGGGCTGGCGAGTGGATCGCTTAAGTGAGATTCATTTTTCTTAGCTTCAATTGTCGCCTGTTTTACCGCCTCTTTGTATGGTCCCCGCTTTTTCTTCCGGAATCGTATCTGGAGGATAGAAACGATGAGTTGATTTAATTGTAGGTACTACAGAAGCCAGCACATTCATTTTAGGCAATATACCTAAAATGAATTTACAGGCAGGGTGGAGTTTTGTCGTAAACTATGCTCCACTTTCTATCCTGCCCTCTGAATCCCGAAACTTGAAGTCAGAGTGACCTCTTCGTTGTCACCGACGACGCCGTGGAAGTGGCGCAGTTTTGGGCCAACAAGTTTTGAGAAAATTTGTGCCAGGTACACGAAGAAGGGAAGGTACACAAAAATTCATAGAGATGTATCGTCGTCGTCGTTTCAGCCGATAGACGTCCACTGCTGGACATAGGCCTCCCCCAATTTTGGGAGGGTTTGCCATAATCGCCACGCTTGGCAGGCGGGTTGGCGATCGCAGTAAAATATGGTGGTGGAATACATAGAGAACGCTGCTGCCCATTCTCCGGTACGATCCTTAGTCGCCTTTTACAACACCCACGGGAAGTAAGGGGTGGTGGTATTCTTTAAGTCCTTTATTAGAGATGTATACACTGCATAAATGAATACGAACTCAATACTCATATTCATTACTTTTCACAATGTAAGCACACACAAGTACATGTACCTATGTATATAAATGTTGAAGATAAACACTTTCTCAAAACATGTTTTTTTTAAGGCGACTACATGACCTAAAGCGCGGTCTTTGTCAGACTGCATAGAAAAGAAAGAGAAGTGCGATGACACAACCCTGGTAATTTATTGCAAAATTATGAAGCAATTATCTATTTACAAAAAATCTATTGTTTGGACTAAAAAATTAAAAAACTAGTGCTTTAGTATGTTGCTTGTAGAATAATTTGACAAAATATCATAATTATTGTAGTATATTAGTATGATTTTTATTGTAAAAAGAAAGTTTTTAGAGGTATCTTAATGATTTTTTCTATTGTATCAAATTAGTTGTATTATGTTATCAACACACTATCAACCTACTAGATAATATATCCTGAAGAATATCATATATTTTTCTGATTTTGTTTACTGTAGTCGATCATATACTTTTATTGTTTCTAAAACTTGAGTTTTTTGTGTTTAGTTCCTGTAAGCCCCCTAAAAATAGTTTATTTCCAAGATATTCTTTGATTTTATTATACATTAGCGGTTTCACCCGCATAAGTGTTGATCCCGTGGGAATATCGGGATAAAAAACTATCCTGATTGCCAGACTCAAACTATCTCTATGCCAAATTTTATTGAAGAGGTAACAGACGACACCCTTTCGCATTTATAATATTAGTATGGATTTAAATATTAAGTACCTAGTCAGGCTATAAGGGTCAGTGGGTCGTCTTAGGGGCGGATACTTGCTAAAAAAACATGTTAAGTTAGTATTTAAAAAATCTCTTGTTATGAAATTGTGCCAACAATATTCCTTTAGATTGGCTAGATACAAGACCCCACTCACTAAAACTCTACTACTGTGCATTAATAATGACCTTGTATGATATTCTGGGCTAAGAACTTCATTCTGTTATTTATGATTACCAGCTGAACTATGAATAAAAGCTTGTAAAAAGCAATGATGATATTATCTCACCTTAAAATCTTCTAAGAATGGACTCAAGCTATCACATGGCATCAGCGATGATGTGGTCGAAGCATACCATGTCACATGTGCCTTAGACGTTGGAGTGACACTGAGGACCTTCCCTGGCCACCATGGAAACCCTACCACCTTGCCCCACACCACATCCCCAGGTGAAACCCGTAATAACCTACCACCAACACCCTCTGTACCATTTGCTGGGAAATCCGGTACCATTTCATTCTCCCAATCCTCCGAACCACTTTCTATATGATCATTCTCACTCTGTTTCTCATGGGAATTACTACTTAGTCTCCGTAAGCTTATTGAAAGCTTCTGATTCATACAGTGCTCTTTAATGTCACTAAAATAGTCTACCAATTCAGTTTTAGTACATTTACTTGTATTTTCGTCATGCTTTTTCTGGTTCTTGTATTTCTTTTTATGTTTGACCTTGTGCTTGTGTTTCTTCTCTAAAGGGTCCAGGGGTGGAGCTGATGCGTTGTTGTGTGGTGATAGCGCTCCAACATGTTTTGGTGACTGCATACTTTGACTTTTTTCTACTGAACTACTTTTCTTAGCCTGTTTTTTAGCTTTCTTCAATGCCTTTTTAGCTGCTTTCGAGTCTGGTTTTGCTGGCTTCCCCATGTCACAGGACACACCTGAATCTTCATTAAAATCTCCTGTAAGTGGTGGGATCTTCACAACTGTCCCCTCACCTTCCCCAAAACATATTTTAAGAGTTTTTGCACTTGAAAACATGGAACTAAAAGAAATATTATTTTCGTCTTTTACGTCTTCTTCCTTGTCGCCGTCCAAGTCGTCAGAAACACTAACAAAAGCCATTTCCTGTGTCACAGTCTCGTTACTAGATTTCTCACTTTTAATTTGTTTTTCACTAGCCTTATTGGAATTTTTCGGTGCACCCCTTACAGCACTTGAAATTTCGTTGGGCTGCAGCCTGGACAGCTTGGGTATAAGCATGCTGCCCATCAAATACTTTTTCTCTGTCCTTGATGACTCAGATAAGTGTGGTGTATCGTCATCAGATTCTGCCTTACGTTTTTTAGACACGTCTACGTTTTCATTGTTCTCATTACAAATCCCTTGGCAATTAGAACACAAGACCTTCCGAGGTCTTAGTCGGACCGTCATCTTTTGCTGCTGTTTGCCCTTAGGAGCAGGCTTCTTCGATCTTTGTAAATTTTCTCCCTCATACTGGGGTTCTTGGTACGTGAATCTTTGACTAACGGAATGCAACTTATCGCTTTCATTTGTAGACACAGCCTGTTTGGAGAATGCTGGGTTGAGGCTATAAACTCCAAAAGGTAAATTACTGCAAAAATACAGTCAAATTAATGTAAATATGAAGAGTTTTTTCAATAATCGATAAAAACACTCTCGTGCTACCTACCCTTTGTTGGAGTCCAGAAGTACACCTTGGAACTTTTTATCGTCAGTGCAATACGATACAACAATTAAATCGGCAAGGGCTTCTTCTACGTTTACTAAAATCTGAGAATTCTTTTGAATCGTCATATCGGCTGCTACGACAGCCGCCATATTTTGTTAAATCATAGACAACTAGACAAGATAAAGTCCACCTCTCTTCATATTCTGTGATAAAGTTTAAAAGTTGCAAACTGAAACCATGAACTGAAATACGAAAATTCTATTTGCACACTGGCAATGGTAATATTTCCAATATTTCAGCCCATTTTTAGGGTTCCGTACCCAAAGGGTAAAAACGGGACCCTATTACTAAGACTTAGCTGTCTGACCGTCCGTCTCTCCGTCCGTCCGTCTGTCCTTCCGTCTGTCTGTCACCAGGCTGTATCTCAAGAACCACGATAGCTAGACAGTTGAAATTTTCACAAATTATGTATTTCTGTTGCCGCTATAACAATAAATACTAAAAACAAAATAAAATAAATATTTAAGGGGGGCTCCCATACAACAAACGTCTTTTTTCGGCGTTTTTGCCTTGTGGTACGGAACCCTTCGTGTGCGAGTCCGACTCGCACTTGGCCAGATTTTTTGTTTTCCACCGAAAACCTTGACTTTTTCAAGGTCATATTTATGACCCGTGTCGGTCGTCCGTAACGTAAATCAATCGAAAAAGCTGTGCGAAAAGGTGAAAAAAGTCAAGTTTTACTCTTACTTTCAATAAATTTTTACTTTTATTATATGGCAAGCACAGCCGATGTCGCGTGGCTTCAGGTTTCCGCTGACTTTTGACAGTATTGACAGAATGACAGTGTTGACATTTGACATGATAGTCAAGTCAAGACGACGCAACGCCGTCGCCGACAGCGTTGCCAGAATGTTACTTTTGTAACATTTTACGTTACTTTTGACCCTGTTATGTTACTTCCATGTTACACGACGCAAGATGTTACTTTTACGTTACATTACGTACTTGAAAAAATATCTCAAATTTTAAAAACGACAGTAGCAGACCCATGCGGGTTGCAGACCAAGAGCTAAGCTAAGTTAGTCTAGCTTAGCTAGCATAGCTGTAATTATTAATACTTCTACATAGTTTGCAGTCTACACTCAAGTATGAAAAACTACACCAGCTATGCGAGCTAAGCTAGACTAATGTTGCGCCTTCGTTAATGTTGGCAAGCCTTGTATAACCAGCGACACATCGAGCTATACATTTCTAGTTTTAACAGAACTCGCATTGTATAGGTTTTTCGTATACAATCGAAGTTAGCTGTTACTGGTTATGTATAGCTTGATGTGTAGCCATGCGTAGGTACTCGTACCGATGATTTTATCTCTTTCGTCGTATTTATAAGTATATTCTGGGCTCTAAGTTGTATGTGGTGATTATTAAATAGGTATGTATGTTTAATTATGATTTTGTGTTTAAATTATATTACAGACTAAGAAATAATTAGATATTTAAATTTTTTTTTTCAGCCGATCCAAAATTTTGGTACAAAGAAAAAATGTTTTTTGAGCTATTTAAACAAAAGTAAATATTTTCTAAAAAAAATGTTACTTTTGTCATCAAAATGTTACTTTTTGACTCATGATAAGTTACTTTTGACAAAAGCGCCGACTATTTTCCAGTTGTTTTATTGAGTTCGCGAAATACGCACATCTTTTTATATAATTTTGTATCAAAAGCATTACTTGAAATTATATTTTGCTCTTCAGGAAATTAAAACATACTGCAGTAAGTAAAATACAGGTTGATTTCACGTGAAACATATCAATGTTTTGTAGATATTTATTTTTTAAACGCGGCCTTACATAATCTATTCGAAATTATTCCGCTTATAGTTTCTTGTTTGCAAAACGCAGGTTTTGCCATGGTTTTATTTGTCTGTCGTATATTCAAGGCCACGGAATGTAATTTTGTGTTTGTCTCAAGTTGATTGACTACTATTTTAAGTTTTGTTTGGCCTTAAATTACGTGGACGGTGGAATTATTATTTACCACGGCAGAAAATTCGCCAGGTAATGGGACTCGATACATTCTTTACAAAAGTCCTTGAGAGCTTAAAATAAATTGTACCAATAGGTTGGTAAAAATATTTAAATATTTTAAAGACAAAGTTGTA
Organism: Mesoligia furuncula; assembly: GCA_916614155.1. Lineage (NCBI taxonomy): Eukaryota > Metazoa > Arthropoda > Insecta > Lepidoptera > Noctuidae > Mesoligia > Mesoligia furuncula. Next base: position 25,587,633 of record OU744807.1, on the reverse strand, counting down.
GTTAGGTGCCCATCTTATCCAAACTCATTACTATATTTCATATCTATATTATATTGTGATAAGTATTTAAAAACCTGCTATTTCAATCAATGGGCAGATAAAAGTGTGCCTTTGTATCATTAATTATGAGCCTTAATAATTGAATTAATATATCCCAACAGGTAATGGCGACAGAAAGGATAGACATTACCCAGCCGCTGTGGGATCAGAGCACATTTGCGGGTAGATTCAAACATTTTGCATTCATCTCAAATCCCCTACTGTCACTGGCTTCAGAAACTGAACTGTATGCAGCTAAAGACCTTTATTTGAAGTACAAGTAAGTGTAACACAACATCATTATAACATTTCACCTGTCTTTTTTAGGGTTCCGTACCTCATAAGGAAAAACGGAACCCCTAGAAGATCACTTCGATGTCCGTCTGTCTGTCAATCTGTCAAGACCCTTTTTCTCAGGAACGTGTGGAGTTATCAAGTTGAAATTAATATCAAATACTCTGCATGAATGCAATCTCTTGAAGCAGTGAAAAAAATCAGACTTGTAAGTCAACGCAATCAAAAGAATGTTCCGTTTATGCCACATATTTTGACACTCGCAAGGGAATCAAAACCTATAGGGTACTTCCCGTTGACCTAGAATCATGATATTTGGCAAGAAGCAATGTCATGTTGTTTCCTTTATTTGTGCTCAGGTAAAGGAAAAAATCCGAAAACCGTAAATTTGTAGTTACATACCTACAAATTTGTACGGAACATTTAGTGCGCGAGCCCGACTCGCACTTGACCGGTTTTTATTATTATTTAGGTCTCATGTAATAGGGGATATGAAAGAACTTAATATACTGTCCTATAAAAAGTGCTAGGACTATTTTATGCATCTTCTACTCTCCTTGATGATAAAAATGACTCAGGCTATCATCATTGTAGAAACAAAGAATAGTTTACTTGCAAAGGGACAGAGAGTTGTCTGCAAAACCATAATGCATACAATGTTGTGGTTATTTTACTTTTCAGTAATATTCAGATGCTTACTTTAAAAAAAACTCCACACACTGTTAGCAAAACCTTACCCTTATCTGGACTTTTTAAAAAACAAACAAAATAAATCCAGTCTATAGTCTGCTACTAAGAAAAAAAAAAAAAGAAAACAATAATTGCTTTATCCTAATAACAACAATAAGATGCTATAATGTTATGCTCTTTTTAATGATAAAAAAATCTCAGGCTATCAATGTAGAAACAAAGCATACTTTTCTTGCAAAGGGACAGCAAAAACCTTAAGAATGCAAAAAAAAAAACAGCAAAAGCCTGCAAAAACTATGAATAAATATTTTAGCTATTTTACTTTTCAGTAGTTTTCCGATATACTTAAATATGGATGGATTATGGATGTTTAATTCTGAAATAAATTGATTATTATTATTAAATAAAGTCCTTAGGGCCTTTTTACTGTTATGCGTGTTTGCGCCCGCGTGCAGGCCAGGCACGCATGCGTGCTGTCCGCAACCTATCGTATCATACATGTTTTTATTGTCATGCGCGCCATACGCACGCGGCACACGGGCGGATCGCGGGTGGCTCGCACGGATGCGTGCTCCCCGTGTGCGTGTGGCGAACCTTGACAGTCAGTGTTGATTTTACTGTCAAGCGGGTCGCACGCACTTTGTATGATCAACAATTACTTTTTTTACATTCTCATTATTTTGACGCGAGTTCTCTGCCTGGCGACACGCACAATACTGTGGCGGCGTGGCGAAAATAATCTGCTCTGCGTGCGGCCCGCAAAAAGCATGCGTGCCTGGCCTGCACGCGGCCGCAAACACGCATGACAATAAAAAGGCCACTGTTAGCAAACCAAATCAAACAAGAAATACATTGTTGTTACAAAGATGAGATCTCATAGCCTAAATGTCACTATTCTGCTCTGTCCGCATGCAAGCATGGAGGCCTTACCCTTGTCTTGTCTTGTTTAATAATGTTTTTATTTTCCTCTAGATTAGGTCAAGAACCAGCAGGCACAAAGTATGAGCAGCTGGTAAGAGCCAAGCAACTGTATGAGTCAGCATTCCATCCTGACAGTGGGGAACTTCAGAATGTGTTCGGCAGAATGTCCTTCCAGATGCCAGGAGGTTGTCTCATCACTGGCGCTATGTTGCAGTGGTATAGGTATGTCTTCTCTAACCTGCAACATAATTGCGTAACACACTATTACTATTAATTTGAATCATTTTGAAGCATATTTCTAATCCATTGCTCCATAGGTTCTAAAAATTGGTTTGCTCAATAACGCAAATAACGCAATGAATGTTGTTGAACTGTCAAAATGAAACCCATTGCTATATTATATATATGTGTTTATTATATACTAGCGGTCGCCCGCGGCTCCGCCCGCGTGGATGTCGGTTTTCGCGACAAAAAGTAGCCTATGTGTTATTCTGATTTATATAACCTATAGCGTTCCCCCGCGGCTCCGCCTGCGTGGATGTCGATTACCGCTACAAAAAGCCTAAGTTTGATCCGATGTGTTCGACTACCCAAAAGTAAATTCAGCATTTTAGCCGACAAACAACTCCCCTCCCGCATCCGCACCCGGGGGCCCCTACTTCGCCTGTTGCCACGGGCCGCGGAGCGCAGAAATAGTATTATATTGATTTCGCCATAACTTTCAAACCAAACGTCCAATTTTAATGAATTAAAGACTAAATATTATCTACATAAACAGTATTTTGTGACAAAATAGTTTATTTTGATAAGGAGTAATGACGTGTATAAAATAAATGCGTTTAAATGAAGCCTTAAAAAATTCAAGATTTTTAAACACAAAAAACGGTTGTTGTGCTTAACTCGAAATAGATAGGTATAGTGTGTCGCGGACTTTTTTGTAGATATTTTTAAGGTCTTTAATTAATTAGAACATTTTATGGTTCTATCTTTTATAGTTTAGGCGGCGTACGCCAAATAAGGAACTTTTTTAGATGATTTTTTACACCTTGGGTCCGAAAAACCCAAATATCTTACGGACCCCTATTTTTTCTTAAATAAAATATAGCCTATGTCACTCGCAGATAATGTAGCTTTCTAATGGTGAAAGAATTTTCAAAATCGGTCCAGCAGTTTTTGAGTTTATCCATTACAAACAAACAAACAAAAATACAAATTTTTCCTCTTTATGATATTAGTGTAGATATGTGTATATGTGATAGTGTGTCTCGCAATAACCCTGCTGTTTGAGGTAACTGGGTAATCTGGGGAGTTTGTTGCGTCACTTCTCCCCAGGGAAAGCACTAGGAAGTGGTGAAGAGCGAGCGTTTTGGGGGGCTGTCTTTTGTAATTTTGATGTCCGAAAAGTGCTGATTCTCAGCCTACTCCAAACCAGAAAAATAAAACAGCAGGGCAAATGTGACCAGATATATCAGAGGATAGAGAAGTTTTGAAGGAGACCTTACTCCAGCAATAGCACAAAATACTACTAATATTATAAATGTGAAAGTTTGTGAAGATATTTGGATGTTTGTTACTCCATCACGCGTAAACCGTTGAACAGATTTGGATGAAAATTGGCACATAGACCATTTCCTGGATTAACACATAGGATACTGTCTATCCCAGCTTTCAGCACGCAGCACGGGCGCAACTAGTAGGTTAACTCCATTGGCTTAGTGACCCATAATGCAACAAAAGCCTTTGCTTTGAAATACCTACTCATTTCAAGTAACTGCAGCTGAAATATTAATTTCTTGATAATAATGTATGTAATGTCTGTGTGGTGCCGGACTTGTCTGTGTGGTGCCGGACTTGTCTGTGTGGTGCCGGACTTGTCTGTTTGGTTCCGGACTTGTCTGTGTGGTGCCGGACTTGTCTGTGTGGTGCCGGACTTGTCTGTGTGGTGCCGGACTTAAAGAATAGCACCACCCCTTACTTCCCGTGGGTGTCGTAAATGGCGACTAAGGGTCGTACCGGAGAATGGGCAGCAGCGTTCTCTATGCATTCCACCATCATACCTTACTGCGATCGCCAACCCGCCTGCCAAGCGTGGCGATTATGGCAAACCCCCCCTAAAATTGGGGGAGGCCTATGTCCAGCAGTAGACGTCTGTCGGCTGAAATGATGAAAAAAAAAGTATTGCTAGTATTGTCTTTAGGAGTCGAACCAAAACAATAAAACCCAATTTCCAAAAGAATATATTTAATTGGCAGCCAGTGCCTACAAAATTATGGTTTTCCTTTGATAATTCAGGCAGTTAAAAGCAGTTCTGCTTTTAAAACCAGCAATTCAACAAACTTAACATAGACAATAATTAATTGCATTTTTTTTTTACTACTAACACTAGTTTCATAACGTTTTTCTTGTTTGTACTAACATTCTATGGATTTAAAAGTCTGAATTAAAAAGTTTTTTTTTTATAACGAGTTATTTAGACTTAATAAGAAAATTATTACTTATACATACTCAATGATATTGGTAACTATTAAAACAATCCTTAGATTTTGCCAGGACCTAATAATACTAAAAAGAAATATCTATTCTAATTTAGCTATAATATCACAAATGCAAAAGCTTCTCATCTAGATTATCAATTGAATCAAACGCAGGACGAGTTTATTTAAAAGTCTTCCATAAATTTGAAGGACTTAGGTGCATTTAAAATGCAGTTGCAATGGCAGCCAGCCAATATAGGTCAAAACCCAAATAACGTAGGTACAGTAAAGACGAATAATGGCTTTTACCGCCAATGTCAGTACATTGTGTTGCCAAGTGCCGAGGAATTTGTTAACAATGAGCGACTTTACACTTGCAAATCTTGCGTTTCATGTTTAACACCATTTTTGTTTTCATAAGTAGGTAGGTATTTGTTCGTTAAAATCATTAGGTCATAGGTAAGTAATAGTTGTTAGATAAGACCAACAGGATGGTCAGTAGCGTGATTATACGTTTATTAATAATACGTTATTTTTTTATTAATACATTCCCGAAATCGATGAAATTATTGTAATATTACTTCACGACGTTCTATGTGGGCGCAGACCTGATGAAAAGTGGTTGCATTGCGGTTGCACTGTTGTAATAAAAAAAAAATACATTTATTTCGAGCAACCATAACTCATATGTAGAATACACACATACAATACAACAATCGTAATAAAAAGGATAATAAAATTAAAGTACCTAATAATAAAAATAAAAATGAAAACAAAATAAAAGACTTAATATCGAATCGGCCCTGCTGCCGCCAACATGCCTAGTACAGCAGTGCCGTATATATAGGCAGTCCAGTAATAAGCCCTCGTAATTTTTTAACACGGCGATTTTTATCGCGCACTTGATTTTTAGGGTTCCGTACCCAAAGGGTAAAAACGGGACCCTATTACTAAGACTTCACTGTCTGTCCGTCCGTCCGTCTGTCTGTCAGTAGGCTGTATCTCAAGAACTGCGATAGCTAGACTTAGCTTCTCAATGCTCGGCTCAACACCCAGAGTTCAAAATCCACTGCGGGATAAAAAGCCTGTGCTAACTGGGCTAAAGCCGCGCTATGCCATGTGTGTACTGGCCAGAGAGTTTACTTCAGCTTAGCATTAGATAGATAGATAGATAAAACGTTTATTCAGTGCAACAAAAGACACAATACAGGTATTAAAAAACATTAAAAACAGGTGAAAGAAAAAAAAAAAAAACAAAGATTAAAAAGATAAATTGACCCATAGACACCTAGCCCATGATATATAACGGTCGATCACTACTGGGCGGTGTGTGTCTCATGGTTGCACCAAATTGGAGTCCAGCTCAGCATATGCCAGGTACAATACCTGACGCTGGTATTCTGCTGCATCCCGTTAGTGACATACGGATGTCGAGAAGACACATCTGAGTTTCAACAAAATGGTACCTACATAGTGCGCATTATGATCACGCCAAAAGGACTAGAGATTAGTGGGCACTGTTTGTGGTATTTCTAAAATAATTGTACCCAGTATAGGCCCTTGGTTAATTTCAGACTTTTTCCTCTAAAAATATATCATGAAACCTACCTATCACCTTACTCATGAATAGGTACCTAGTAAAATTACCGTGCACGTGAACAAAATGTACCTAGTCAATAGCCAAAAATAGACCTTTGATTAATTTCAGACTTTTTGCTCTAAAAATATATCATAAAATCTACCTATAACCGTACGGATAGGCAGTAAAATTACAGTGCACGTGAACAAAAGTTACCTAGTCAATAGACAAACACAATGTTTTTTTAAATAAAATATGTTGTTACTCATAAATTCTAATGAGCATAACATAATGTGCTGCTGAGGTACAAACAGAGCATTGTGATGTAGAAGATCATCATCATCATCTGCCTAGCCTTTTCCCAACTATGTTGGGGTCGGCTTCCAGTCTAACCGGATGCAGCTGAATACCAGTATTTTACATGGAGCGACTGCCTATCTGACCTCCACAACCCAGTTACTGGGTAATACCTAATTCACTCGTTCAGAGATCTTTATGTATACTGAAGACTAGAGATTATGTATGTACGCCGACTTAAATAACAATATCTTTGTTGACATGGAAATATTATTAATATTATTTCATATTATTATTTCATATTATTTTTTATATTATTTTGTTATTTCGTTTATTATTAATAAACGTATTTTCTTTCTTTCCTTTCTTTATTTGCCGTTAATGTCCAACTGCTGGGCAAAGGCCTCCTTACTCTCTTTCCACCTCTCTCTGTCCAGAGCTGCCAAGGACCAATCTTTATGAAAGGAGTCCAGCTCATCTCGCCATTTTCGTCTTGACCTCGTTTGCCATTAAGCGGAACCCAGTGGGTCGTAAGTTTGGCCCACTGATCGTCTGACATGTGGCAGATGTGTTCAACCAAATTCCATATAAATAAGCATGGTAGCTTTCCGAGTGACATCAGTTATTTTAGTGATGGAACGGATTCTTGTATTCTTAGCCCGGTCCACAAGTTTAATACCCGAAAAATGGAAATAAGAGCATTTAAATCTTTGACAAGCCATGTTCGCGATGGTATTTCCCATCGGCAAAAATGTCGAACTCTCATTCAAAATTTCTTCACCCAATTTAACTTTAACTTTAGTTTAAGAGGTGAATTTAAAAAAATCCTTCCTTAGTGATCACTTTCGTTATAATTGTATAAGAAACGCTTGTTCTTAAAATTCCACATTTCATGTTTCTAGAACCAGTGGTATAGTATGTACAGACGCCAGACCATCAAGCTACCCGAAACTGTAAAATTTTCCCAATCAACTTTGAACCTTATGCTTTAGCGATAAAGTTGAAAATCTATTAAAGAATTTTGACAGACTGTAGTAGCTTGATGTGCTGGCGTCTGTAGGTACTACACACACTTCGTAAGTGACGAATTAAAAGGATTAGAATCAGTAGGGAATTAAAAACATAATTTTATTACATTAATTATTACAAACCGTTTCTCTTGCAGAACTCCCGTAGCAGTGGTGTTCTGGCAATGGGTGAACCAGTCGTTCAACGCGCTGGTGAACTACACAAACCGCAACGCGAACTCGCCCCTCACGACCACGCAGATGGGGGTCGCGTATGTGTCGGCGACGTCAGCCGCCATGACGACCGCGCTGATCTTCAAGTTCAGCGTGCAGAAACGTGCCAAGAATCCCATTCTTGCTGTAAGTTGTTTTTTTTAAGTAAACTGAATAAGAGACTTCACACGGAGCATTTCACTAGCCAATTGCAATCGTATTGCCTTCGGTATAAAGTCTAAAATTCGTTGTAATGTATTCTCATGTAAATTCGCTTGTGCAAGTGTGCAACGGCCGAGTGAACTGTGCAGTGGAATTGCCCAAACAAATCTTTACAGGCTCGTTATTTAATTTTAAGGGGCTTACATGACCTAAAGTGCGGTCACTGTCGGACTGCGTAGAAAAGAAAGAGAAGCGCGATAACACAACGCTGGTAATTTATTGCAAAATATGAAGCAATTATTTAATTCCAAAAAATCTATTGTTTGAACGAAAAAATTAAAACACTAGTATTTTAGTATTTTGCTTGTAGAATAATCTGACAAAAAATTAGTATTAGTATGGTTTTTTATTGTAAAAAGTAAGTTTTTAGAGGTATCTTCATGATTTTTTCTATCGTATCAAATTAGTTGAATTATGTTTTCTAAACACTATCTACCTAACATAATATCCTGAAGAATATCATATATTTTTCTGATTTTGTTTACTGTAGACGATCATATACTTTTATTGTTTCTAAAATTTGCGTTTATTGTAAGCTCCTTAAGTGACGCTATTTAAAATGGCGATACTAACTATACGCCTTGCTTCAATCAATTCTTTCATCCCTAGGAAAGAGTTGAGCATTGATCACGAGAATAGAAAGCCAATTATTCCCGTAATTAAATCGTTCAAAATCTCTCAGCGACAATTAATGTCAAAAACGTTAAAAAATGTAAGGAAATTAGAGGTATTTTCGACAGATTGAGACTGAGATCAGACTGTTAACGTTCTTAAAAAAAAACTTTTTTACAAAAAAAAAACAACCGACTTCCAAAAAACACTACAAAGTGAAAAATAACTTACATTTCGGAAGTCGGTGTCTTTGGACCTGTATTTTAGTTTTTTGCCACTTGACTGCAACATCAGTCATGACTTGATGATCATGAGACCAAATGTGGCAAATGCCGTATCAAACATCAAAACAATTTACTAAAACAGTCCTTGCCTGTTCGAGTAACTTCTTACTATTAAGGAGTTGTACCTTCCATCATCAGCCCAGCTACCTGATATGGTGACAACCATACGCAAATACACAAGATACTTCATAAAATATGCGAAAAGCAATAAGTGAGCCTATAAAATTTAAGGGTTGCCCTCGATTTCTCTAAGATCCCATCATCAGATCCAAACTTGGTGACAGTGGGACCACCTCAGAACTATCTACTTTCGAACAAAAAAATAATTTTGAAAATCCGTCGACAATTGGCGGAGTATTCGATGAACAAACATACAAAAAAAAAAACATACAATCATCCGAACATAGTACCTCCTCCTTTTTGTGAAGTCGGTAATTACAAGAATAGCCCCGCAGTTATGCTTTGAATAATTCCCAACGAATAAAAATGCACCACGCAATATTCATGGATTTCAAAAAGTACCCTGTAGTAATTAAAAAGAAAAACTTAAGTTAAAAGACTAAAAAGCTAAAAACAAGCCCATTTTAAGTTAAATAAAATTTGGAAGCAGGCGGGACCCATTTGAATTTGAAAATATAATAAAAATGGTATGGGGCCCCTCCTTCTGACGCAGTCGGATAATTACAAGAATTGTCCTACTGATACATGTAAGTCTTACAATGTATGAGCAGATACTAATAAGAATAAATAAAAAATAACACGTGTAGACTTTGTCCTAAATTAAGATGTCTCCTTTATTGTGAGTGCAAGTTATTTATAGCCATTCTTGCATGTACTAATACTCAAACTACGATACGTATCTCGATCCGATGCGCAGAAGCAACCGCTAAGTTACGCTATCCAGATTATCCAAACTAAAGTTATTAAGAGAAAATATTTGATTTTTAGGGTTCCGTACCCAAAGGGTAAAAACGGGACCCTATTACTAAGACTCCACTGTCCGTCTGCCTTTTCTATTAATTAAATTAAATTTTGTTCGACAATTTCCATCGGTTTCTTACTAAACTTCAACTATATCCGACGATTGTATAGTTTTACAATGCAATATACACGAATATAATAAATAAATATTTCTATCGTATCAAATTAGTTGTATTATGTAATTATGGTCTGTCACCAGGCTGTATCTCATGAACCGTGATAGTTAGACAGTTGAAATTTTCACAGATGATGTATTCTGTTGCCGCTATAACAACAAATAATAAACTTAAAATTTAAAGGGATATAAAAGAATCGTTTTTTTCAGCGTTTTATGCCTTGTGGTACGGAAAGGGTCGTCTGCGAGTCCGACTCGCAGTTGGCCGGTTTTTTGTATGCTTGTTTGTTACGCTATCACGCTAAAACGGGTGAACGGATTTGGATAAATTGGCACATGAGTAGACCATGAGCTGGGTTAGGATATAGGATACTTTCTATCCAAATATTGGAACTGGATCGAGACTTATGCGGGTGAAACCGCGGCGCGCAGCTAGTAATTTATAAGCCAAATAATAAATTAATAGTACCTAATTTAGTTTTTTTAAGAATTAAGACAGAATATCTCTAACTAACTGTGCAAAGGCGTCCTCTAACAACTTCCACAGATTCTTATCTCTCGCAACTCTTCTCCAATTTGGATTCGTCTTCCCATGTTTTCCCCTATTCCTTTTGTACTATCCTTTTGCACTATCTTTATATATATACTTGACTATCCATATTGAAGGTAGTCAAGTACCTAACCTTCAAATTTGTTGAACTTGAAAGTCCCATTTTATTTTTTATTTTTGTTCGGTAATCTTTTGACATTTTCTAATAGTTACGGTAATAAGTTATGTAAACATGTTTCGACATCTTTTATCCGATAATCTTTATAGCAGCTTAAAGTCATTATTACTATTGATAAGATGTGATTGTACTTCAATATTTGTAGTAATAGTTATGTATTTTGTTATTTATCTACATTCTACAAGATTAATCAGTTTAATCCCTTGTTACTTCCATGTCGGGATGTTTCAAAGTTCGGTAGATAATCTAGTTACTGTATTTAAATAAATAGAATAAAAAAGCCTTTATTTCCCATTACCCTTAAAATAACGTTATAAATGTACATACATTTTGTTTCTTTGTTAGTAGTTTTACTTATAATAATCTATGTTAGTATGTTCTTTGGGATATGGGGCCCTCCACGGCTGAAGGCCTCTTCCAGTTTTCCATTTGTCCCTGTCATTTTGCAATATTCTGCCAATCTTCTCCTGCTGTATATATTATGTCGTCAGCCCACCTTCTCTTCGGTCTGCCTACTCTTCTGTTACCATCTGGCCCTTACCACTTTGTACTGTATTTTAGTTTGAAGTTACTGTATTTATGACAAGGTAAATATTTTATTTGAACTATAATATGGCATGTTTGGTAGGTAGGTAGGTAGGTATCGAGGTTATAGGTACTTACGATCGGTCATAGAAAAGTGAATCAAGCTGGGTGACAGTATACAGTTACTATTTTCAACATTAGGTAGATTATGTCATCTTTTATTTGGTAACTTTTTGAAAAGGAATTATGCATCGCTTTTTGTCGTAAAATTCGTCAAATGTAGGATGTGAGGAATATATTTCATTAATTAGTTTCCTTGGATAAAAAGCGTAATATACCTACTTTGTTAAGGGGCTTACAGGACCTAAACGCAAAAAACGCAAGTTTTAGAAACAATAAAAGTATATGATCGACTACAGTAAAGATAATCAGAAAAATATATGATATTCTTCAGGATATATGCAAGGTAGATAGTGTGTTGAAAACATAATACATCTAATTTGATACTATAGGAAAAATCATGAAGATATCTCTAAAAAACTTTCTTTTGACAATAAAACCATACTAAGTCTAATATACATACAATCATTACGATTTTTTGTCAGATTATTCTACAAGCAACATACTAAAGCACTAGTGTTTTAATTTTTTAGTCCAAACAATAGATTTTTTGTAAATGGTTAATTGCTTCATATTTTGCAATAAATTACCAGCGTTGTGTCATCGCGCTTGTCTTTCTTTTCTATGCAGTCCGTCAAAGACCGTGCTTTAGGTCATGTAGTCGCCTTAAGGTCCGAAAACGAGCCAGATAGGGAGTGATTTCATGAAAAAAAAGGCTGCAATAGTCTTCGTAATTAATGTTAATTACGACAAAGCACAAATAGGCCGTTCTTTCCACCCACGGAATTAGCAAATTTATACAGAGCGTTAGGTTAAACGAGGGACATACTTTGAGGGGAGTTAGTACTCATGAAAATGAACAACTTTTAATATGGGAATAACCCTGAAATCGCGAAAAAAAAAATCAACCGTTTCCTACATTTATGTTCGCATAACTCGTCAAAATGTACTGAACAGCTGATTTTTTTTTGTGATTTCATGTTCGGCCCCATAGTAAAAGTTGCTCATTTTCATGAGTACTAACTCCCCTCAAAGTATGTCCCTCGTTTAACCTAGCGCTCTGTATAGTTTTTGCTTCATGTGTTACCGGTGGTGTTATTATAAATTTCGGCGACATTCCAATCGCCAGAACTTCACCCTTCCATTTTTAGGGTTCCGTACCCAAATGGTAAAAACGGGACCCTATTACTAAGACCACTGTCCGTCTGTCCTTCTGTCACCAGGCTGTATTTCATGAACCGTGATAGCTAGACAGTTGAAATTTTCACAGATGATGTATTTCTGTTGCCGCTTTAACAACAAACACTAAAAACAGAATAAAATTATTATTTAAGGGGGCTCCCATACAACAAACGTGTTTTTTTTCGGCGTTTTTGCCTTGTGGTATGGAACCCTTCGTGTGCGAGTCCCACTCGCACTTGGCCAGTTTTTTTTTAATTTGTAGACTAAATTACAATTGTTCAATTTTATGGATACTCAAGTCACGACAATATTTCTTTTGTTTTTCCCCGAACAACAATGTTTACTCAGACATAAAAATGTTTGTTTTCAGCGTTTCGTTCCATTCGTAGCTGTGGCGGCCGCGAACTGGGTAAACATTCCGTTAATGAGGCAGAATGAGATGCTGTTAGGTAAGTACCTACTGTAAATTATTATTGGCGGTATTCAAACAATCTTTAATTACTTTTAATCAGTGGGCGTTGGTCCTACGTGCATAGAAAGAGATATTGTAATGTCGAGATGCGTCTCAAGTTTCAACGATATAAATATACCTAGGTACCTACACCTTCAATGCAGTTTGTTATAGTAGCAATTTCATTCTAAGTACGTGTTTATTGATTTTGGAGCCAAAATAAATGATATCAGAAGCCCAGGGGGCCTAAAAAGACCACTTTGGCAGAATCATAAAAGGATAACTTTGACACATCATGCCAAAGTGGCCTTTTTAGGCCCCCAGTTCTCGTAATTTAAAATGTTCATAATCTAGTCGAAGTCTCATCTCGGCGACAAACAAATGTCAAAAAATGTAATCTCTGAAACGGCTGGGCCGAATTGACGGGAAAAGCTGATGTTATAAGGAATAATTATAAGGATATTTTAGAAAAAGAATTAGGTTTCCGCGCAAAAAATTTAAACCCATGAAATCCAATTTGTTTTCCGACATGCACGCGAATGAAGTCGCGGGTACAGTTAGTTCAACATAAAATTATATTAGACCAGATGCGCCCCCCGGTCTCACGCGCATAAGTATCGCTCCCGTGGGAATATCGGGATAAAAAGTTTCTAATGATTATAATTCTGTAAATACATATTTGTTACGGACGCGAAACATATTTTAATCAACGTACAACTTAATACTGACCAGCAAATTGCAAAAACGTAAGATTTGAATTTCGCGAGCTACCTTAGCGCTTCCCCCTTAAGGGCCTGTGATCACCACGTTTTTTAAACTCGCCGTTGACGCGCGTTTAAGAGCGTTTACCGGGAACGGCATTTCATACAAACTTTCAAGCCCAAGTTTTTCGAAATACACAAACCGATTTTAATGAAACTTCATACGCATAAGCAGGATATAAAGGTCTAAAAAGGTTGTAGAGAACATTTTCGAAAAATAGTGTTACAGCCAAATTAGACCGATTTTAAACTGTCCATAGAAACAGAGATTTACAGTTATCTTTTTTAATATAAGACATTTCGAAAATGTTTTCTACTAACTTCTTAGACCTTTGTATCCTGCTTATGCATATGAAGTTTCACTAAAATCGTTTCATTAATTTCGAAAAACAAGGGTTTGAAATTTTGTATGAAATGCCGTACGGCGTAAACGCTCTTAAGGACGTGCGTCGACGGCGCGCTTTTATCCTACAGAAGGTCTGCGTCTAACTCGCATGCGTATCGCGTCTGTATCGCTACAAACGCGCGTCAACGGCGCGTTTAAAAAACGTCTGCACAAGCCCTAAGTGCCTTTATTTTTTTCAGGCTTGGACGTGACTGATGAAAACGGCAAAGTGATAGGCAAGTCTCAGATCGCGCCTGCGAAGGGCATCTCTCAAGTTGTCACCTCAAGGTAAGAACAACATCGAACGATGGACATGTTATTTTTGTAAAGAAAGCTATTATTAGACATACCTATTATGTATGTACAGCCACGAGCAATATGTCAACACTTGGCAACTTTCAATGTCGATTTTTTCGTGAAATAACGAATGCAACGTTGAAATACGACACTTTACACAAACCTATGGGTTTGAAAATACTTTGTTCGTAATAACATAAAATTTCATTCAAAACTAAAGGAGAAAATCGTCTTTGAATAAAGGCAAGTGTATACAGTGTATACATACTTATGCTCGTGACTGTATGTTAGCATCACTAGTCGTTATGTCAACGTCAATGTTAGTAGGTTTTTATGTGAACGAAATATATTTTTAATAAAATTAAAATTACACATCGCACCTCCGATAAAAAAACTCAACTCGAAAAACCTGGATTTTTAGAAAAGCGAAAATAAGTTCACGGATTTGTTAATCAGTCTTTATCTTACACTATTATTATTATGTGATCAAAATTATACATACTTAAAAGCTTACAAAAAAAATATGTTTCAATGGCATACGCTGTTTTTCAATTTTCCTGAAAAACAACCTGAAAATTCCTTTTTCGAGTTGTAACCCTATTTTATCGGAGGTGCAATATATTCTCCTTGTGTAGACTTTCACCTTCCGTTCTTCAAACTTTATAATTATGTATACCTACGTTTGTGGACTTTGGACAATATACCAAGGTAAACATAAGGGCTTTCATTCGCTCCCGTACGTACCTACTTCATATGTATTTTGTACGTGACGGTTTAAATGTCTAAGAAACATCTCAACTACAGTCCTTTCTCAATTATTGTGCCTCCGATTTTGCCTCCCTATCAAAATCACAGTGATCTTTATTCTCCTTACAATACGGTTGCTATTGAACTACCACTCTCAGAAGTAAAATAACTATGTGTATAGGTAACTGCAATAGGTTTATTATCATGCTAAACTCATCATATGGTGCGTAGGTAGGTATATTGGCAACTATGTGTATTTATAAAGAACCGCGGTTTCACCCGCGTAAGTTTCGATCCCGTGGGAATACCGGAGTAAAACCTATCCTATGTACTTTCCCGGGACTCGAACAATCTCTATACCAAATTTCATCTAAATCGGTTCAGCGGTTTAAGCGTGAAGAGGTAACAGAAAGGCACACTTTCGCATTTATAATATTAGTATGGATAGAATATTCAGTATTTTATTTTACCTGTATCCCTGAAAGTAGTTTCCTCATTATATACATTTTCATTCCAGAATCGTGATGTGCGCTCCTGGCATGTTGCTGCTACCATTCATCATGGAGCGTTTGGAGCCCAAACCCTGGATGCAAAGGATCCGGTGGGCGCACATCGGCATACAAACTGCTATCGTCGGCATGTTGTGAGTATCTATATACCGTAGCGGTATCTATATCGCCATATGCGAAGAACGCGTCATACTGACGTCACGCAAAATCCTGCATCTCGCAAGCAGAGTTTACCGCGCAACTAGCATAGATACAAAGGCCCGACAATAATCATCGGGCAGTTGCCCGCCAGACGTCGTCAGTCGGAGGATCCTCCCTTTTCTATGGAGGATGAGTGAACTTTACACCTTTTTTTTTTTTTTTTTTTTTTTTTTTTTTTTTTTTTTTTTTTTTTGTGGATGGCAAATCATCAAATGACTCCTCCCGCTCTGGGTGGAGCGGAAGGGAGTGTCAGACTCTTACTGACTAAAACCCACCCGTGTTCCTTCCTTAGCCCTTTATGTTCCGGGCCAGCGGTAACCCTTTCGGACAATCCCGCTGGAACTGAACTTTACACCCTGTCCCTCACACCTCTGTACTGGTGACCCCGACGTGATCCTCACACCTCTATAGGGGGTTCAATTTGTTGCATTTTGGCACCCCTATCAGCTCGGATATATATATATAGGACTAGCAGCGCCACGCGGTTTCACCCGCATAAGTGTCGATCCCGTGGCAATATCGGGATAAAAACTATCCTATGTCCTTTCCCGGGACTCAAACTATCTCTATACCTAAATCCATCTAAATCGCTTTAGCGGTTTAAGCGTGAAGAGGTAACAGACAGACACACTTTCGCATTTATAATATTAGTATGTATATACGTTGAATTACAAGTAACTCTGTATAAGCTAATTAAAGTGAAGATCTTTGAACTTGCGGAATGTGGGTGTAGTTGTACAGTCACGAGCATAAGTATGTATACACTTAGCTTAATTAAAAGGCGATTTTCTCCTTTATTTTTGAATGAAATTTTATATTATTAGGAACATAGTATTTTCGGATCCATAGGTTTATGTAAAGTGTCGTATTTCAACGTTGAATTCGTTATTTCGAGAAAAAATCGCAATTGAAAGTTGCCAAGTGTTGACATATTATTGCTCGTGACTGTACATCTTTGCCTAACACCTCGGGGGAATATACAGGCTCGAAGTTCTGTTTATGTTATCTTTGTATTGTAGTACTATAGATGAAGAGAGTGGCCAAGATCGAAGTTAGCCAGTGATTGGAGAGTCCGATTAACAGCTGTACCACGATAACTAATAGTACTGTTGTACTAAAAAACTGGCCAAGTGCGAGTTGGACTCGCACACGAAGGGTTCCGTACCACAATGCAAAAACGCCGAAAAAAACACGTTTGTTGTATGGGGCCCCCCCTTAAATATTAATTTTATTCTGTTTTTAGTGTTTGTTGTTATAGCGGCAACAGAAATACATCATCTGTGAAAATTTCAACTGTCGGTTCATGAGATACAGCCTGGTGACAGATGGACAGTGGAGTCTTAGTAATAGGGTCCCGTTTTTACCCTTTGAGTACGAAACCCTAAAAATGACCATAATTTTATGAGTTTATGACTTTCATTCGTAATTTAAAAAACCGTAATAACCTAAACCGTAATCTTTTATAATTTCAGCCTAACAGTTATGGTTCCGACTGCCTGTGCAATCTTCCCTCAAAGATGGTATGTATAATTATAAATAATAATGATCAATTTTTCTTTTCTTTTATGTCGTTACCGACCAATTTGAGTCTTTTTATAATCTAAATAGCTTTTGTTAGGGGCTTCATCCGCGTGGGAGTCGGAAATTATCCCACGGACACGTACTACCGGGATAAAAAGTATCCTTTGTGTTAATTCAGCTTATGAACTAACTGTGTGTCAAATTTCACCCTAATCCGTTCAGTAGTTTTTGCGTGAAAGAGTAACAAACATCTATGCATCCATCCTCACAAACTTTCGCGTTTATAATGTTAGTAGGATTCTTTGAGATCAAAACCACTTTTTTTTTGTAAAATTATTTTTGAATTATTTTTGAAAATTGAAATCTGATTTGTTTCTTACAATACTACTATATTATAATAAATTAATAGTTTAAAAAACACTAGAAAAAACGCTTTTATAAATGCACGTAAAAACAAAAAACTATCATGGAATGCCTATCTTCCGGCTTCATCATCAGACCTTGAAACCTAATCGTGGTCAAGTTCATTACAAGACTTTTCTAAGAACAGAAACAGCTATGATACGATTTTACATCATGAAGTTCCAGTTCATATCTTCCGGCTCCATCATCAGATCAGTTCGACAGTACCATATTATTGTATTGTCATCAGAACTACATACAGCTGCCAATTTTCATTACGCTACGGCCCTTGGAAGATGGTTAAATTAGTTACCTTAGATTCCATTACATAGTTAGTTAAATAAAGGTCGACCTAATAAAAGCGTGTTAAAAACTATACTATTGAATGGGACTTTATAATAAAACAAGTAGTAGACTATTCAAATAGGTGTAATATCATATTTTACAATGCTCAGCGAATAGAAAAATAGTTCAAGGAAATGCCCGTTGAAGTGGATGTGAAATATGACCTCCTCTTCTTGAATCAAATGTTTTTAATTGCTTGCATTTATAAACTTATTAATCTCGAGACGCATACATTTATGCGCGTGAGTGACTGTTGTATCGAGTGGTACACGATGTGTCACGGAGTAGGCTCCGCAGCTCCGGTTGTTACGCAGAACATAATTATTATGATATTGTTGGAGCACACCCGTGTGGTGCGTGCGCGCAGACACTGTCGCGTCTTCCTCCGTCAATCTCGCGCATATGCAATACGCCGACACTAGATATTAACGAAATATGTTCTTTTTCTCCACAGCAAACTGTCCATAGACACAATCAAACGCTTCGAGAAGGACAACTACGAACAAATCCTGAAGAACACGGACGGCAAGCCGCCGGAATACGTATACTTCAACAAGGGATTGTAAACTGTTAGCTGTTAAGTGCAATACTCGCTTTACGAGGCGATACAAGTTATAACTTGGTAGTAAGGATAGTACCCAGTGAAATGGTAGAATGGTCAAGAATAATTTCCTTTTAACCGACTTAAAAAAAAGAGAGAGTTTTTTCATGATTTCTGAGCCGATTTATATTTTAAGTATAAGATTCTACCGTATTCAGGAGAATCAATCATGGCCAAGTTTAAAAAAAGCGGCCAAGTGCGAGTCTCATTCTCGCACTAACTCTATTTTACTCTAACACCGTTTTTTTACCATGATACAGGCCATAGCACAGATATAGATTGACCTAGATAACGAAAGTATTGTCATCTGTATGAAAACCAAGCGTGCCATCTTTTGACTACCTACTATGACGTCACAAGCATTATTTAGTGATGCGAGAATCAAGTCGATTCAAAGACCCGTCTCGCCCCACCCCCCAGCCAGCAGTACACAGGACTGAGCGCGAAAGTGGTGGCTTACGATTTTTGTACGTAAGCACGTGAAGTAGTTGCTCTTGCGTTATCTAGGTGTATCTATATCTGTGGGCCAAAGTAACACTTTTTCCATAACACGTCTGACATTGAGAGATTTGTCAACATCGACACTAATTGCCATAAAGAAAAGAATAGAACACATATTCTGTGTACGGCTACTTATTGCTGTTTAAAAGATACAGCCCTGTGACAGACAGACGGCGTTGTCTTTGTATTGGGTACCATTTTCACCATTTGGGTACAATACCCTAAAATCTCTGACACGGAAAAGTAAAGCTCTGTGAATTGGACATATTCAAATGAACATTATTATAGATAAAAAAAGGCTCGAAAATAAACTTACTACTATATTATTCTTGACCATTTTATTGCATTGTATCAAGTCAATTTATAAAAACCACTGGACGAAAGAGATCATTATTTTAATTTTTTTTTATTGAATCAAAAAGTTATTGTTTTTTGTATTATTTTCCAATCGAGTCTCGATACAGACGTGTGAATGATATTATTTTGAGCTTTTTTATAATTGTATTATTTTTCTTTATACATAGGATGGTAACTAAGCAATGATACATGGACTTTGCATATGTGTGGCAGAACAAATTAAGTTTTTTTGGTATGAGCTATGCGAGAATTGATCAAACCTTGATGATAAGGTTAGGGTGTCAGTTGATAGCGAGGTTGAGTGCCCTGTGTTACCCAGAAGTACTTAAGCGCGTCCCCCTCGCTAAGTAGCCCGCGAAATTAATATTTTCTTACATTTTTTGCAATTTGCAGGTCAGTGCTAGGTTGTATGTTAAAAAAATATGATTCGCAACCGTAACAAGTATGTATTTGCAGAATTACAATCTTCAATACAACCCTTTAAGTTCATATAATCATATTGATTCATATTTCATGAAATAGTAATTCAACAGGATTATATGAACTTAGTTGTTCTTTCTTTCTTTCTATATGCCAATTTAAGCGAATCTTGCGCATTTACACACCTACCAAAGTTCATGTCTCATTGCAAGTTCAAGTATTAAAGATTGCTAATAGCTAGTTTGAAATCGATTGCTTTACTTTCATATTCCTATTATTTTTATTTATATACAACATTATTTTAAGCTTCTCTATTATGTAACATTGAGATCTGTTTTCTTTTGGAATGTTTTTGTACAGTTGTTGCATTTCATGAGCGTCTCTCGGTCTAATTTAAACCTTATGTAGTGGTGTGGCTGAGTCCACACCGGAAGGCCCAGTGCGCTCCGGTCGGGCGCCGCATGAGCGTTGTTGTGGACGGACATCCAGCGCGAGTTACGATTTATCAAACTGGATTTAAAAATAAAATATAACTTTATTTTATTAATATACTAGCAGCGGCCCGCGGTTTCACCCGCATAAGTGTCGATCCCGTAGGAATATCGGGATATATAGTATCCTATGTGTTAATCCAGGAAATGGTCTATGTATGTGCCAATTTTCATCCAGATCTGTTTAACGGTTTACGCGTGATTGAGTAACAACATCCAAAAATCTTCACAAACTTACACATTTATAATATTAGTAGGATGAACACAGCTACAACGTTGATCGGCACTGGAGCACGCGACGGGATCACGGGTTTCCTAAAACGAATCTTGCGAAAGAATCCACGACAGACGATCTATTATCGTGGATCGCCGATCCAAATTTTGCTCGTCCGATATGGATCCGGCTAATGGACATAAAACTCACATAAAGAGCGTTCGTGATTAGCAACGACTATATTTTTTTTATTGCTTTTCTATGCGTGCTGTATACATTCCGGATTCGCTTGCTTTTACTATTTTGTTGCTTTTGCGTTACGTTTTAAGGTATATTTTTGTATGTTCATTTCTAGTCCTCTATATGGGGTCTGGGTTTTGGGGCAATGGCAATAGAACAAAGGTTAGTGCAGATAGAACAACAAAAATACACACGCCAGAAGAAATCATCTTTGCACGCTATTTTGATCTCTAATGTAGTTGTGATTTAGTTCATTATCAATTGAAAACTGATCCAGTATTTTGCTGGTCTATTTGCGCCAATCGTAATAACTCAAAAGGCTTTGGTTGCGATGGAAATTATATTTGAATTAAGAATTTGAGATACTAGTCAAGTTATGGAACAACAAACTGAATGTCAAAAAAAGAAAGAAAAAAAAAAGAAAAGAAAGAAAGAAAAGAAAGAAAAAGAAAGAAAAGAAAGAAAGAAAGAAAAAGAAAGAAGGAAGGAAAGAAAGTTCAAATTCCATTGCCACCAAACACTTATTAGGGCCTTTTTGTTACAAATGGTCACTCGAAAATCAACTTAGAATAAAATTCTATAACATAATTTCTGTCTCGAAAAGTCACTATTTAATTTTACCATTGCCTTTAAACTCTCGACATTAATTTACTTAAGCTCAATAACAATGTATCATTAAAATATATCATTTACGACGGGTGACATGTAATACTTATTATTACTAAGTTTAAAACTTTAAAATGCGATATTATTTACGCTCAAATTGAGTAGATTTGATTAAGACATACATTGATATTATTGTTTTTTTTTTTAAATAAATGTGTTCCATTTGTGTTGTTAGATTTCAGTTTACTTTTCTATTATAATTCAGTATTGTTTTGGTAACTTCGATACATTGTGTTTCAAGAAAATTACGAATGAGATAGAAAGATGTCAGGAAAAAAGGGCATCATTATCTTTATTAGCCAACCAAGATAATTAGAACGGGTTGTAATCACTGTTCGATATTGAGAAATTATTAAGATAAAATTACACATTAACTTTATACAAATAAGATTCATTTTCGTATGAAACGGGAGACGTTTGTGTTTTGCTTGTGTAAATGTTCATATTCGCATGAAACGCTTTATCACAGTCGCTAGGAATATGCTCATTAACTTCATACAAATAAAGTCCTTATTTGTACTTAGCTTGCGCCAAATTCAACCCAGTTATCTAATTGTCTTGGCGGTCAGATAAAGTACTAATTGATACTATGTAGCTGACCGGATATAGATATAAAAGGCTAGGCAGATGACGTAATGCGTGTGTTTGATGTAAAGTGTGTGTAATCCTAAAAAAAAATGTGTTGTATACAACACTTTTTTTTCTAACACGTTACGGAAATTAATTGTTAAGCAAATTGACACCCTACGTCGTATCAACTGTCAAAGAATGACCCTACGTCAATTTACCATGTTCAACATGTGTCAACTGTCAAAGAATGACAGCTGTGATTTGAATATATGAACAATACGGGGTCAAATTAAATTAGCTAGCGAAACTCCAGAGAAGGGATGGGTATATATCGATAAATAAACACGATAAAAAAAAGATTTGATGATTTTTGTTTCGGGTTAACGACCGCTTGTAGTTATGTTACTTGAAGTTTGAGTTGAGATAATCCGTTCTTTTTAGGGTTCCGTATCCAAAGGGTAAAAATAAACCCTATTACTAAGACTTCGCTGTCTGTCCGTCCGTCCGTCCCTCTGTCTGTCACCAGGCTGTATCTCAAGAACCGCGATAGCTAGACAGTTGAAATTATCACAAATTATGTATTTCTGTTGCAGCTATAACAACAAATACTAAAAACAAAACAATATAAATATTTAAGGGGGGCTCCCATACAGCAAACGTGTTTTTTTCGGCGTTTTTGCCTTGTGGTACGGAACCCTTCGTGTGCGAGTCCGACTCCCACTTGTTTATTTATCGTGTTTAGGTATCGATACCTATCAGAAAGGCTTGTGGCTAAGTAATAACAGTCGCACGGGTTGATTGACCAGGTTAAGCTTCGCTTGCCGCGGTTGGTACGTGGATGGGTGACCATCTTTACATACCAAGACCTCTGTGTTTCGGAAAGCACGTTAAGCCGTTGGTCCCGGCTGTCATTCGTGAATCTTACGGGTAGTCAGAAGCCCGAAAGTCTGACAACCAGTCTTACCAAGGAGTATCGTATTACCTAGTAATTGGGTTGTGGTGGTCAGATAGGCAGTCGCTCCATGTCAAATACTGGTATTCAGCTGCATCCGGTTAGACTGGAAGCCGACTCCAACATAGTTGGGAAAAGGCTAGGCAGATGATGATAAATTGGAAGTCAATTAATTTCCATGACTTTATTATTAGTTTTGTAGAAAATTGTAAAAGACAAGATATGACAATTAATTAATTTTGGCATTTCAAAGCTTTTCTTAATTTGTGCCATTTATCTATGAAGCGATTGTATTATTTACTTACATTATGAACTTCAATGTTATTGTGTAGTATTTTAGTTGTATTGTATTACTTATCTACTTAGTGGGATATCTGTTATAAAGCTGAGACAATAAAGTATTAGAAATTGATTTCATGTGTTTTCTTGTTGCTTTTTAAGCAGTTTTTTTGGAATCTCCTTTTTTAGTTTTTCGCAATTATATCAAAAACTTTTTCAAAAATAATGAAATTTTCGTCTTCCCCTTGTAGGATACACAGTCACGGCTACACATCAATCTAGAAACTAGGTGAAGCACGGGTCCTGACCTTACATTTCGTGTCACTGACTCTGGCAGGGCTACCATCAGCGATTTTAATTTTGATAACACAAAAAATTTGTCGCTTATTAGTCGAAATTTGTCGCCAAATATCAGAATTTATCGGTCACTGGTTCAAAAGATATTAGGCTTTATAGGTGGCCGATCTGGAGAGAGTCTCCCCAGCAGGACCACATTTATATCTCAAAAACTAGGGCACCCAGCGAAGATCTGTTTTCTCCTATATTTTGTCGCCAATTAGTCGGAATCAGTCGCCAAGTCACAGATTTAATCGGGTCTTAGTTTAGGAGATATAATGAGTTCAATTAGTAAGGTATAGACGAAGAGTTCACGAAAAAACTCTTATTGCGAATCAGGGATGTTAAGGCGGATACAGCATGCCTCGCAATGTCTGTATCCGCCTTAACATCCCTGGTTACCCTGCATTATATTGTAGTCTGTGGTCCCTGGGATATATTTGAATGTGGATTAATGGATGACGTAATTGCAGCTCAGCTTTTTAAAGACTACAACAAAGACTACAATATAATGTGGACTACAATGTTAGTAGCTTTGAAAGAGGTAACTGCGTGGTGCTCGTAAAACCCTTGAAATTTTCGGACTGCTTTCAGTTTTTAACTTCTAACTTCTAGAAAGGTGTATCCTGCGAGATTTTTGCGACCTACGATATTTAAAATGGCTGGCTGTGATCTATTAGTATTATTTTCATGCATGTTATGAATAAAACAATAAAAAAAATATAGTAAGAAATATGTATTTTTATATTCGATGAATCTTACAAAGGGTAAAATTAATAATTTGAACTCGATCTCTAAACGGAGTTCGTAATATAAAGTATATAAATTACATTCGATATGATACAGCACTTACTTTTATTACAATATAAGGCACCGGAGTTAGTACATGAGTATATACCTTCAGTTCTATGTATTGGCACCTTGCTAGACATTGATTGGATTAAAAAATGCTCGATTTTTGGCCAAAACTGATCGAATTGAGCGAACAAATAAATTATATTTAAAGAAGAAAACAAAATACATTTATTTAGCACAGATTAAAAGACAGTACCTACACCAGATACATAGGTAGGTACATCAGATAAAAACAAAAAAGAAACGGTCAAATAAAAAGTGTAAAGTCCGATGTCAGAAATTAGCAGGAAAGTGTGCCTCACGGCTGCGCCAAAAAGGCCCACTTTGCAAAAATGCCAGACAACTAGTGCCTGACGCTGGTTTTCAACTGGACCTGATGTGTGGGTGATTTACTGCCAACTTTGCTGAGAATATCCACTAACCCGCACTGGGCCCGCGTGGTGGATAATGGCCTACTTCCTCTCATAGAGGAGGCCTGTGTCCCAGCAGTGGGCATGTTATTTATGCTTGCTGAGAATTGTCCGTTTAATGCCAGGATATCTTGCTTAAAAGTTTTTATTAAAAATGTCTTTATGATCAGTATATTTTGGCCTTATTGGTCGTTATAATACTTAGTGATTTCTAACTGCATTTCGACCAAAGGTCTTTAGCAGTTTGGTCCCATATAATGACAGTAAGCTTTAATATTTAATTTGACATACACAATCTCAATATTTAAACATCATATTGATGTCACTGATTATTTATATTAATATATAATATTAAAATTATATACTTTTTCCAATCATGTCCCATACCCAACAATAATATAGAATTATTCAACACTCTAAAAATAAAATATCAAGTCTTCAGGTGCCTAACTAAACTAAGTTTTACATTAAAGATAAGATGCCTCTTGCGTTACCTATGAAAATAAACCAAACGACGAAAAAAATCCAAATTACTTGGATATAATTACAAAATTAAACTTTAGAATATTAATATAAATACAAGTCAAAACTGGATCATATTAAAAACGAAGAGGTCATCATTAAAAGTAAGCTTAAAAATTTACAATAATTAATAAACATTGGCTTTTTCAAGGAGCACGGATGCATCACACATGGCTTTAGCTGTCGACCGGACTAAGAACATAAGATGGAGCTGTTCGAACACGTTTAGCTGGACCCTTGTTCTTACTAGTCCATGTAAGACTGTCGCTCTTTCAAGGTCCAGCCACCTTTGAAGTGACAGCTCCCGTTCTTCAACTGGGACCCGTTGGACAACATCCAAAGGCCCCCATAGCATGAATTCAAGCACAGACTTTGCTTGATTCAGGGACACAGCACGTTCCTCGTGCAGTATTTCCTTTAGAAGGGGAATTAGCTTCTCTCCTTGGAGAAGAATTTCGCTCGCTTTTATAGCACATTTACACAGAGAATTGAGTTGACCCTCGTCTGTCGATTTGTTGTTGATTTCGTCGCTCAATCTGGAAAAGAAGATACAGAATAATAATTAGAAAGTTTCTAAGTTAAACTATTTGCTAATGGATTACGTGTAGGTGGTGTAGCGGTTAGGTCTAAGCTTTCTTTATTTATTCTGTTGGCAATGAAATTTTACACAACTGGTGAAATGGGTGTAGGTAATATAGATGCATCTCTGCCTCACCCTTTGGAATAAAACTGGGGTGACGTTATGTATGTCCCGCGGTTTCACCCGCGTAAGTTTCGATCCCGTGGGAATATCGGGATAAAAACTATCCTATGTGTTCATCCAGGAAATGGTCTATCTATGTGCCTTTCATCCAAATCTGTTCAACGGTTTACGCGTGATTGAGTAACAAACTTAACATCCAAAGATCTTCAAAAACTTTCACATTTGTTAGTAGGACTAGCTGCTGGTTTCACCCGCATAAGTGTCGATCCCGTGGGAATATCGGGATAAAAAGTAGCCTATGTCTTAATCCAGGGTTTCAGCTACCTGCATACCAAATTTTATCAAAATTGTTACAGCCGTCTGTGCGTGAAGAAGTAACAAACATACAAACTCACTCACAAACTTTCGTCTTTATAATATGTATTAGTGTGATGTTATGCTATATAACAGTAAATTTTGTGTTTTTTTGGTTGAAACTGCAATGAGCAGTTTTTTACGGAAAAGTTCAAACCTCACGGTCCTCCGGTCAATTAATTTCTTCAAAATTTTTTATGTATTGAAAGTAATTGTGAGTAAAGAAATGCTGAAGGACCCGTAACTCACCCTTGTAATATGCAGAGTCTGCCATAAGAATTAGTTTTCGGCGCCCAAAGAGAGTTCAACCTGTCATCTGGTGACGAAGGCAGGTTCAGAGTGCTTCCATGAGACTGCAAAGGTTGCAACTCCTTCAGAGCAATGAAAGACGTCAAGGAATCAGGGATTTCTTCCACTCCTCGCGCTTGCAAGCACTTGAGGCCGTTAATCATTTGGAGCATCATGAAGATGGCTTCATGGATTTGTTCCGTTTGGACCAGCTGGTGTTCCTTTGTAGTCAGACCTTCGGCTGCGTGCAGGCTCTCGCCGTAGGAGTGGATGGTGTCCACCTGGGCGTGCGCTAGCACGACTATTGTGGCTGGAAAAGAGAAAATTAAGCGGTTAGTAGTGAAGTGGGATTTATATCATTCCAGGCAGTGATGATTGGGAAAGTTGTATTTTCGGGGAAAATGTGTGGACAGTAGTGTGCAGTATGGCTAACAGACATAATCTGAAATATTTTACGAAGATATCAGTGGTTTTTCGTATGATATTAGATTTAATCATTCCTAATGATGGAACCTGGAGTTTTGCTAGAGTTTCAGTCTTTTAATATTCAACTTAGGGCTGATTTTTCATTTGACCGATAATTTTTACTCGTGGAATAAAATTTACGTCTGACAGATTCTGTATGGAAGAACTGTCAAAAATTCAAAATTATTCCTCCGATAAAGTTATCTGGCGATGCAAAAATCAGCCCTTAGAAGACGTGAAGACTGTCATAGGTACGTGAACTTATCCATGATACTCTACTCTCTACAGTTGAAATTAACTCTCTACATTTAAAACTAGCCAGAACATTAGGGAAAAACCCAGATTTCAACAGAAGTATAGCCCCGGGGCCCGTCCATAATGGTCTTAGTCTCAATATCTGGGTTACGAAAGGAATTCATGTCAAATAACTAGTAATAAGTGTGGTCGGACAACTTCAGATATAAAACTAATTAGAATAAACATTGGATTATGTATTTAGATGTACTACATATTTACTTTTATGCTTATCGAATCGGCCTAAATAACTTAGATTATCATGCGCCTACGCAAAGTAAAGTAAAGATACTCGAACATTCCTACAAGTGAAATAAATAAAAATTTAGGACAATATTAGGTATACATGTATCTAGTCAAAAATATTCGAAATGAGAAGTGGGCGGACGACGTATGTTCTACTCGCGATGGTAACGCCCCCCCACGCTTCTCCAGAATGTCATCTCCTGGATGAGGCTAGCACAGGAGCGTGGGGATTGGCACATGAAAAGAGAGGCAGAAGAAAACGAAAGATGGAAGAAAAAGAGGAAGAGAGCAGTGGGTGAAGATAATGATGAAAAAATATTCGATAACCAGCGGTCTATAAAGTTGCGTCTAATCCAGTCTAACCGGATGCAAGTAATATCGTATTATTCTAATAAAATAGATTTTAAATATATCTCTACTTTAGGACTTACGTAAGTATTACTAACACCTACTGTGGAATAATAAGGGTTTAAAAAAAATAAATGTATGTATGGTAGGCGTCGACGACTGCCGTCGACACACGTTGACGGCTGCAGTTGCCTCTGTCATGTGAGCTCTAAGGTGGTTGGTTGGTGGTCTCAGTTAAGCGGTCGGCCTGTAGTACTATGTTTATTTGTATGTTTGTTACCACTCAAGTACTTTCCAAAAGTCTCAGAAAATTAATAAAGAATAAAACATTTACCTTGTACCAAATCCTCGCCCTCTTCCCCAAACTGCTGAAGAGGTACCAAGTCACAGAACTCCGTAATAGCATTCAAGCTCAAGGTCTGCGGCTGCACCGACTGTTGGCACACCATCTGCGAAGCCATCTGTTCCTTATACAACATCAGGGTCACGTTCACAGGACCCTGGTTGGAGTTCCAGATGGCTGGGTAGAAGAACCGCTTGCCGGCTTTCACTGAGCTTGACTTGGGTTGCTGGATTGCGAAGTCGTTCCATCTCAGGTTGGTGCACGCCTTCAGACCCCGTAACGATGATTGCATTGTTGCACTTTGTTGAACCTGAAATGATATAAAACTTTGATTAAACTGACTGGTTTTGATAAAACCTTCATCATTATCACCATGTGAAGTCATGTTGCACCCACTGCAGAGTAGAGGCCTCCACCCTTTTGGGCTGTGTGTCATAAAACCTTAGCAGCTTATAATGTTCCCACTGCTGGAACACAGACATCCTCTCTTCGAGAGAGAGTAAGCTGTAATCTACCACGCGGGCCCAGCGCAGGTTGTTAGATGTCGCATGTCTTTAATTTTTTTGTTCACTAGGACATGCCGATTTCATCACGATGTTTTCCTTCACCGTTTTGTGAGCAGCGGTGATGAAATTATTCACATAAAGTATAGCGCCTTCCTGGGTTCGAGCCCACAAGCTCCAACTCGTAAGTCCGTCACCACTGAGCCAACACTGCTCTCACATCATAAAACCTTATTAGGTGCTTATGATTATATGTATAATAATATAGCTTTGGGTCAACCAACGGGAATGATGGAACGAATTAATTAAAGCGTTATCAACCAAGGTATTTATGGACTACAGTTACATATTGGTTACATTGGTGTTAGGTGCAAATTATTGACTTATCTCTTCGGTTACTAAACAGACCACTTAACCAAACAAGATCTTAGATCACGAATACCTTCAAGGATTTACTTCACTCTGACCGTTTCATAAATTAAACCGTTCTTACTTAAATTACGAACGAAATGCAAAACAATTTACCACTTTATGCAATCTCGGTACTAAGGTAAGCTAAACAAATTACCTGTTCTAGAACTTGCGCGAGCGCTTCGTGATTCGCAATAACGACTGCTCCGTAATTGTCCTCTAGGTTTCTATGCACCACGCTTCGCCCTTTCCTCACTCGAAGTTTATTTGTTGTAGTTTTTGGAGTCATCTCGTTCTGATAATCTTCGTTCCCAGGACTGTCCATATTGTCGTTGGAGCTGTAGAAACTGTATGGAGAATATATTTCGGATTCTGTCTCACTACCGCAGTAAGGAAGTGATGTGCGGTTGAATATTCCGTTGTTGTACTTCGGGTATTCAGTGTTGCTTTCTTCGCTTTTTCTGGATTCAATTTGTGAGTTTGTTTCTCTTGGTTTTATGGCAGAGTCGCATTCAGGGGAGCTTGATCTTGCATGGTGGACGTATTCGTAATCGCTGTCGCTATTTTTGGCAGAATCACAATTTTCTTCGTCGTATTTAGCGGAGTTGTAGACGTCGTCGTAGCTGTTTATGACAGGGTCGTTGGTGGCTTGCACCAGCTCTTGTGGTCCATCGTCTATTTCGTCTTTGTCATCGTCTATCTGATTCCTACGTTTGGGTAGCTCCAAACGTGCTTCTCTCTCACGCATGCTCGCTGTTCGTTCCGGTTTTCTCGGCGCTAGAGCAGATCTGATTTCTCCTACGAAATTTAATATTTTTGTTAGTTAAATTGAGTTAATTTCATTAAAATTATAACTTTTGTTTTGAAAGTGAAAATATGGTTAGAGTTTTTGGAGCAATATAAGCTTCTGTAGTCATAATGTCTAAAGTTTAAATTATTTAAATTTATTTTATCAACAGTATTTTCGTCCTTATTCTTTCGACAATTTCAAAAACAATAATTAGGTATAAGTTACAGGACATGAGTGGAAAGTAGGCTGGAGAAGAAAATAAATTGGTAAAATTAATGTAAAACAACTTACCTAAGTTAGCATAAATAGTATCAATTTGTTTGGGCGCAGCCGCCCATGCTTGTTGTTTCTGCTTCTTTTGCAAAGCAGCTGACTTCGGTGGCGGCGGTCGGGCGGGCTTCGGTACACTCGACACAGTCTTATGTTCTTCACTCGACTGCCTCGGAGGAGGAGGAGGTTTGTTCACAACCTTAGGTATCTCAGGTTCCGTCGCAATACTAGAACCACTATATATCGAAGAAACGTCATCGTGGCTCAATCGACGCAGATTTCCCGAAATTTCACAGTTTGATTTCACAACCTCCACTCCGTTAGATCCGTTTATGTCCAAAGGATGGATGATCACAAGGCGTGGTTTTGGTTTCGGGGTCAAATCGTATATCTCCTCAGTTTTGCTCGACATCTTTGTTACTGTTGGAACTGTTAGCTCCTTCTTATCGAGGTCTTTCGATGAGCCTATCCGTAGCAGCTTTTTGATTGAGAATTTTAGCTTTCCTTTGCGTTTGTCATCCATTAACAAGTTGTCGTGGGACAAGGATATGTTCCGCCTTGGAGCTGGTTCTGGAGTTGCATCAACCTTCTTAATCTCAATAGGTTCTTCTGCAGGCCGAGCTTTGCTTGTTGTAGATCCAGTGGCCCTTTCCCTTTTCTCCAGTTCCCTCACGATTGGTGCGTCTGACTTCAGGAACCCAGCCGAGTTTCTTTGGTAAATATTAGGGTACTCTTCTACCGTAGGCGATGAAGGCGGTGTTGGCGCTTTCCGTTTACCGAGACTACTGAGCGATGAGTCACTGTCCTCTTTAGTCAATACCGGTTGGGCATAATAAATCGGTTCAGCTTTATCCTCGTGCACTTCTGTTATCTCATTATTTTTTTCCTCACTCAACGCTCCAATAATTTTCTCATCTTCCCCTTTTTTTGTATGCATGTACATATTTAATTGTTGCTGGCTTGTTGTGATAACACTCTTTTTTGTTGTTTGTTTGATAACTGGCTTGACAGGTAGTTTGGGTTTTTCGGGTAAAGCCGGTTTGTGGGCCGGCAATATGTCAGTTATCATGCCATGCAAGAATGATGGCCGCGGGTCTAGAGTGGGGATAGGGCTTTTCGGCAAAGCTGGGGCTTCCGTGGCGTCGTCTGGGTCGGCTCTACCGTCTGGCTCACCCGCCAATTCGCGACTGGCGTCTGCAGAAAATATATTATCCGGCTGTTTAGGTATTATTGGCGGCATGTCAATGATCGGACTTTGGAATGTTGAATAACCACTGTTAGCTTGCCCGTCCACTTTTCTAAGTTGCCCTATTGGAGACATTTTAATGTTTTTATCGCCTTCGCTAAATACTTTAATCTTAACGGTTTCCTCGCATTTATGGGTTTCCGAAAAATGTCCGCTGTCGTCATTGTCCGAGTCTGTCCGCCCACTAAAGCTCTCGTCGTCTGAGGCTAGCGAGTTATTAGCAGTTGAGTTCAAAGTGCTAACAGCTGAATCAACACTGCTGCTCTCAATATTGATCTTACAGAATTTAAAGTCAGACCGACCTAAGTTTACTTTTGGCCTTTCATGAGTTTTTTGTAATGGCGATTGTCTTACAATACCGTTCTTCTTGATTTCACACATTTCTTTCTTCTCTGGTTCATCTTGCATACTTTCTTTCATCTTTTCATCAACCACTGTAGGTTTAATGCTATCTTTTTGAGACCTATGGTTATCATTGCCGTTAGACATTCGATTTTGTTCTAACGTCTCTGATATCTCTTCTAGCAACGACTTTTCTGTGCAAATAGTTCCACTGGTATTGTCTGCACTTATAATTGTTTCTGTTTCTTTATACGAAGATAGAATTATGTTAGTTTTATAACTATTACACGTTTCTTCGACAGACGTTTCTGATACGTGTATAACGGCGGGTTTTCGGACGTGTGACTTAGGGTTAGGCTTATTCTCCGAGCCGAAAGGCGTGACAGATACTAAGAGAGTCTTCTTTTTGCCATCAGAGTCGGTCTGCACCTTTCCAAGTAACAGAGATGTGTACGACTTCGCTGCTGAATCTGCCAACAAGTTAGCTTTGACTGTGTTAAAGTCTGTGTTAGACTTAGTAATTTTGTGGAGTTCCCTCTCCTCCTCCGTGTCCGGAAATGGGTCATCCTCTTCAGTTTCCTCTGACATTTCGAATTCCTCTCCATCAGACCAGTCATCTCCTCCGAAGCCTATAACACTACATACTTCTTCGGGGAAGGTGACGTTTCGTTTGTTTTTCTTCTTTGGGTGTATTTTGAGTATACTTGGCGGCGTTTTCTTGAAGTATGTGCTTCTGTTTTGGAAGGGGGTGGTGAGGTACTTGCCGCCGTCGGTCGCCCGCTCCTGCTTGACGTGTTCCTCGCGCGACTTGAAACAATTGGAGCAAAAGTCCTTCTTCCACGCGTTCTGCACGAAGTTGTGGCACACCGGTGACATCTTGTCTTTCGAGTATCGTCTGTTGATCACGTAACTGGCATTCTGGAAAGAGAGAAAATAGAACGTTAGTATATGCACTTAAATTGCGAAAAGTCCTAGTAGTTTAGAGCACGTAATTATTTAATGTTGGGAAGCTTTGTTATATGACAATGTATTTTAAGGTCAATAGTGAGTAGAGGTCTATCTTTATCGAATGCAACACCTGCAATTAGCATATTGTTTGTTGTTCCATCTACAAAAAACGCATTGTTGATTGCACAATTTAATTTTAAGTACAGTTCACCTTGTTTAAAACATAAATCAAGTAAAGTGTGGGACATAATAGGAACAGCATGGGAAAGATCACAGGTGTTACGGAAGTTTCGCATACAAATGTCATACAACAAGAAGAAAAGTAATCATTGCTTTGTGTTGTGTTAACCAGTATCTTTGTGACTGACAGACAGAGATAGAAATATTTATGCAGTCCCGTTAGTTCATAGTAAAGTGCTAATTTTAGCGCTAACAATCTGCCTACACGTTTTTCTGTAATCGAGCATTCACGATTGAGACCCAAAAGAGCCGTTACAGTCAATTCTTGGAACTGTTTATGTAAAGGTCACATCTTGGCTGTACATGCAATGGAATATGCCTTGCAGTGGACTGTGATACGCAATTATAGGTGTTGATTTATAGTTTGAAACGATTTTAACAATGATGTTATAGTAATGTGCCGATTTGATGACCTACGATCAGCTTCTGATCAAAAATAGCTGCCTGGGAAAGCTTAGCCCCGACTGACATTTCTAAATCTTTGACTGTCGTTACAAGGCAACAACAACCAGACAACCAGTCTTACTAAGGGGGTATCGTGGGGGTATCGGGTTGTGGAGGTCAGATAGGCAGTCGCTCCATGTAAAATACTGGTATTTAGCATTGGCGCAGACTGGACGCAGAGCCTAATAAGCAAATAATGAATCAATGCTAATCCAAGTTAAAAAAGAACAAAGCAAAGGTCTGGCCGCACGGCTAAGTAAAAAAAAAAATAGAATACCACAGTGTCGCAGCTTGACCCACAGAAAGCGGATTTAGCCTGAATACAAAGAAGTATTTAACTAAACAAATACAGAAGGAAGTAAGTTGCCATTTATAAAAATTTATAGGTACAGTTCCATCTATCAGTATCCATCTAGTTTTTACATAATAATCATGGTGCGTGCTCTAACTAATTGATCGGAATCTTACGTAAACACTCGAGTTTGAAGTAGAATATCGATACCTGTTGGGACTCGATGAGCGATTCTTTAACGAGTCACGTTCGGTTATCGAATTGGAATACGAGAAGTGGAATAAATCCCTAGTGGACGTTTTGGGGTTTGGTGCAAGTTAAGAGAAGATGGGGTGTTAAATAAAGTAATTGTAAGAAAGGTGTTTCGCATTTTCTTTTTTGTGTTTCTGTGTTAAATAAACCAAATTTTCTTTCTTTTTTAGGGTTCCGTAGTCAAGTAGGAACCCTTATAGTTTCGCCATGTCTGTCTGTCCGTCCGTCTGTCCGTCCTCGCTTAATCTCTGTGACCGTTAGACTAGAAAACTGAAATTTGGTATCAATATGTATATCAATCACGCCGACAAAGTGGTAAAATAAAATTTTGGAAAATATTTTTTTTTAGGGTAGCTCCCCTACATGTGAAGTGGGGATGAATATTTTTTTCGTTGTCTACCCCATCGTGTGGGGTATCGATTAATAGGTCTTCTAAAATGACTTGGGGGTTGCTAAAATTATTTTTCTATTTAATGCTCCATTTACGACATATTAAACTTTAAAGTGCAAATTTTTGTTCCAGTAGGGCGTCCCCCCCTCTAAAACCTAAACTGCTGGCTTGAAAAATCTGGAAAAATTCACGATGATAGTGCATTTCATGAACTTTAAAGGAAAATTATAGCGGTTAAGATAACTTTATCAGTTTAGCAGTAATAGTCGTTGAATTTTTTCGTCGTTGAGTTTTGGATAATTTTGTACCAAATATAAAATCCTTAGCATTAATCCTTTAAAGTGACTAAGATGAAGTAGTTGCTTGTTTATAACGGGTAAAGACTTGCATTGAAAAACAAAATATGTTTTTTTATTTTTTTTTTATATTCAGAATAAAGAAGAACAGAATCGTACTATATTCTGATAACGGGCTACTACGGAACCCTACACTGTACGTGGTCCGACACGCACTTGGCCGGTTTTTTATTGTATCAATTCATTTTGAAAGGCATTGCTTGGTTTATTTTCCGTACTCGATTTATTAATACTTTTAAAGATAGGCTTCTATTTTCATGAATTTATACTGTCTTTTGTGTTACAAATATAAATTGATTTTTTAATTGAATCCTTAAAATAAATTATAATATTATTAAGTTTATTCATCAAAAAGAAAAAATACCTACAGTGTGACGGATTCGGCAAGCCACAAACTAAGCATCGCTTGTATCTTGTGGCTCTGAAGGATATTGTTTTTAGCATTTGTATGATTACATAAAACTTTACATAGAAGACAAAGCGGTTGTATATTCTAATATCGTATTTAAAAACATTAACCTCTATGGTTAAGCCGACTGATTGATGAGGATTATGACCCCTATACATAGATAAGCATGGTTATTATGGTAATTTTTAAACGGTTATGATTTTATGTAAAACACAGCTTAGGTAATACATTGTATTCAATCGGTTAGTACGGAAGTGGACATCGAGAATAATCGTGATATAACATAGCGTTTTAAAATTCAAATTGTGTTAAGTTATTCAGAAAGGTAACAAAACAATGTTTGATGACTTAAGAACATCACTTTCTCTTGAGATCAATCAATTTTAAATAATTGATTTGCCTATTACGCCACTTACGAGTTGTAGACCGTAGGTTCGAACCCAGATACGAGTAGGCGCTTTACTTTGTGTAAATTATTTCATCACCACTGCTCTCAAAACGGTGAAGAAAAACATCGTGAGGAAACCGGCATGTCCTAGATAGACCCAAAAATTCTTTTTGTCTCATGTTTTTGTCTCATGTGACATCTACCAACCCGCACTGGGCTCGCATGGTGGATTATGGCCCACCTCTTATCACAGAGAGAAGGTCTGTGTTCCAGCAGTGCGGGAACCTTATAGGGTGATTATGCATATGCTGCTAATTATGCAAATGGTTTTGTTGTTGTATTGTTTTGATAATAATGATTGACTTTCCAAAGTATCTTTATATGGTTTGATTGAAATAATTGACTTGTGTTTTCCGGATATGTTTAATAAACATTGCCTCAATTTCGTTATTATCTATCTGCATTTTTTTAAATTTTCATGTTATGTTGTAACAAAATGGCTTTGTTTAAGTAAATCAATCGAACGTGCGTGAACGCTGCATCTATCAATTACTCAATCTATTATTACGAGACAATACATTACAGTCGCTAAATAAAAACAAATATTATGTAAATTATGATATAACCAGTAACCAATACTTATAACAAATATATATTCTTATGGATCTTGCCATAGATTTCAAGAATGTTGAATTCTGTTCATTATGGTGTGATTTAAGAATTCTGCAACTGACATTGTTAGATATTTTTCACATAAAAAAAACTGCGAAGGAAAACAACTTGAGGTATTCGGACTACGATCTAAAATCGGCAACACCGCTGTGAGCAAAATGCTTGTACTATATTTCAATAAGAAAATGCCATTGCTCTGCACTTTTTTAATTCTTTTTACACATACGAGTACATTTATACATTTTAGTTAGTGCTAACATAAACTCATTAGAGCTTTACTGTGGACCAAAATCATCATCGACGATATAATTTAATTAAAGAATTAAAACAGCTTGTAAATACAGTTTTTTCCATGACGTGAACAGAATTTTTCTCGAAATTTTTCATATTACATTACCCGCTTTCGCTTACAACTTGAGTCGGTAATATGCGTAACAGCGGCAAGTATGTGCTTTCTCCGCAAACACCGAGTATGGATGTCACCACACAGTGCTGATCAAATATTCATACATCGACGCGATTGAAGTAGTGGAAACTGTCTATATACATTGTTATGTGTACCATTTAATATAGGTAATGTACATAGGTTTTACTGAGGTGCTGACGGCGAAATCGATGGACATGGAATTTAAATTGTGAATTATAATGGTTCAATTGTTTCATGTCCGATGATACACATTGGTTTGTTAAAGAAGTTCCGGAGTTAAAAAATAGGTATGAACTTTTGAATTGACTGGATTTTGGATGAGGAAAAAAAAATGAAAAAATGAAAAAATGTTTATTGGAATCAACAAGTTCACGTATTACATCAGTGGTGATTGGAACGCCTGTATTAGGAGACTCCGCTCTTCCATGCATTAGTAGAACTTACATAAATACTTGTTTATTCTATTTGTATTTTACAATTTGAGGAAGAAAGCTTCCGTCCGTGGTCTTTGCTGCTACGAAGTAGGTTCTTAAGAACATATTGAAGATAAATGATGATGAACCAACGTTGTTTTCTACTCATTAAGCAAGTTTACTTTCAAGAAAATATTGTAAATCTCATACTGCATTTTTTTATCGTATTTCTTAGCGTGCTGAGGTGAAGGCAATTCCTTAACTTAACCCTCCATTGAAGAAGTCTAGTCTATTCCGATAGACTCTAGACTTCTTCAATGGAGGGTAGCAGATAACGAGAGTTTTCAGGCGGATGTGATCTGATGATTGAAAAATTAACTGACTAGTTGGTCTAGTCCAGGGGGCTTAAAAAGGCCACTTTGGAGATTCATAAAAGGATAACATTATGAATCAAAATATGGCGAAGACAGTCCGTGTTTTTCTTTTTTCGCTGCACTACGTAGGTATAATCAAAGAGATTGGGATTGGATTTGGATCGGATTGATTGGTATTTTAGCACACACAAAAAAAAACTGAGAAATGGGATTTGATACGATTTACTTAACAGTTAACTGTCCATTATGTTATCCTTTTATGGATCTGCCAAAGTGGCCTTTTTAGGCCCCCAGGTCGCAAGTGTTACTGGTGAGCATAAGCTCCTTGGTTCGGTTCCCAGGTCGGTCAAAGTGTTATTGGGTTTTTCGATCAGAGTTTCTCAGTAACAGCCCGGAGTCTGAATTTGTCCCACGTTGATGGCAGTAGGCTCGCCCCTTATTAAATAGGCCTTAAAAATAACTGGCAAAATGTGGGCGTACCCGTGGGGTGTGTACTATGACTTCTGCCAAACGCTTTGGGAATAACAGGCATGTTATATTACAAAAACATAGGCAAAGACTGGATGGTCAAAGCCAAAAATTAGGGAAATCTGGAGAAAATTGGAGGAGGCCTGCACCCGAAAAGAGGTAACTTGTAGAAAAAAAAAGTGTTTTATAAGTATACTAGCAGCGCCTTGCGGTTTCACCCGCATAAGTTTAGATCCGTGGGAAGATCGCGATTAAAACATCCTAATGTCCTTTCCCGGGACTCAAACTATCTTTATCAATGATATTAGATTTATAGAGATTGATAGAGATCGTTTGAGTCCCGGGAATGATATTATACGTTACTTATTATATCATTGATCTCTATACCAAATTTCATCTAAATCGGTTCAGCGGTAACAGACAGACAGACACACTTTCGCATTTATAATATTAGTATGGGTAGGTAAATTATATTTCAACACACTTGCTCGTAAAGTGGCTCTTATTGAACCGCTTTTAGGTCCATAATGCAGTGTATTAAAAACGCGTGCTTTTTCTTTACTTTAATCCACATGTGCTTTATTTCCACAGATAACTATTTACTAGTCGGAGATGCGCGCTTTTTTAATCTCATCAATTCACTTTTTTTTTAATAGTCTGTATTGTCCTTGGTCCCAAAATTAACTAATATTTATTTACCTTAAGGTGAATGCGCAGGGACTTCGGACAATTTAAGGTGAATGCGCAGTGGTCTACCACTGCGCATTCCTTAAATTGTCCGAAAAAACCTAAGAAAATTTGAATTTCGCGTTCTACCGCGAAATTCAAATTTTCTTAGGTTTTTTGCAATTTTCAGGTCAGTGTCAGGTTTTTATCTTGATCAAAATATGATTTGCGACTCTAACAGGTAAGTACCTACATCTTTACAGAATTATAATAATTCGAATCATTAATACATATTTCTTATAGAAAAGTTCTTAGGGAAAAAATCTAACTAGAAAGATTCTATTCTAATGACTATAATTCTGTAAATACATATACAGAGCGTTAGGTTAAACGAGGGACAATACTTTGAGGGGAGTTAGTACTCATGAAAATGAGCAACTTTTACTATGGGGCCGAACCTGAAATCGCAAAAAAAAAATCAGCTGTTCAGTACATTTTGACGAGCTATGCGAACATAAATGTAGGAAACGGCTGATTTTTTTTCGCGATTTCAGGGTTAATCCCATATTAAAAGTTGTTCATTTTCATGAGTACTAACTCCCCTCAAAGTATGTCCCTCGTTTAACCTAACGCTCTGTATATTATAGTCGCGAATCATATTTGATCAAGATGCAACCTGATACTGACCTGCAAATTAAAAAAAAGTGTGAAAATTTTAATTATCCACCTTAAATTGTCCGTGGTCCCTACCCGAAACCAAACGGAAAAGACCCTGACTGGCGTTCTATCATTGCGGATTCTCACTGAACTAATGTAGGTATATTTCTCTATGCCAATAGTACTTTCTAATTCCATACTAACTAAACTACAATTGTTTTTTTTTTACAATTGTTTTTACATGCTCTGTGGTCAGTGCTTTTATTTACACTTGCGCGCGCATTGCTAGTGCTGGCTATGCGGAAAGACAAAACCAGCGCGCCATTTTCCATACAAGTTAATATTTAACAATACAAGTCTGTTTTTTTCCTCGCAAGTGTGTTGAAAAACGTCGTATGAAACGCGTGTGCATTGATCATTAGACTCTCGGCTTTCTTATCGCACTCGCCTACGGCTCGCGCGAATAATACCGCCTCGAGCATATTGATCAACATAGCACACATGTATCATAATGTACTATTATAGTATGGAAGTATGGATTTTTTTTAATGTATTTTTTGGTTATGGATGGCTATGTTATTACTTATTATACGTTATAGTTATGTATGAAACATAACAAGGAATTGTTTTGAATTGATAATAGCTGTTCAATGCGGTTGGTCATCAAGTTCATACAAGTGACCATGTATTTTGTTTATTACTTCTTAAATATTAACTAAACAGCGTGACAATATGCACATTATGAACACTTTATGAACTTAGAGCGTTTTATTGATGATTTTCATGATTATAATTCTGTAACTACATACGTCTTACAGCCGCGAATAATATTTTATTCAACATACAACCTAGCACTGGCCTGCAAATTGCAAAAAACGCAAGAAATTTTGAATTTCGCGGGCTGGTTGGAGCATTCCCCTTAAGGTGAATGCGCAGGGACCTCGGACAATTTAAGGTGAATGCGCAGTGGTCTACCACTGCGCATTCACCTTAAATTGTCAGAAAAAACAATTTTTTGCAATTTTCAGGTCAGTGTCAGGTTTGTATCTTGATCAAAATATGATTTGCGACTCTAACAGGTACCTACATCTTTACAGAATTATAATAATTCGAATCATTAATACATCTTTCTTATGGAAAAGTTCTTAGGGAAAAAATCTAACTAGAAAGATTCTATTCTAATGACTATAATTCTGTAAATACATATACAGAGCGTTAGGTTAAACGAGGGACATACTTTGAGGGGAGTTAGTACTCATGAAAATGAACAACTTTTAATATGGGATTAACCCTGAAATCGCGAAAAAAAATCAGCCGTTTCCTACATTTATGTTCGCATAGCTCGTCAAAATGTACTGAACAGCAGATTTTTTTTTGCGATTTCATGTTCGGCCCCATAGTAAAAGTTGCTCATTTTCATGAGTACTAACTCCCCTCAAAGTATGTCCCTCGTTTAACCTAACGCTCTGTATATTATAGTCGCGAATCATATTTGATCAAGATGCAACCTGATACTGACCTGCAAATTACAAAAAACGTAAGAAAATTTTAATTATCCACCTAAAATTGTCCGTGGTCCCTACCCGAAACCAAATGGAAAAGACCCTGACTGGCGTTCTATCATTGCGGATTCTCACCAGGGACCGGCCGGATAGTCGTTGAAAGGGTTTTTGAAGGGGTTTATTTAAGCGCTTCAAAAAAAAACCCTATGATTCATGTTACACCTTCGAACGGGTGAAGTTAACCCGTTACGAACGGGTTACCCTTTCAACACTCTGTAACACTGTAACAGGGTAAGCCATTCCAACTCAAGACATTGTAATATGCACTGTTTACAATCGATATTAGTTTGAAAATTGCATAACCACGACCGCACGTGACATCGTACCGCGCCCGGCGGTCCGCCAATCTTGCGTGTGCCGACTTGCCGAGCGACTTGTAAACATGGAAAAATAACTATTGTCTATTATGATCTTATAGTTCAATTTTGCTCGTCACACATGCTAAACATTGTAATAATATTTATTTTTTCGTGTCTATACTTGTTTATTTTCATCATTCGTTATTTGATTCGGAACTCGGACGGAACTACGGAAGTAAAAGCAATTTAGCAGTGTTTATGTTTAAGTGTGCGTTGTAGCTTCCCTATTATACCTATTACAACAAGAATTGTCTTTCTGTGAAAATGCCACAGCCGAGGCGAGATGCTATGCATCGTTACTACTCGTAAGTGTTTGTGTTTTAACACAAGCAAATGTAATTTATGTGGAAATGCCATTAAGGTAAGATTTTATATTTGTTACTACGCCTGATCTTATATAGAAAATAGCAAAGAGATTTAAGATATACTTTAATGTCTTTGGAAAATAGCATTACCTTAGTGTTAATCTAATAATTATCATAGATATTAATCCCTACTGACTTACTAAAATAGTTAGCAAATTAGGTATAAACATGGGCATTAAATGAACGTGGCCCGACCACTTCACGTAGGTCTTGATTTATTCAATATTTTTATTAAACTAGTAAGTGAACATGTTTATAATTAATTACTCGTTTTGTTCTAGGGCAAGCATACGACCAATTTAAAAAATCATATTTCATCGAAACATGTGCAAGAATATCTACTTATAACTAATATAAATAAGGAAAATCAACAGCACCAACCAAGTACATCTCGACATTTTACAACGTTAGACCAAGTTATAAACAATTGTGTGAAATTAGTTACAGTACATGGGCGACCTCTTGCATTGATACAAGATGCATTTCAAGATATAATTAACATAGCTGTTCCTTCTAATATTCAAACTAAACACATAAATATAAAAGTAATAAAGGGAATGATACCGGAAAAAGCATACCAAATAAAATCAAAAATCAAGTCAGAAATTGGAAATAATTTAATAAGCCTTAAACTTGATTCAGCTTCATATTTGGAAAAAAAATTCTTAGGCATTAGTTTACAATATACAACATGTCCCAAAATTCAACGATAAGCCAGCACCGGAGGATAGACCTGCCCATGACTACTCGGGGAAAAAAAGAAAAAAAATATATATCTCTTTTTTTTTGAAGTTATAAAAAAAAAGAAGAAATTCTTAAAAAAGTGAGACCTTTTATGATATTTTTCACTACCATGACCACACTTTTTTAAATATTTCTGTTATTTTTTTTTATAGGCAACCTGAATAGCACTGCTATCTACCACAATTCTTAAAAAATCCAGAATACCTCTAGTTTTTTCACGTAAATTAATGAAACTTAATTTATTCCCTAAATTTTTTGAAGATTTTTACTTTTAATCAACTTTAACTCATCGTGGTGTAAAAAAAAAGTATGAACACTACTATGGCAAGTTTTTTTATAAATTGACGCAACTAATCAAGATTCCAAAATGGTATAATACTCTAGGAAAATCAACCACAAAAAAATTATATCCATACTAGTTCAAAACAAGAACCAAATTCCTTAAATTATAGTTGACAGTAATCACTTTCACTGCGTGCCCAAAATGGGTTCTTGTTACAATTTCTAGGAATTTGAGTGGGGCATACATACCTTAGAAGTTAGAGAGAGATAGATAGATAGAGATATTTACGTTAAAAAGAGACAACAACAGGGCAGGTAGTGGGTTCTTGTTACAATTTCTAGGAATTTGAATGGGGCATACATACCTTAGAA
This sequence comes from Mesoligia furuncula, assembly GCA_916614155.1. Classification (NCBI taxonomy): domain Eukaryota; kingdom Metazoa; phylum Arthropoda; class Insecta; order Lepidoptera; family Noctuidae; genus Mesoligia; species Mesoligia furuncula. Next base: position 25,544,633 of record OU744807.1, on the reverse strand, counting down.
GTTAGAGAGAGATAGATAGACAGAGATATTTACGTTAAAAAGAGACAACAACAGGGCAGGTAGAGAAGCTGTTATTATTCTCAGAGCAAGTCAGTTCAGTACGCTCTGCTCCTTTGTTTACTGCGCACCGTTCCGTATTCAACTGACGTGGCTCTCGTACGTACTAACGACTTTTGGCTTGGCTTTTTGGACTGGAATCGATCTGCAAACTGAACTGACCTGGCATTATCTTGGACTACGATTGTGTGTTTTGTGACTACGATTGTGAGTTTTGTGATTTGGAGTTCTGGCGCATTTTGGACTGTTTAACGATCAACATGCCGCAACCATACACACCACAGGAATACGCAAATATGCACCTCATCTATGGAGAAACCCGATGCAATGCTAACGCTGCTAGCAGACTGTATCGAGAAAGGTACCCAAATGCTCAAAGATATCCTGATTATCGAGTGTTTATTAATGTGCATCAAGCGTTTTCGGAGGGTCGTATGCCATCCAGTAGGAGAAACGCTGGAAGACCTAGTTCGGATCGTGATGAAGAAGTTCTCAATGAGATAGAAAATGATTCGACTACTTCGGTACGCGCCATAGAAGAAGCTACAGGAATCCCGAAAAGTTCTGCACATCGAATTTTACAACGTCACAAGCTTCACCCATATCATTACAGGCGTGTGCAGACGTTGTTACCGCGGGACTATCCATTAAGAGTCACATTTTGCCGTGTGATGCTGCAAAGGCACAGGGAAGATCCCCAATTCCTGGACAAAATTCTATGGTCGGATGAAACAACATGCAAGAAAGATGGATATTTAAATCTACACAACCTACATAGTTGGAGCAATGAAAATCCGCACTTGATGAGACAAGACAGATCCCAATATCAATTCAAGGTTAACTTATGGACCGGCATATTAAATGGAAAAGTAATTGGGCCCTTTGAGTTACAAGGAAACTTAGATGGCAATAGTTATTTAAACTTTTTACAAAATGACTTGCAAGAATTGCTAGACGACGTGCCCTTAAATGATCTCCAAAACATGTGGCTCCAAAATGATGGTTGCCCAGCACACTATGCCCGCCCTGTGCGAGAATATTTAAATCAAGAGTATCCAGGGCGTTGGATCGGGCGACTTGGTCCTATCTTATGGCCACCTCGTTCACCCGATTTGAACCCCCTGGACTTCTTCTATTGGGGTTGTCTTAAAGACAGGGTCTACTCAAAACCCATTGCGTCATTGGACGAGCTTCGTCGAAATATCAGTCAGGCTGCGGATCATATTAATCGCAGAAGATATGCAAGACAAATAAAACGGTCATTTTTAAGGCGATGTCGTGCATGTATTATTGCTGGTGGCAAACAATTTGAACATTGGTTATAATGTTAATAAATTACATGAGAAATTGTTTGACCATTTATTTAAATATTAAACATTTTCCAAGAACTAATACTTTTTATTACCAGACCGTCATTTGGCCCCTGTTTAGAAATAATAGGAACATTTTTTTTTTTAACTTGTTTGCCTAGAGTATTATACCATTTTGGAATCTTGATTAGTTGCGTCAATTTATAAAAAAACTTGCCATAGTAGTGTTCATACTTTTTTTTTACACCACGATGAGTTAAAGTTGATTAAAAGTAAAAATCTTCAAAAAATTTAGGGAATAAATTAAGTTTCATTAATTTACGTGAAAAAACTAGAGGTATTCTGGATTTTTTAAGAATTGTGGTAGATAGCAGTGCTATTCAGGTTGCCTATAAAAAAAAATAACAGAAATATTTAAAAAAGTGTGGTCATGGTAGTGAAAAATATCATAAAAGGTCTCACTTTTTTAAGAATTTCTTCTTTTTTTTTATAACTTCAAAAAAAAAGAGATATATATTTTTTTTCTTTTTTTCCCCGAGTAGTCATGGGCAGGTCTATCCTCCGGTGCTGGCTTATCGTTGAATTTTGGGACATGTTGTATAAAAGAAGGCCAGATAAAGTTAGAAATTTAGCTGTTTTGGAAATTTTAGAACGACAAACTGGCGAATTCCTAAAAGAAAACATGTGCAAGTTAGTTTTAGAGGTCATAAATTATTTTATGAGACCGACGGCTCAAATATATTCAATTACTACTGACAACGGCAGTAATTTTAAAAGAATGTCAAGATTGTTAACAGCTCATTGCTCTACAATAACAGGAGATATTAATACCGACATGAATAGCGATTGTGAGATTGACGATGAAAATGATGGTGATGATGACAATGATAACATTGGACTTAAAGCTTTGTATTGAACTTGCAAGAAAGGCGGTAAAAGTTTTACGACGCCCAACTATGAAAAACTTTATAAAATCTAAATATTTAAACAAACCTATCGTTGAGTCCTACTAGATGGTCCTCCACTTACCAAATGTTAGTGCCATTGGTTTCACTAAAAGATATATGCGACAGCTAGTCTGAGCTATCGGACATTTTCTCAGACGACTTCTGGACACATATTACAAAAGTTCTCGCGTGCCTTAAGCCTATCAGTAGTAATTGAATATATCAAACCATTTCTTTTAGGAATTCGCCAGTTTGTCGTTCTAAAATTTCCAAAACAGCTAAATTTCTAACTTTTATCTGGCCTTCTTTTATACATTGTAAATTAATGCCTAAGAATTTTTTTTCCAAATATGAAGCTGAATCAAGTTTAAGGCTTATTAAATTATTTCTAATTTCTGACTTGATTTTTGATTTTATTTGGTATGCTTTTTCCGGTATCATTCCCTTTATTACTTTTATATTTATGTGTTCAGTTTGAATATTAGAAGGAACAGCTATGTTAATTGTATATTGAAATGCTTTATCTTGTATCAATGCAAGAGGTCGCCCATGTACTGTAACTAATTTCACACAATTGTTTATAACTTGGTCTGATGTTGTAGAATGTCGAGATGTACTTGGTTGGTGCTGTTGATTTTCCTTATTTATGTTAGTTATAAGTAGGTATTCTTGCACATGTTTCGATGAAATATGATTTTTTAAGCATACGACCAATTTAAAAAATCAATCGACCAATTTAATAAATGTTTTGTTGTTGTTCTAGGGCTTGCCCTAGAACAAAACGAGTAATTAGTTATAAACATTTTTACTTACTAGTTTAATAAAAATATTGAATAAATCAAGACCTACGTTAAGTGGTCGGGCTACGTTCATTTATACCCATGTATATACCTAATTTGCTAAATACTTTAGTAAGACAGTGGGTATTAATATCTACGATAATTATTAGATTAACACTAAGGTAATGCTATTTTTTATATAAGATCAGGCGTAGAAACAAAATATATAAAATCTTACCTTAATGGCATTTCCACATAAATTACATTAATTGCTTGTGTTATTTGATGCATCAAACACATAATAACGATGCACAGCATCTCGCCACGGCTGTGGCATTTTCACAGAAAGACAATTCTTGTTGTAATAGGTATAATAAGGAAGCTACAACACACACCTAAACATAAACACTGCTAAATTGCTTTTACTTCCGTAATTCCGTCCGAGTTCCGAATCAAATGACAAATGATGAAAATAAACAAATATAGACACGAAAAAATAAATACTATTACAATGTTTAGCATGTGTGACGAGCAAAATTGAACTATAAGATCATATAGACATTAGCTTATATTAACAAATATAATTACATGTCATTGTCATAATATTGACATTAATTTAACTCAGTACTTTAAATAATAATCACTTTTTATACAGATGTTATACCGACCCACAAAGAAATTATTAACCTAATAGACTCGGATCATTGCGGACAATTGATCAGAATTCCAAATCACAACAAAAAAGTTACTAAAAAAGATATCACTGTTAACCCAAAAACAACTAATCGCTTGGAAACATTTAAAACTAAACTCTTGGGTAAATTACCACTTTTGTTCACTAATGATAATCAACAATATAATGATTTTTTTAATATGTATTGCACACAATTTGATAACACTTTTATTCCCAAAACATTATCGATTAATAGTAACGCTTCCTTCAGTGACTGGGCCACCATTGGTACCTATACATAAAAGTAGAAAGCGACTTTATGAATTATATGAAGAACGGATTTATATAAACACTGCTGAATTTAATTTATATGTTAAGAATTATTCTAAAATATTTAAAAAAGTTTGTAGTATTGCCAAGTCACGTTATTTGAGTTCAAAAATTAAAAATAGTAGTAACATTCTTAAAACGACTTGGAATGTCATTAATAGCGAAACGGGAAGGTCATGCACCAGAAGTAGTGACTACAGCCTTGCTATTGATGACAATATAATTAAATGACGGCACGGTTGGCGCAGTGGTTAAGCGATTGACTGCTGCGCTGCGTGTCGCGGGTTCGATTCCCGCACGGAACAAATATTTGTACGACCTACAAGTAGTTGTTCCGGGTCTGGCTGTTTGTGTATGTGACTTTAAATGTTTGTAAACGCACCCACAATACAGGAGAAATTCCTAGTGTGGGGCAACGTTTTTTTAAAAAAGAAAAAAAAAGAAAGAAAAAAAAAAATCAGATTCTCAAGTCGCCGCGGCCTTTGAAAATTTCTTTGCAGAGATTCCAGTATCAACTACTAAATCTCTTAACTCATCACCCGCTGCCGCAGAGTCTTTACTTAAAGAAAACGTTTCAGTTTGTGATTCTGAATTTCACTTTGAATATGTAACCTGTAACGATATACTTAAAACCTTTCACACGTTAAATGTTAAAAAGACCGCAGATCTCTGGGGTAATTCTGTGGATGTTGCTAAGTCGATTATAAACATTGTAGCACCTACTTTAGCTGTTATTTTTAATAATTGTATTGACCGTGGTGAGTTTCCTGATCTTATGAAAAACAGTAAAATAATACCGTTGTTTAAATCGGGTAGTAAATCAGACCCTACTAATTATAGACCTATTTCAGTTCTACCTACCATTAGTAAAATTTTTGAAAAACTTATTATGAATCAATTGCAAAGATTTTTTAATAAAAATAAATTAATCAGGAAACTGCACCACTACGGAATCCGGAACGCCTCTCTGGATATTCTTACTTCTTACTTGAGTGATAGGATTCAGAGAGTTTATGTTAACCGAAAAAGGTCACCCGGATCTGTAGTAAGAATGGGGGTCCCCCAGGGCTCAATTCTTGGTCCTTTCTTGTTCCTTATTTATATCAATGACTTGCCGTACCTCATAAAGGATAATCGTGATATAGTGTTGTTTGCAGATGACACTTCTCTTTTGTTTAAAATCAAACGTCAGCAGCTGGTTACTGACAATGTAAATAACGCCCTTGCAAAAGTAGTTAACTGGTTTAATGTCAATAACCTACTTCTTAACGGAAAAAAAACGAAATGTATTAAGTTTACGATACCCCACGTTAGACAAGTAGAAACTAGTGTTCTCATTAAGGATGAAGAGTTAAAACCCGAAGATACCACAGTATTCTTAGGCATAACGTTGGATGCCAAGCTTCAATGGGGCCCCCATATAGATAAATTGACAAAAAAGCTTAGCTCTGCAGTATACGCCGTTAGGAAAATTCGTGATTTGACTGATTTAGAGACAGCCCGTTTAGTTTACTTTACTTATTTTCATAGTGTGATGTCGTACGGTATTCTGTTGCGGGGAAATGCCGCCGATATTCAGACAATTTTTATTTTACAAAAAAGGGCAATTCGTTCTATTTATAAATTAAGTCCCAGACACTCCCTCAGAGACAAATTTAAAGAGATTAATATAATGTCTGTGCCTTCTCAGTACATTTATGATAATCTTTTGTACGCACATAAAAATATTAATCTGTTTAAAAAATACAGTGATATCCATAACATAAATACTAGGAACAAACACAAATTTGTTGTTCCTACAACAAGGCTCAAGAAAATAGGTGGCTCGTTTAGATGCCAATGTATACGTTTTTATAACTTCCTAGCCACATTCAAGAACTAAGCCTTAATAAATTCAAAGCTTTTATAAAGCGAAAACTATGCCAGAAAGCCTATTATACTGTAAAAGACTATATTGAGGACAAAAAGGCTTGGGATTGAGCTGCTCCTATTGGAGCAGCTCCTATTGGGGTTAGACAGTGAATGTTATTTTGCAATTTTACACTTTAATATTTTCTTTTTTTTTTAAGTATCTATTTACTTAAACAATGACATGTACATCTACTGTATAAAGTATTATATTATTTTAATTATTGTGAATGTGAGGACTATGTGGGTCATTGTTTACATTTTAATCGTGATCTGGCAGTTTGAGTAGTTTATGCGGCCTACCCAAATGTCCTGTCTTTGGTATTGTTCGTCGAATCGTTGAGCTCCTTAAGTTCTGAGTTGAGCTGCACGGTTACTGACAAATGCGTGCACTGACTGGACAGGTCCACTCAATCCGTGTGGTTCTTTCCTGAAAAGATCATTTCAGACACTAGGTACTCTACATGATCCTCAAAGATTATGTTCGGATTTTTTATATACACATTGACATTGATGAATTTTATTTAGACAATGACATGAATATTTACTTTGTTAAGTTTTTTTTTTTTTTCATTGAATTATTGTGAATGTGAGGACTATGTGGGTCATTTTTTTTTCTGTTTTCCTTCTCAGTTTTAATCATGATCTGGCAGTTTGAGTAATTTACGCGGCCTACCCAAATGTCCTTTCTTTGGTATTGTTCGTCGAATCGTTGAGCTCCTCAATTTCTGAGTTGAGCTGCACGATTTTTGACAAATGCGTGCACTGATTGGACAGGTCCGCTCAATCTGTGTGGTTCTTTCCTCAAAAGACCATTTCAGACATCAATCTACATGGTTTTCACATGATCTGACCAGGATTTTGTCTGGACTTTAAAAGAGACTGTGACCTCTGAGTTTGTTTCGGCCTTTCTTCTCAGAGTAGTCAGATAGGAAACGCCGACCACATCTAGTTTAAAAAATATGATGACGTGTAAAAGTGTTTGTAAAAACCTACTTACAGAAAATAAATCATTTATCACTTACCTGTCTTACTCATCTTAATGTTAGTTCGCTTAAATGTCACGCGTCACTTGTTGTCAAATTCGTAAATCGTAATAACTAAATAAACATAGTAAGGCAATATGGCGCCGCACGGGTGCAAGTATCCCCCCACCTACATGCAGCTCAAGTTTATTAGGTAATCCAGGGTAACACGAAAAAAAGCTTTTCGAGAAGGTAACCTCATAGGTAGGCTTAAGTCATTGAAGGGGTTAACCCCTTCACGTGGTTACCTTAATAAAGGTGTTAACCGTTTCACTGGGTTTCGAGGATGTAACTCGAACAAAAGGTAACACTGCGATATGAGTTACCCCATGTACGGGTTACCCTGTCCAAAGGCTTAACTCTTAAGCGGGGTTGTCCGGTCCCTGATTCTCACTGAACTAATGTAGGTATATTTCTCTATGCCAATAGTACTTTCTAATTCCATACTAACTAAACTACAATTGTTTTTTTTTCCAATTGTTTTTACATGCTCTGTGGTCAGTGCTTTTATTTACACTTGCGCGCGCATTGCTAGTGCTGGCTATGCGATGGCTATGCGGAAAGACAAAACTAGCGCGCCATTTTCCATACAAGTTAATATTTAACAATACAAGTCTGTTTTTTTCCTCGCAAGTGTGTTGAAAAACGTCGTATGAAACGCGTGTGCATCAATCATTAGACTCTCGGCTTTCTTATCGCACTCGCCTGCGGCTCGCGCGAATAATACCGCCTCGAGCATAATGATCAACATAGCACACATGTATCATAATGTACTATTTTGGTTATGGATGCCTATGTTATTACTTATTATACGTTATAGTTATGTATGAAACATAACAAGGATAATATTATTGTGTTCAATGCGGTTGGTCATCAAGTTCATACAAGTGACCATGTATCGTGTTTATTACTTCTTAAATATTAACTAAACAGCGTGATAATATGCACATTCATACTTTAAAGTATTTTTTGGTTATGGATGCCTATGTTATTACTTATTATACGTTATAGTTATGTATGAAATATAACAAGGATAATATTATTGTGTTCAATGCAGTTGGTCATCAAGTTCATACAAGTGACCATGTATCGTGTTTAATACTTCTTAAATATTAACTAAATAGCGTGACAATATGCACATTCATGCTAGAAACGATCAAATAAAATACATTGGCGTTTGACGGCCGTATCCATCATGCAATAAAATCAATATGGATTCGTTCAATGTTGTCAGCTGTTCGATTTTTATCGCTGTACGAACAAGGCCATATACAAGATGGTACTTTTTTATTAACGCTGATGGATCGATCTATAGTTTGAGAAAGTATTGGTTAGTCTTTCAATTAAAACCGTTTAAGGGGCTTACATGACCTAAAGTGCGGTCACTGTCGGACTGCATAGAAACGAAAGAGACGCACGATGACACAACGCTGGTAATTTATTACAAAATATGAAGCAATAATTTATTTATAAAAAATTTATTGTTTGGACTTAAAAATTAAAACACTGAATAAATTTTAGTATGTTGCTTGTAGAAAAACCTGTCAAAAAATCAAAATGATTGTATGTACTTATATTAGTATGATTTTTATTGTAAAAAGAAAGTTTTTAGATGTATCTTCATGATATTTTTCTATCGTATCAAATTAGGTGTAGGTATTATCTTTTCAACACACTGTCTACCTAGCATAATATATCCTGAAGAATATCCTATTTTTTTCTGATTTTGTTTACTGTGGTCGATCATATACTTTTATTGTTTCTGAAACTTACGTTTTTTGTGTTTAGGTCCTGTAAGCCCCAGCCAGTCAGTAGGCTGAACAGCCAGACATGTCTGAATAGTCTCAAGGAATAATTGGTGCTAAGTTAACCACCTTAGTACGTCTAAAGTTGAATTTTACAGTCAGTTGTAATGTAATCTGTCTGTTCATGACATGCTCTGACGCACGTTTGCACCTTTTATGGATTATTTACAAAGCATACAACGTGCCTTTCAGATTTAAAACTTAGCATTACTACGGCTGCGTCGTAGCGACTTGTGATGGCGGCATGTGCGGTATGACGTGGTACCTATCTATGGAAAATCTGTGAGAAAAGAAAAGAAAAACCAATTGCCATTTTACACGACCTACAAAGTGATTTCTAAACTATTGCAGAGCACGTAAGAATGGTAACTACCCATCAATATTTATGTGCGAACCTGATTCCGATACATTACGTGTTCGTGGCCCTGATGTAACAAGTAGATACGCCGACTACTGTGCTTACCACCGCTGCAAACAGAGCATGAAGATAAGTGGAGTGATTTTTACATAATGTTAACATGGTTTTGTAAACGATTGTAGTTTAAGACGGCGTATTCGCAACCACAGCACGTTGGGAAAAAAATATTCTTACTTTCAAGAGGGTCCAGACAAATATTTTGGTGTACAGTGGGCTGCGTCAATTGGGTACCCCAGCTGCATTAAAATTTTCATACAACTGGGGTACCCAATTGATGCAGCCCACTGTACAATAAAGGTAGGTACAGTAGGGCTGCAAAAGTGAATGGATAGTTCAGAAATATAATCGTGTGAAGTGAGAATTTTTTTTTCATATGCTAGCAAATGTAATGTAATAGTTAGATAAATATATTATATTAGCTGTGTAACTCCTTTCTCAATACGTTTCTTCCCAACTGCTTACTTACGTTTCGTAAATTAGTCACAGTTGTGAAGAAACCAACGCCCTCTAGTTTATTTTAGAAAACTTGAACTCAAACGTTCACAGGAAAATAGCCATTAGGGTATCTATGGACATTTGCAGGTGACCGTACCTGGTATATAGGTAGATAGAAATCTAACAATCTATTTAGTCGCTCCACGGAATTTACTCAGTGGGACCGTTTAAGTTCAAAAAAGTTATTATGTAGAGTTGACTTTTCAGTTTCAGTGACATTAACGGCAGGCTTTTAAATTGGTGCGACATAACCACCGTAACCGTTTTCATGCATTTTCTTTTTTGACCTAAAGAAAGACTTCTCTTGAGGGCTAGACAAGTGACAATCGCTTTCAAAGGGTCTTGTATTTCGACAACGACTTTCAGCAGGATTGACATTTTTGGGATGCATGAAGAAGCCTCCTCGTTTAGCGCAGTTTGTTCCGCCAGTTACTCAACTGAGCCGAGCGCTCGGCGCATCCTGGACAGTCACACCCATTTTTGACTGGTACCCGTTTTGGCACCCATTTTTCCCTTGCGGTGGTAGGGTTAACACCCGCCTGGGCCTCAAGTCTGCTATTACAATAGAGTCAGAATGATGGTGGTGTGTCATCATTGATTTCATAATTGTTGATTTTGACAAGTTTGGTAATCTACTAATATAATGGCGTCATTAAGACTTTCCAATGGTCTACCACTGAAACTCCATTGAAAGAAATGGCATAGAATGGTAATCTCGTACATAATGAAAAATGAATTACTGACTTAGGCGGTAATCTGCTAAAATTTTGACAGTTCCTTTGATCAGTGACCTACAATTAGAACGTCATTGTGCAGTCATTGCCTTTAATTTATTACGAGTATCGTATAATTTCTGTGCCATTGACCGACCAATGATCAACCATTATGAATTCAGCAGATTACGAACTTTTAGCAAAATGACAATGGGATGGTGGTGGGATCGTGTTGGAATGACGAATTTATAAAAATAGCAGACTAAGGCCCCTGGTTTGCGACAAGCAGCCTGATGTGTTTCGTCGATGCGTGGTTGTCCCAGTGCCTTAGGCATCTTCTGGGCACGCTCGTTCCATCATAGACCCCATCCATCGCTTTCCATCAAGCGTGATCGAGGTCAAGAGCGGGCCCCATTCAGAAAAAAAAAAGACTTTTCGGTACCTTGCGTCAATCCAATACATTTTGGACTTTTCCATCATCGTTATCGTTGATAGAATGTCACTTGGAGGTCTTCTGTACAAGAACAGCTTGGGCCATAGTGAAAAGATTAGCAAGCCAGATGAGTTGCGCCAGACTAGCATAAACAAGCAGGTATCATTACTTATGGAGGCTCTTTAGATGCACTACAAGCTTACATTCCAACTAGTAACGGGACATAGCATACTGATCTGGATCGAGAACTAACATGAGCTTATCAACTAATGGAAAGCTAACGTATCTCTCACGTATTTTTCTTATAAATCTTATGTTAATATAAGGTAGCTAATAAACTTATATCCGCCACCATCTCCGTATCAATCGAGCTCATCACTGAACAATACTTCATTATGTATGTAAGTGGGCGTTACAAAAAGTTAATACACAAGTTCTACATGAAATGAGGTTTACTTACTGACGTTAAAGCACATAGGTCTGAGTCGAAAAAAAAAAACAAATTATAGTGTGCAAACTGCGAGAGACTTGTGGGAAAGGACTGAAGGGTTATTTAAAAGACCTTTCGAAAGACCTGTGGGGACCCGTTCAAAAGAAACCTTCTTTATTGCTAGCCTATGTTGAACCTTACCTAAACGTTAGTTTTTTTAACTGAGCTTTGTTTTATAATTCTCTATGTTTTAAAGTAAATTCCATTTTATTCAATGGAATTTACTTTAAAACATAGAGAATCTCAAGCGTTACGCCGTGGTGTCGAAAAAAGTAAAAAAAAAATAGACAACTTTGCAATTGTTTTGTATCGAGAAAAAATCATTGAATCGTGTATTCCTTTTACTTACATGATACTAGACCAAAGAGTCAAAAAACATACCAAAATGTTAAATCCCTATTCCACATACTTAGAAAGTTACATGAAATAGAAAAACCACATATTTTTCAACATATCACCTTAAGGACGCCTTTACGTATCTGACAAAAATAAGCCGTTTTTCGGTGCATTTTGCGGCAAAATGAGACGAAACCAAATGTAACTAATAATTACCACAGATAGATTACTCTTTCATCTCCAAATGGTAGCCATTTTTTATTCGAAAATGTTGGTTTATAATTTTAAATTAAATACGAAAAGTAAATTCGAAAAGGTTGGTGCAATAGTGTTCGTATCGCGGCAGTGAAAGTAATATTGTGCGACAGAGAAATGTTAGTATTTTCGGTGTATATGCCTACAAACTCCAGTGACAATCTTACCGAGTTTACTGACTGCCTAAGTGAAATTGCAGCTATAATTGACAGTAGTAATGTAGAAACAGTATTTATGTTAGGTGACTATAACGCACATACTGGCGAGCTATTCCATAGTGAATTACTTAAGATTTGTGAGGAGCAAAAATGGTCATGTGCAGATATTGAGTGCCTGCCTAGTGACTCATACACTTTCGTGAGTGAGGCGCACGGGTGTAGGCGCTGGCTTGACCACTGCATTTCTACCGAGGCTGCGCGACAGACACTCGTTAATGTTAAGGTACTGTATGATATATATTGGTCAGATCATATGCCTATAGAGATAGAATGTAATTTAAAATTAATTACACCTAATGTAGTATTACCTGAACCTATCTGTAATAACATTGTTTGGGGGCACCGTGATTCCAGCCAGATAAATATATATAAGGAACTGTGTAATGCGGGCTTGCGAGAAATAGATTTTCCGCACGAGTTTAGGCAATGTGCAGACACTCATTGTAAGAATGCAAATCACTATATTGTTCTGGATGATATGTACAACAACATAATTGGTATTCTCCAACAGTCTGCTGAGTGTAGTGCGGCGGCAAATAAGCCCCGAACGTATAAACCTGTACCTGGATGGAATAAGCATGTTAAACTAGCTTACGAGGAGGCTCGACTGGCTTTTCAAGGTTGGCTGCTATGTGGTAAACCAGATGCAGGTTCTGAATATAATAGAATGCGTAGTACACGAAGAATTTTCAAAAGTAAATTAAAATGGTGTCATAATAATGAAAAACAAATAAAACTAGATTTAATAGCTGAAAATCATAAGCATAAGGATTTTGGAAATTTCTGGAAAAACTCGAATAAGCTGAGCCCTAGGTCGAACCTCCCCGTGAGTGTTGGTGGTAAACATAGCCCCACACAAATTGCAAATATGTTTGTAGACCAATTTAAAGTAAAGCCCTTAGCAAGTCCCACAGTTAATCATGTGACGCAGACGGTGACTGACGCTGAGGAGAGCATGAAGCTGGGAGTGAATTTCTCTGCTAAAAATGTCGCGAAAGTGATTAAAAATATGGTTAAGGGTAAATCACCAGGACATGATCACCTCAGTGTTGAGCACCTTAGGTATGCAGGTATACACTTGTCGAGAGTATTGGCGATGTTCTTTAGACTATGCATAAGTCATTCTTATCTACCTAGTGCACTTATGAGAACCATAGTCGTACCTATAATAAAAAATAAAACCGGTGATGCTGCAGATCCCACCAACTACAGACCCATATCCCTTGCAACGGTCACAGCTAAGGTACTGGACAGTCTGCTGGATGCATATATGGCCCCTAGGATTAGTCTGCACGAAGCCCAATTTGGTTTCAGGCCTGGGTTATCGACAGAAAGTGCCATCATGTGTCTTAAGCGGACAGTCCGGTACTATACGGATAGAAAAACACCTGTTAATGCGTGCTTCTTAGACTTATCCAAAGCCTTCGACCTCGTGTCTTATGACCTTCTGTGGGCTAAGCTTGGGAATGAGAAGGAAGTAGAAACTGAGGTTATTTCTTTGCTAAAATTTTGGTATGAAAACCAAATAAACAATGTTAGGTGGGCAGGGGCTCTGTCTGAAGAATATAAATTGGAGTGTGGGGTGAGGCAGGGGGGAATCTCATCCCCGCGCCTCTTCAATTTGTATATTAACCAGCTGATTGTTGAGCTCAGCAGTACTGGCATCGGCTGTCACGTTGATGGTGTTGCTATGAACAACATCAGCTACGCGGACGATATGGTCCTGCTGAGCCCATCGATCAGTGCTTTAAGACGTTTGTTGAAGGTCTGTGAAGACTACGCGGTGGCTCAAGGGCTTAGGTATAATGTCGCTAAGAGTGAGTTTCTTGTTTTTAAAGTTGGCGCCAGAAGAGACGTGAATGTGCCGGGCATCTCATTAGCAAGTGTGCCCTTGAAGCGAGTCTCTAAATTTAAGTACCTGGGCCATTGGGTCACCGAGGACCTATGTGATGACCTAGACATAGAGAGGGAGCGCAGGGCGCTGTCTGTTCGAAGTAATATGCTATCCCGCAGGTTTGCACGGTGTAATTTTGAGGTTAAAATGACGCTATTTAGAGCCTATTGTCAGACTTTTTACACCTGCAGCCTTTGGGTCAAGTATACACAGAAGGCATACAGCGCTCTGCGTGTACAATATAACAATGCCTTCAGAATGCTTGTGGGGCTGCCGCGGTTTTGTAGCGCTTCGGGTATGTTTGCTGATGCGAGGGTGGATGATTTTTATGCCATCATTCGAAAGCGATGCGCTTCTCTCCGTCACAGAACATGCGTCAGCTCCCATAGTATGTTGAGGGCATTGAGTGACCGGTGGGATTGCCCTATGCTTGGCCGGTGGGTGAGACTGCACACACAGGTCGGCGATAGGTAGTTTATTTATATGTTATTTTTCTTATTTATATTATTTTTCCTTTGTGATTGTATGTGTTACTAACAATAGTTAATTAAGTAATTTTATGTAAATACTAACATTATGGACTGTAAGGTCTGCTAATAAAAGTTTATTATTATAATATAGTAAAAAATAATTTCCGTTGCCTCTTCACACAAAATCGACGATATCGTGCTGTCTTTGGGGTCATTTTTCTTCTGTTTAATAACATAAACATATTTATTTTAAAATATTTTATGTAAGCAGACATGTTCAACTCAAAAAGGTAGCCCAAAGAACTATCAAAATGTTAAAAATAAGCTCAGAAAAAAATAAAAATCGGAGTCTATTTTTTCACATATTTAGCTGTAATACGTGAATCTTATTGGATTGAAATAAGGGTTATTTTACTGGTCACTGTCTCGGTTTATTGCACAAAAATTTGTAATGAAATATTAGTCTGCGCTCGGCCGCCGTTGTGAGTGGACTCTGTGTCGGTTGTAAGCAGCAGCTTGTGCTAAAAGAAGATCGCTGTACGGATACAAAATATTTGACACACAAAACTTGATACTTCACGCATTCTGTATGTACCTATTACCCAAGGAAAGATTTGATTCACAGTCTTATAATTTTTCTAGAAGTAAGTAGGGTTTATAAATTCATATTTCGTTCCGGACTTGCTGGAGTGACCTGCACAGCAGGTGTACTTCGAAGACTATTCCGGTCTGATCCCCTGAAGACTTACAATATTTCATGATGGGTGTCAATTTCGTGGTTTTCGAGGGTGCTGAAACCGATGGTGAGGTCCAAATGAGAATCCAAGATGGCGGATGTGAAAAATGTTACAATTTTTCATGATGGGTGTCAATTTCGTGGTTTTCGAGGGTGCTGAAACCGACGGTGGAGTCAAAATAAAAATCCAAGATGGCGGATGTGACAAATGTTACAATTTTTCATGATGGGTGTCAATTTCGTGGTTTTCGAGGGTGCTGAAACCGATGGTTGGGTCAAAATAAAAATCCAAGATGGCGGATGTGAAAAATTTTATAATTTTTCTTGATGGGTGTCAATTTCGTGATTTTCGAGGGTGCTGAAACCGATGGTGGGGTCAAAATAAAAATCCAAGATGGCGGATGTGAAAAATGTTACAATTTTTCATGATGGGTGTCAATTTCGTGGTTTTCGAGGGTGCTGAAACCGATGGTGGGGTCAAAATAAAAATCCAAGATGGCGGATGTGAAAAATGTTACAATTTTTCATGATGGGTGTCAATTTCGTGATTTTCGAGGGTGCTGAAACCGATGGTGGGGTCAAAATAAAAATCCAAGATGGCCGATGTGAAAAATGTTACAATTTTTCATGATGGGTGTCAATTTCGTGGTTTTCGAGGGTGCTAAAACCGACGGTGGGGTCAAAATGAAAATCCAAGATGGCGGATGTGAAAAATGTTACAATTTTTCATGATGGGTGTCAATTTCGTGGTTTTCGAGGGTGCTGAAACCGATGGTGGGGTCAAAATGAAAATCTAAGATGGCGGATGTGAAAAATGTTACAATTTTTCATGATGGGTGTCAATTTCGTGGTTTTCGAGGGTGCTGAAACCGATGGTGGGGTCAAAATGAAAATCTAAGATGGCGGATGTGAAAAATGTTACAATTTTTCATGATGGGTGTCAATTTCGTGGTTTTCGAGGGTGCTGAAACCGATGGTGGGGTCAAAATAAAAATCCAACCATCGGTTTCAGCACCCTCGAAAACCACGAAATTGACACCCATCATGAAAATTATAAAATTTTTCACATCCGCCATCTTAGATTTTCATTTTGACCCCACCGTCGGTTTCAGCACACTCGAAATCCACGAAATTGACACCCATCATGAAAAATTGTAACATTTGTCACATCCGCCATCTTGGATTTTTATTTTGACCCCACCGTCGGTTTAGCACTTAGCACCCTCGAAAACCACGAAATTGACACCCATCATGAAAAATTGTAACATTTTTCACATCCGCCATCTTGGATTCTCATTTTGACCTCACCATCGGTTTCAGCACCCTCGAAAACCACGAAATTGACACCCATCATGAAAATATTGTAACACTTTTCACATCTGCCATCTGTAAAATTATTAAAAAGGATTCAAACCGGGTGCGGTGACTTGACAAAGACGAAAATGTCGTTGTTCCTCAATACTAACATACACGTATCCGTTATAATAAGAAATTACGAACTTATGTATTTCAATAAACCCTGTACTTATTTTTGTTGCTGACGATCCTTCAGGATCAAAAACAAAAGAAAAATCGGTTCAAACCGGTATGAGAAAGTTTTTAGTGGATAAGACAGAGATTAAAACAGAAGACGATCTAGGAGGGGATCGAGGCGGGGGGGGTGGAGGGGGGGTTCAGGGGATCAGAACGGAATAATTCGAGCTGAGTCAGGTGTGCCGAGTATGGGCTCGTTTTCTTAGTTATGTTGAGACCTTACCTCCGGACTTGATGGAGTGACCTGCAGGTGTACTTCGAAGACTCCTACTGGAACTAACAGCCGAGCAGATCTAGGTGTGCCGAGTATGGGCTCGTTTTCTTAGTTATGTTGAGACCTTACCTCCGGACTTGATGGAGTGACCTGCAGGTGTACTCCGAAGACTGCTACTGGAACTAATAGCCGAGCTGAGCTAGGTGTGCCGAGTATGGGCTCGTTTTCTTAGTTATGTTGAGACCTTACCTCCGGACTTGATGGAGTGACCTGCAGGTGTACTTCGAAGACTGCTACTGGAACTAATAGCCGAGCTGATCTAGGTGTGCCGAGTATGGGCTCGTTTTCTTAGTTATGTTGAGACCTTACCTCCGGACTTGATGGAGTGACCTGCAGGTGTACTTCGAAGACTGCTACTGGAACTAATAGCCGAGCTGAGCTAGGTGTGCCAAGTTTGGGCTTCTTTTGTTAGTTTTGTTGAGACCTTAAGAATAGGTAGGCAGGCACTAAACCGGGTCTAGTCTAGGCAGATGCGGTCACTAATCGGAAACATAAAACAAAAGTACTTATCTAAAAAAAAAATATTACAGCCGCCATCTTGGATTTTCATTTTGACTTTGTTTTCGGCTCCAGCACCGTCGAAAACTATGAAAACGACACCCATGATAAAAAAATATAAAAAAAAATTACAGCCGCCATCTTGGATTTTCATTTTGACCTCACTATCTGCTTTAGCGCCCTTGAAAACCATAAATACGACACCCATGATAAAAATAAAAAATAAATTACAGCCGCCATCTTAGATTTTCATTTTGACCTAATTATTGGCTCCAACACCCTCGAAAACCATAAAAACGACACCCATGATGAAAAATATAAAAAAAAAATACAGCCGCCATCTTGGATTTTCATTTTGACCTCACTATCGGCTTTAGCGCCCTTGAAAACCATAAAAACGACCACCCATGATAAAAAAATTAAAGCCGCCATCTTGGATTTTCATTTGGACATCACTATCGGTTTTAGCACCCTTGAAAACCATAAAAACGACACCCATGATGAAAAATTAAAAAAAAACTACAACCGCCATCTTGGATTTTCATTTTTATCTCACTATCGGCGATCTCAATATCCGTCACTTTGCACGGCCAAAAATGTAATTGACAGGCTTATGGTGATTTATCGAGGTAGCCACTGCTAATATGCCTTTATGCAATGCACGACACTGCTTAGTACGTTATCCTAATTGCGTAACACACTTGGAATGGCAATCCATTCCGATTTGACAGTTCAACAATATCCATTGCGTTGTTTTTGTTTTACGAATTTTTTAAATATTTATGAAGCAACTAGCTGTGCCCCGCGGTTTCACCCGCATAAGTTTCGATCCCGTGGGAATATCGGATAAAAAGTAGCCTATATGTGTCAGCTACCTCTATACAAAATTTTAAAGCCGACCCCAACATAGTTGGGAAAAGGCTAGGCTAGATGATGATGACCTCTATACAAAATTTTATCAAAATTGGTGAAGCCGTTTGAGCGTGAAGAACAAACATATAAACATACACACACACTCACAAGAACCTACTTGCATTTGATACCATAGCAAATTTATTATATAAAATACGAAATAAACCGAATAAAACAAGCTTGTTTTATATTTGTTTTCAATAAGCTCGTCCGCAAATTGTTAATACATAGGTACTTTGGCAACTTGTACTTGATTAATCACTGTCCAGTGAAATTAAGTAAATAGCATTCTACTTATATGAACACTTCACATTACCTACAAACTGTTTGAAAACAAATCACCGTAAACTTAAAAAAAATACATGGCAAAAATAAAATAAAATTAGGCTCAAGTATCAAGTCGTGTCAATTTACTCATAATTTCACCGCTTCGCGCATGTCGCTGTGTGTGTGAGCCGTGCACGTGTAGTAGTAAGACTCAATACCTAAAATTGAAGCGCGTCATTTCGTAAACGCCTCCTTAAGAATGGTACTTCTGGATCATTATTTAGCAGTAGGTGCTCTGTCTCGCGAGGTCACCAACTGCGTCCTTCAACACAGCCTGAAAGTAATTCATAAGTGTTTGTTTTTGTTACCGCTCTACTTTACTACTGTTTGTTTTATTGGCACGTTATTGAAGTGAAAACTTGTTAAAGCGCGTTGGGCATTTTTTGTGGTGGGAAAAACGACACTGTTACCGTAACCGACACCTCTGTTTTAAGTTTTGGCCATTATAAAGACATCAACGCGCGGTACATTTTCTTTGGGAAGAATGACCTTCAAACATATTCATAAAATTACTGTTTTTTCAAGTTTTCACTTCTGTCGGCACTCCTTCAGCGCCACTATTTTTTTATTTTATATTGTATTTATAATGTATTGTTTGCGGTGAGGCGGCATTAGGTCAGGGTAACGCTACGCTACTGTTGGAAAAGAAATTGAGAGTGACGCATTTAGATGTGTAGAACTTTTATTTTGCGTGGCGCTCAATATTATTGAAAACTAGAATGCATTTGGAAATTTAAATTAAATATTGCTGGAAACAACAGATTATTCGTACATACTTTCAACTGAATCCCGTTGGACTGGAATCTGACCCCAACAAAGTTGGCAAAAAGAAGGCAGATGATGACGTATGCGCCCTACCAATCCCCTTGCAGGTAAAGTTTATGTTTATTTTCCGGGATAACAAGTATCCTATGTTCTTTGTTAGTTATCTATCATATCTACTATCTCGATGGTAAATCTGATTGACTGACTCTCTCATTTATAAACCATTTCGGACATCAATCTACATGGTCTTCACATGATCTGACCAAGATTATGCTGGACTTTAAAAGAGACTAGGTGACCTCTGAGTTTGTTTCGGCCTGTCTTCTCAGACTAGTCAGATAGGAAACGTCGACCTCATCTAGTTTTTAACATATGGTTGATGTGTAAACGTGGTTGTATATACCTACTCACAGAAATAAAATAATTTATAATTTCGTGGTTTTAACAGCAAATATTTTGAAGAGGTTAAGATTTAAATATCTTCGCGAGAGAAAATTGTTCTAAAGATAACGAGATTATTGACATTATAAAAGTATGTCAAAGCACGTAATTATTTTTAAACTTGTTATTTTTGCGATCTAGTTTATCTTTTATCTTATAAAATAAAGTATGCTTAGTACGAATATTCTGCGGTTCTGTAGGTACAGTGTAGAGAAGATAATAAGTAGTTCCCTTGGCCCGATATTTCTTAAGTATATATTTGAACAGTGATGTATAGCTTTACAATAAATTATTTTCGTATAACTATTAAGGAGGCTGATGTTACGATACTTAATTATATTTAATTACGAGGCAATAAAGATTTTAATTTAAACAATTGGGTGTAATTGGTGTTGGTACTTAATTCAAATAATTAACGTTTAAATGAAAAGGATATAATCTACAAACTGCGATTGAGTGTTCTCAATCTGCAGTCATTTGAACGCAACTAAGATTACGTTGAAAGAATTCTTCGTTTGTTTATACGTTGAGAATGAGAGGTTCTTCTTTTGAGTATTAAAAAAAACATAGTTTCCAAGAACCCTGAAGATGGCGTTGAACTGACTACGTTACTAGGTGCCAAAGTCAAAACGCTTGGAAAAAAAAACATTGCGTCACCTTATATACGCTCGTTTAGTGACAGTTTCGTTTGCTTTCGTTTTACGATCTCAAAATTACATCCAAGTGACTTAATAAAAAAATTAATTCCTAGCAGTAACTTAACAAGTTCAGCGCCATCTATCCAGCGACTAGGGAAGCGTTAAAAAAAACAGAAAAAGAAAATCCCTCATTTTTATTTACTTTCAGAATAAGCTTTTTCGTTCCATTCCATCATAGAGCTCATCCATCGGTTTCTACCAGGCGAAAATTTTTTTTTTTTGTGAATTCACGGAGTTTTCGGATTAGTCGGGTGACCTCACAGAACCTACTTACTCAAGACAAGGAATTACTTATTTATTTAAACCACAATTATGACACCTTTACAGAATCATCTAATCACAATGTCCTTTACAAAAAATAAAATAAAATCAACAAAACAACAATATAACGTTGTTGCAAGTGCATCCCTGCTTGCATGACTTGAATCAATCATTGAAAAATGTCTTATTCTCTTCGGTTCTTATTTCGCTATTTCCAAAGAAGTGCCATTGAAGAACAGAAATAAATAATTACTTCACATATTACATAGGTAGGTAAGTACATACTTTACGTAAGCTTTTACTTTACGTGCCACTTACCTAAACAAAATAAAGTTACCTGTGATTTGAAACGCATCAAAAACAGTATCACTAGGAATCCAGGCCAGTACAGCAGGTAACCGGTCCAGGTCGAGGTGGAAATCGCACGTAGCACCTTTGCAAACATAGCTATAAGTACTATAATCATTGTTATTTGTATGTATATGACAATATGGCTGGCCTAGTTGTATTAACGCAGGTGTTTTCAGCGTGACAATATTTCAGGGTTGTGGATGCGGACGAAATATTAATAAGTTTGCTTTTGTTTTCGTAAGTGGGGGCTTGTTTGGGTTTTTTATATTGACTTTGTTAAATCTTTTTCATTATTATCAAACAACTATGAAAAAACTGCTGCCCAACTTCTGTTCAAATCTTTTTTGCTAAATCTAGTCTAGTTTTTTTAAACAAAAGTCTCTGTCACAAACAACTATGAAAAAACTGCTGCCCAACTTCTGTTCAAATCTTTTTTGCTAAATCTAGTCTAGTTTTTTTAAACAAAAGTCTCTGTCATCTTCACACGACTTACAGCAACAGAATTTTTAAAATTTTGTTTATCGCTAAACGCATCCAATGTGGTGCAAGCGGGCCTTTATGTCATCGAACTCATCGACCTATAAGGCGTCTGGTTTGCTAACGAATAGTTTTGCGACTGTATGTTTTGGGCAAAGAAGTTGGACTTTTGGGCCACTTTTATCTCCACAAGTATATTTTGTGACGTCTTTAACAATATTGCATCTACAATATCCTTCAGAACTATTTTAAATTGCTTTCAGACATACAATTTTCGCTCCATTTATACTAATATTATAAGGATATAAGTTTATTTGTATGTAAGGGGCCGTCTCCACGAGCGAGGGAATCGCGGCGATATTATCGTCGTGCTATTTATTTCTATACACTCTCTAGGAACGTGTCTCCACATGGCGATATCTTCGCGGTGAAAAATTGATGGCACGGCGAGACTATCGCCGCGATTCTCTCGCTCGTGGAGACGGCCCCTATGGGGGTAATCTCTAGATTTACCTGTCGGATGTGAAAAATTCCTTTTGCATGTGATAGCCAAATTCTAGAGGAAGGCTACAGGCTATTTAACACACTATGGCCCTTAGAGCCGATTACTAGAAACTAAGTACTTACAGTTCGAACCGTTTTGGTGCTTATCACACTAATCTTATAAAGGCGAAAGTTTGTGAGTGTGTGTGTGTGTTTATATGTTTGTTACTTCTTCACGCTCAAACGGCTGGACCAATTTTGATAAAATTTTGTATGGAGGTAGCTGACACCCTGGATTAACATATAAGCTACTTTTTATCCCGATATTCCCACGGGATCGACAATTACGCGGGTGAAACCGCGGGGCGCTGCTAGTTGCTCATAAGCGGCGGTCTTTGACGCCGATACGGAAGCGGTTTGGCGTTGATGGATATTCCTGTGTTTTCTAATATTAGTCGCCCTTAATTTGAGAAGGAAATGGTGAGAAGATTGTGTAAGTGAGTGTTTGTAATTAAACTCTTTGCTCATAAACATATACTCATACCTATAGAGAATTTAGACGCTAAACTTACGTTTATACAGCAATTATCAGAAAGTTGTGTTCATATTTTTAGGGGTGTGGTACCTACAGACCATGAAGCTGAACAAATTTCTCCATGGAAACATCGAAATCGCGAAAAAAAAATCTACTGTTCAATTCAAAACTTCAATACCTACTCCACCGGAATGTATGGGACATGGGGCATGTGGGCCATGTGGTGGATTTGTGACGTGTAGGGAGTAGTAGCGAAGGGTAAATTTTTGTAAGAGGTAAGCCAGAGTAGATATCTTTAATATCATTATGTTATTTGTCTATAGAATACTAACTGTGCCATTTTTCAAAGGGAAGCCGGTAGGAATCGCGTTTTAAGGATGGAACCTTCGCCAATGGTAGGGAGGATAGTAGTTACTATCCTTTAACTAAACATGTGCTCTAAGGTTATGCATGATTGGTAAACAGGGCACACACAGATTTGGATAGTGTTAACCAGAAACTGGGTTGTGGACTTGTGGAGGCAGTCGCTCCACGTAAAATACTGGTATTCATCTTCATCCGGTTGGGCTAGAAGCTGACCCTAACATATTTTTGAAAAGACTAGACCGATGATGATGACCTATGGGTACGATATGTATGAGATATCCTTTAACAACTTTTTAGCTAAGAGTGGTTCTGGGCTTCTCTCCAACTAAATGAGGACATAAAATATTCAAGCTACAAAAGAAACCAACGATGATTCACCAACAGTAGGTAGGTATGTACACAGCGATTAAGTACCTATCCGTTTCTCAACACACACCGATATCCAATAGTGTCCTACTAAAATGAGTTTACATATGCCAGACATTTCTCTCGTTCATGTCACCTTGAGAGACTGAATAAGTGAATACCGGTCGAACGGAGCAAGCCTTAAATAGTCGGTATTAAAGTGCTGGTGATCTCACCTGTGTTATGTCATGATTGGCCGGTTTTATTGTAACAATACGATTTGTACATATAAGTATTTGTGTGTGGAATAGTTTGGAAAATAGAAGAAGAGATTTTTTGGGGTCTTTTGATGGACTCATATTAATTAAACCTTGTCAGATCTCAATTTTGTTAAAGGGGGACACTAAAGGAAAGGCCCTTTCTAAGGATTTCAATTATACGTTTATTATCCTTTTATTTATATATTGGAAGGTGTGTTTAACTAATATCACGTGACACGTGTGATCCCACGCAAGGCTAAAAGAACAGTAGGTATACAGTCACTATGAGAAAGAAGGGATTTCAGTCAAATAAGGGCGGGCTCGGAGAGTAAAAAAAATATTTATGAGTTAGAATGAGAAAGACGATAGTGTTGAAGTAGGATCGATTTGTTTTTGCTTTACTCCAACAAATTTAGTTGTAGCCAGCGTCATTCAAACCGGTAGGTTAACTAGTGAATTATAAATGTTATTAATAAATGTAAAGAGTGACTGTCATTTAATATGACTTCCGCTAGTCAACAAACTAACATGGGCATACCGATAGTTGTTCCATTTATAGGATGTTTATGACAAACTTATATCTAGCTGCCTGCAATATAGGCTGTATTAAATCTCTACCCTGTCTATTACTTGGATTGGGTATTTTCGAAACATTCTAAAATGTTGTATTTATATTGTACAACATTGTGAGTTCACCTGACTAACTTTCCTGGTGGCTTCAATTTGTCACATTTCAACTCCTTATTGCGAAACTCACTAAATTATGAATGCAGGTATGTGCCAATTTTATCTAGCAGCAAATACAAGCCAAGACCATATAGATTTCGAGAATTATTATCAAATAATCGGATTTGGGCACCTCCTAATTTGGTATGTTTAGAAATGACGTTTATTAGGTATATTTCAGAGTTCATTGTGTGTGTTTGTTGCGTTTGCGAGTTTGTTGTTGATTGTATTCGTTGCATTGTTGTTGTTTGTACTATGATGTCCTGAATAATTGAGAAAAGTACGTAAAACTGCTGAGGAAAGTGTAAAGGTTTCTGATTGCGTATTTAATAGATATTTAGTTGCGGTGTCACATATTTAAATTTCTGTTTTAGTTGGCTAAGGACAAGCGGCGAAAGGTTCCTGTAGTGGCTATACAACACATTTTGTCGAGTTATGTGAACATAAATATAGTGAACAGCTGTTTTTTTCGGGACAGCGCGATAATTACGTAACCCACGCCATTCCCACGTAAATAACGCAACTAACGCACGAACGCAAATAACGCAAATAACGCTTCGAACGTAAATAACGCTTCGAACGTAAATAACGCTTCGAACGTAAATAACGCAATGAATTTTGTTGAACAGTTCAACAACATTCATTGCGTTATTTACGTTCGTTGTAAAAATTTGTCTTTAATTTACGTTGTTGAGAACAGTCAAATTTTTCGAACATAAGAAGCAATGGATTATCAATATCCTTTAAAATGATTCAGATTGGGATTGATAGTGTGTCACGCAACTAGTGCTGGACACGTTGGATTTACACCATTGAAATTACACCATGTATGAGGTATGGGGTATCGTATTACCCAGTAACTGGGTTGTGGAGGTCAGATAGGCTGTCGCTCCATGTAAAACACTGGTATTCAGCTGCGTCCGGTTAGATTGGAAGCCGACCCCAATATAGTTGGGAAAAGGCTAGGCAGATGATGATGAGGTATGTACTCGTACATTGGTCAACCAATCACACATCACCTAAGATTATTTTAGAACACTGAAAAGAATAATTTCTTACTACAGCACAGTAAAGCGATTTCATTAAGGCGAAAGCGCCAGGGTAGCCCGCGAAATTAAATTTTTCTTACGTTTTTTGCAATTTGCTGGTCAGTAGGTACCTATTAGGTTGTACGTTGATTAAAATATGATTCGCGGCCGTAAGAAATATGTATTTACAGAATTATAATCATTAAAGTCATCAACACAACTCTCTAAGACCAAGTAATCCCCAAGAATGACTATTTCATGAAATCTTGACATTTGGGGATTACCTAGGTAATCCCCAAATCAGTAATACAGCTTATTAAGTTAGTATAGCTATACTAACTTAATAAGCTGTATTACTGATTGTAATGATTATAATTCTGTAAATGCATACTTGTTACGACCGCGAATCATATTTTAATCAACGTACAACTTTATACTGACCAGCAAATTGCAAAAAACGTAAGAAAATTTGAATTTCGCGGGCTACCTTAGCGCTTTTCCCTTAAGACTTACCGACTTATACAGTAAGAAGAAATGTTTGTAAAACAGTAAAAGACAAAACAGTGACTTTTAAGGATTGAACATACTACTTATTTACTGAAAAAAAACCTCAAGAAAAAGAAAACCACCATTACAGTAATGTAAGTAAATTCCAATGGTTTGAACGATATCCCCAAATTAATAAAACAGTTAATTTTGTGACATGTCATGGTAACATTTTGCCTCAAGCTTAAACTGTTTTCGGATCAGTAAAACTACTGTTTTGAACGTATACAAGAGTTCGTATACGTTCAAAACAGTAGTTTTACTGATCCGAAAACAGTTAAAGCTTGAGTTCAGTTCTAAACAGTTCCGTATGAGTATACGGAACTGTTTAGAGCAGTTCAGATTAACTGCTTATTTATTTCAGTGAAACCGCGTGTTAAACTTTGCTCTGTAATATCAACAGAGGATGTATAAATAATCCCAAACAGATAATTATCGAGTCTTATTGTCAATGGCGAAGATAAACGCTCTGCTTCCACTCGAAGTGAAAGTAGTAGCAGGGAATTGAGCATCGATTTAAATCTAAACATCGATTAAATTCGATCCCTGACTTCCATAAATTTGGTTTTATGACAGTTTAAACACTGTAATTTCGAATAGATAGGTATACAGGGTGCCGTAAGTCGACGTCAATCCGGAATCGGGTAATTGGCCAGTCTTAATAGTTATCAGAAAAATATATAAAAAAAATCTAAGTTGTGTATTTTTTAAATTATTGGCATTTAAATTTCACTTTTTGCCCAAACAAATATTCAAAATTAATACTTTGCCAAACTTTGACTGACTGTACTGAAAAAAAATGTACTTGCGAGTTTGGCAAGTAACATTAAAAGTTGGCGCATTTAATAAGCATTCCAAAATTTTATCTTTTTATATATTTTTTTTCTGATAACTATTTCATAATAGTTCGGCCTATTATCCGATTCCGGCTTGATGTCGACTTACGGAACACCCTGTATAAAATCGAGTAATTTCTCGACGAGATGGTTTCATTTCGAGTGTCAGGTGTAATAATTTGATTCTAACTCTCAGTCTGGTAGAAAGGGCCATTATAGTCAGGTAGGTGTCAAACAATCGAGTTTATTTCAAACCTAGTTTTCTTCCAATCCATATACTAATATTATAAATTCGAAAGTAACACTGTCTGTCTGTATGTATGTTACTTTTTCACGCCTAAACCACTGAACGGATTTCGATAAAATTTGGCAGAGAGATAGGTTGCATTCCGGGGAAGGACATAGGATAGTTTTTATCCCGATATGCCCACGGGATCGACACTTAAGTGGGGCGAAACCGCGGGACGCTGCTAGGTGCTTTATAAGATTTTCAATTAGGTAAGATTTAGGTGCCTAGTGTCGTGGAGGCCGGCGCAGAAAGAAGTGGCGAGATGGCCTAGTCAGGTACCGCGAGGGAATGGTTCGAGGTGGCGCGGAAAATGTGTTCCTACTGGAAGGACTTGAGGCCTCTGACCATCAGTGGGACAGCATAGGCTTAACAAAAAAGTGTCTAGTGTTCCCTATAGTCTATTCATGTTCCAAATTGATGTTATTTCAAGTTAAACGAATATCAACTTTATTTTAATGATAATTAAGTTGATTTCAGGGTGACTAACACTATTGAAAAAGTTATGAAAATGTTTGAAATTGTAGCGTAAATTGGACTTTATGGTGTAGGAATTAAATTTATTTTTCCATAAACTCATATTTGTTTACATTTTTAGCAAATAAGTCGCGAATGCAGATTATGCTAGTTGTTGTTGTTCTTTTCAAGTTTCAGCTGTCAGATTACTTTCGTAAAATCCTAACGAAAATGTTTCAGACAAAGTTAAATCAATCTTGCAATTAATTGCAGTTTATCACAATGTAACCTTATTTAAGCCTAATTCCTCTACTTTATCTCCTAACCTCGCCTAAACAACACGTGTCGACATCGTTAACGTATATTTTTAATGTGAAAGGGCCTTTCCTCGTACCATAATTGCTTGCAAGCCGCGGGCCGCGGTTGTATGTTCCCACAGAACCAGGCTATTATAGAAGCAGAGGCTATTAAACTATTTTAAAGGAATTTAAATCTACTGACGGCTGTATGTTGGTGATTAAGTCGTTTTTAAAGAAGATTCTTGTTATTTTTGGTAGTCCTTTTAGTTT
This sequence comes from Mesoligia furuncula, assembly GCA_916614155.1. NCBI lineage: Eukaryota > Metazoa > Arthropoda > Insecta > Lepidoptera > Noctuidae > Mesoligia > Mesoligia furuncula. Next base: position 25,516,368 of record OU744807.1, on the reverse strand, counting down.
AGCATAATCTTTTGATTTATTGTGTAGATTTTATCGTTTTGGGATGAGATTTTATTCTGGGATAAACAGGGTTATTGGTAAAACATTAACAACCTCTTAAGAGGTCTATGTACTCATCATTATGAACAATTTTTACTATGGGACCAAACCTGAAATCGCGAAAAAAAAATCTGCTGTTCCTTACATTAAGACGAGTTATACGAACATAAATGTAGGGAACAGCTGATTTTTTTTCGCGATTTCGCGTTTGGTCCCATTGTAAAAGTTGTTCATAATGATGAGTACAATGACCTCTCTTAAGAAGTTGTTAATGTTTTACCAATAACCCTGTATATAACGTTGCGTCTCGTATCTTTTACCTAGTCCCCTTTATTTATAAACGTATGGTAGCTTAAAGTTAAGTAATGATACGCGATTTTAACCATACATTTATGATGTTGAAACGTCTCTGAAAGCCTATAATACCATGACTGTAATTTGTACAAAAGTATGCAGGAAGTTTGCACGCTGATCTCGATGTGCCTTGACAACTTCTGATGGCTGAATCATCGGCGTGCAAACTACTTGCATACTTTTGTACAAGTTAAAGTCTTCCGTAAGTAAAGTTTCCTCTACAGTATCACTTTGGTCTCATGAGATGGAGTATACTCTCAACAGCCATTAAAAAAAATTGATTTATCAACGCAGTCCATGTATTACTTGTTCAGCCGTTTCTTGATCTAGTTACAGTTTCTTAAAAGTAAAAGTTTCCAGTTACAAAAGCAATAAAAAATTATACCAATAGAAGCTTCGACGCCATGTAGAAAAGTCAACCCGTCAGATTTGTGTTGAAAAGAAAAACTTAGGCGTTTGACAGGTTAGAAAACTATGTTGCCACGATATTTTCACTTACAACTTTCTCGCTTTACGGCTTAAAAGCACTAATAGAAAAGATTAGCATTAAGTATGTGCTCATGTGACAACTGACTATGTGAGTAGGGTTGCCAGATCAAAACCTTAGAAACATTTATTTTGCACACACACCAAGACAATTGATTATTTTCGACATAAGCTTAGATGCCTGTGTGTTGTCTGTGTGGTGCCGGACCACCCCTTACTTCCCGAGGGTGTTGTAAAAGGCGACTAAGGGTCGTACCGGAGAATGGGCAGCAGCGTTCTCTATGCATTCCACCATCATACCATACTGCGATCGCCAACCCGCCTGCCGAGCGTGGCGATTATGGCAAACCCCCCCAAAATTGGGGGAGGCCTATGTCCAGCAGTGGACGTCTTTCGGCTGAAACGACGAAGCTTAGATGCCTATCCAGAGTCCAGACAGACCATAATCAGCCTATAACGTTCCCACTCCTCAAACACAGGCCACCTCTCTGAGTGAGGGAGTGGGCCATAATCCACCACCCGGGGTCGGTGCGGCTCGGTAGATGTTACATGTCCTCGATTTTTTTGGTTCTAGGACACGCCGGTTTCCTCACGATGTTTTCCTTCACCGTATTGAGAGCAGTGTGGTGATGAAATAAAGTATACACAGTGATGTGCCTGCCTGGGTCAAATCCACGAGTCCTATCACAACAAACCCTCCAGGCAAGCTAATATTTTTGCTGGTTATGGTAGAGATAAAAAAGCTAAACATATTGCTTATGTATTTAGCAACCCTATTCTATTTTTATTTGACGACTCAAAGTGGATAAGTGAAATGACCAATAGCGGAGGAGTGACTTGATAATTAAAACATTACGATGTTAAACCTTTGTCTAGACGAAGAATTCATTAAGAAATATATAGTGTTTGTTTGACTGTCTTCTCCTCTTCATCTCTTCTTGACAGATTTAGAGATTATTTATTTACTACTAGCTAATGTCCGGCACGCGTTGCAATGCCTTTTTCATTTTTGTTTTTCGTTAGGAATCTTCTTCGGCGTGCACATAACAACTTCATGATCATCTGCCTAGCCTTTTCCCAACTATGTTGGGGTCGGCTTCCAGTCTAACCGGATGCAGCTGAATACCAGTATTTTACATGGAGCGACTGCCTATCTGACCTCCACAACCCAGTTAATGGGTAATACGATACCCCTTGGTAAGACTGGTTGTCAGACTTTCGGGCTTCTGACTACCCGTAACGACTGTCAAAGATCCACGAGTGACAGCTGGGACCAACAGCTTAACGTGCTTTCCGAGGCACGGAGGGGTCATGGTATGTAAAGATGGTCACCCATCCACAGACCAACCGTGGCAAGCGTAGCTTCACCTGATCGATCAACCTGTGCTGCTGTTATTATTTAGCCCCGCACACACACAACAACAACAAAGTTTAATCACAATCGGCCGAGTCATTTTCGAGTTCTTCCGAGACTAACGCACGGCAATTGTTTTTTTTTATTATATTAGATAGATTACTTACCACATTTGTTTTTATAGATGGGAACGCAATACAACAATTTAGTCACAACTTCCAAACGCAAAGACGTCACTCAAAAACCAACTAAACACCACCACTAACAAAAATGAAATGTTTTTAATCAGTCATGTCATAATCTTTCTGACATTTTTAACTAGATAGCAGTAATAGCCCAGTGGTAATGGCCCCGACCAACCCCGACTTTCGATTGAACGTCCTGGGTTCGAACCCAGGCGCTTCACTTTGTGTAAGTAATTTCAACACCACTGCTCTCAAAACGGTGAAGGAAATCATCGTGAGGAAACCGGCACGTTCTAGAAGCAAAAATTCGAAAACATGTGACATCTACCAACCCGCAATGGGCCCGCGTGGTGGATTACGGCCCATTCCCTCTCACCGAGAGAAGGCATAAGTGTCTATATTTAGACTGACAAGGTTAGAATGGTCCATTTTAGGAGGTTCCTAATAAACTTTGGACAACACAGAAATGAGTCACTCAATAGCAATACAAATAAAGCATCCACAATCGTTAATTCCCTTAAAACACATTATTTATTGACCTATTTCCTTATTAACTAACCCATATAAGTTCAGTCTAGCCATAAATACGTATGTATGAATCAACCATAATGACTAACGGACAGTAAAACAATCCACCTTGTATTATGTGTATGACCCCTGCCCACCTGTCTATGCACATAAAATTATGTTAGAAAATGTTGGTCAGTTAGAACCACAGATATAGATATACCTAGATAACGCAAGAGTAACTACTTCGCGTGCCAAAAATTGCACCAACTTATGATTACAAATCGTAAGCCGCCCCTTTCGCGCTCAGTCCTTTGTACTGCTGGCTGGGTAAGTGTGAGCGAGAGCGCGAGCTTGCGACGTCATAGTAGGTAGTTTTATGAAAATAGTTGACGTATTCCACATTGGGCACCCGCTTAAATGGCTCCTGAGTGAATGTGTCTGTGTGTCAGGCACAATCACTCAGGGCCTCAAGTCTGCTATTACAATAGTGTCAGAATGGTCTATCATTGATTTCATAATTGTTGATTTTGACAAGTTTGGTAATCTACAAATTTAATGGCGTCATTATGACTTTCCAGTGGTCAACCACTGACACTCCATTGATAGAGATGGCATTGAATGGTAATCTCGTACATAATGACAAATGAATGACTGACTTATGCGGTAATCTGCTGAAATTTTGACAGTTCCTTTGATCAGTGACATACCATTAGAACGTCATTATGAATTTAGATTCAGATTACGAACTTTTAGCAAAATGACAAAGGGATGGTGGTGAAATCGTGTTGGAATTACGAATTTATAAAAACAGCAGACTTGGGCCCCAGGTGCCATTTAACGGGTGGCCAATGTGGAATACGAGAAATAGTTTAAGTTGTCAATATAGAGGTACAGCGTGTATCAGCACCCTAACTGCGTTACACACTATTAATTACAATCTGAATAATTTTGAAGGATGTTGCTAATTATGTTCGTAAAATTTAATAACGCAATGAATGTTGTTGCACTGTCAAAATGAAAGGCATTCCAACTGCTAGTGTGTTACGCAACACCGCAGATATTTGTGGTCATATTTTAGGGTGTGGTACAGACCATGACAATGAACAACTTTCTCCAAAATAATCAGCTGTCTCATACAAAACTTCAATACCTTTACCTACTCGACCCCTATGTATGGGGCAGCTGATTATTTGTTCGCGATTACGATGTTGGTCCCTAGGAGCAAGTTGTTTAGTTTGATGATCGGTCTCACCTTTCTGATATACTGTTACAAACGCAAGGTGTCTACCAGGAGACTACGCATCAGCGCAAGCAGTGACGTCACCGCCAAACTAATAATCTATTTTTCATGAATATTTAATTAAGTAGGTACAGACTGTTTCTGGTAAATGTTTGGTTAATTATTTTAGTTATTTATTTTATTGCTGCTTACATTTATTTTGTTTAATTTTTAAACCATATCGATGTCATCGATTTTTATAATTTTTACGTTAGCAACATTGATTGTACGCGCTTATAAAATACCTTGTAACCGTAGTTTGCGCCCCTGTACAATGTGAAACGCCGAATAAACTACCTAAAAGTATTTTGACCCTCCGTGTTATTTTTACACTGCACCTACGCTCTGCCTCAGCAGAACCTACAAAGAAGACACTACTCACATCCCCTTCCCCTTCCCCTTATTCCCTTCTTTACAATACACTCAAAATCAAAATGTTTTATTTCACATAAACATACATGGGCACTTATGAAACGTCAGAAGCTAGCTAGGTGCACGGTTCCAATTGGTCGTTTCCTATGGAGAAGAACCGGCAAGAAACTCCACGGTTACTCTTTTTAAAAATAATTGGCTTTTACAATGTTTCCAGATTACAGTAGGTATGGGAGGACAGCGCAGGCCTGTCAACAAGTACCAAGTACTTGATAGAATAGAAAATGGTATACAGATCTAAAGTCTATAAGGCCTACAAAGTCCTCACATTACATTACACTGTTATCTTAAGCAAAGATAAAAGTACTAGAACTAATAATTCATTAACAGGCAAAGCCAAAGGGCATTGACCGAACGTTGTGAAAACAGGAACGCGCGCCAACTATGTTATCGTTGGCAAATGACATGTCTAAGCTATGCGAACGATCAAAGATGCACGAGGTAGAGAGTGTGAAGTTTCTGATTGGAGGTTCGTGAACTGCTTGGCAAAGCACTTGAAAGAAGAGTACGAAGAATTGACAGACTGCCTGGTTCTTTTTAGCGTTTCGATGGCAAACATCTTTGGCCCAAAATTTTGCTGCGCGAACTCCGCTCACTGACGCAGTCATAATATTGCAAATGCACAGGTGACAAGTCATGCGGCGCAGGACGGAAAAGTGGGACTCTGTTCTGTGGGGAGGTGCCTCAATGGTTAGTGGTCGCAAGTGCTATTATTATTAAAGTGATATTAGGTTTTTCCATCTGAAATTTCTCAGTAGCAACTCGAAGTCTGGATTTATGTCCGGTCGATGCAACGGGGTCGCTCATAATTGGCCAAATGTGGGTGTGCTGGTCGCTTTTGGGTATACCAGGCGTTACGTATATTCAATATTTATGTAAATGTAGGAATATGAATCTGTTTTACTTGGAGACATGACAATTTCTTCATTATGCATATATGCATTGGCCCATCTGCGAAGAATCTCTATTGATAAGTAGTCTTCTGTGGGTTACTGTGATCAATTGTATTATTAGTGATACAGCGAGAACAATTGTTTATTCATTATTGATTTGTTTAATGACACGATACAAATGCTTAATGAATTGTTCGTCATGTAAAACTAATTGGAGATTATAAATAATACATGATTGATTTTATTGCTAATTGTACGTTTTATTTGATTATTAAATACATGCGTTTTAATCATAAAAACATTGTTGATTAAATAACAATAATAGCGATGGCTCCTAAGTGTACTGAGTCAACTATACTTATAAAGAATAATAGTTGACTCAGTATACTTAGGAGCCATCGATAGGATCAAGCCATCGTACAGACGCCAGCATATCATGCTACTTACTATAGTCTGTCAAATTTCTAAAGCATAAGGCTCAAAGTTGATTGGGAAATTTGGACAGTTTCTGGAAGCTTGATGTGCTGGCGTCTGTACATTATTATTACATTTTTAACGCCTGTAGTCGCCGAAGAGTTAGGCTAGGCATTGGCAAACCTATACTAGATCCACATTTCGCAAGTCCAACTCCAATAATAATGAACAACAGGGGGATTGTTCATTAAATTATTTTGCATATTTTATTGCGGCTTTTCTTTGTTATTACTTCAATCAACTCGGCCTATTGCAGGCCATTGCTGGACATAGGCCTCTCCCAGGCTGCGCCACAACATCCTGGCCTCCGCCTTCCGCATCCAGTCCGTCCCAGCCACCTTCTTTGGGTCGTCCGTCCATCTAGCTGGGGGCTGGTTGTTATCATATTTTTTATTTTTTACATCGTTCTCACATTATATAATCATAAATTCAAAAGTAATGATGTAACAAATGTTTTTGTAAAATGTAATTTAAAAAGAGTGTCCATGGAGTTTCTTGCCCGTTCTTCTCCATAGGTACCTACGCTTTGGAATGGGCAACTAGCTTCATATTTTCTGACTGACCGACTTCTTGACAATTCAAAAGTGCCTGTTAAAGGTTTAATTGAAATAAATGCTTTGACTTTGAGTTTATCACTTATTTTTTTTTTAAGTGAAAAACTGACCTATGTTCTCTTTTATTACTCATTGCATCTGGCTATGCGGTTTAAGATTCATCAGCTGATTGATAACAATATGCATTCTTAAGCCTTTTCTAATTATTTGAATCTCCATTGTTGATGTGCCATGATGTATGTGGGATCGTGAGCGGCAGCACTAATTTGTGACCTTGATATGAGTCGGCTCGCATTTCATGTTAATATACAACGCGTTTACTTAATTGTCTTAAAAACTATACCAATTTACCGGTTGCAAAATTCAAGGTTACTAGTTTTACAGTAGGTATACCTACATATTATTTTGTCGTCAATTAAGTTTTGCATGCGGTCTCTCTGGAGTATTAATACCTTTTGCCGCCACCAGTGAACTACGCGTATACTGACATCACACAAGATCCTGCATCTCGCAAGCAGAGTTTACCGCGCATATATCATATCAACGATCCGACATGAATCATCGGGCAGTTGCCCGCCAGACACAACACCCGTCTGGTTGGAGGATCCTCCCTTTTCTATAGAGTATGAGTGAACATTATATTCTGTTCCTCATACCTCTTATATTTATAAAGACAGGGAAATTATTTGTTTAATAAATTGGCAAACTACGTCAATATGCCTGTTATAGCCATTTCATATAACTGTCAAAGAATACTAACTGTCAATATGAGGACAATTTTAGTTGGGAGTCAAATTGACTAGATTTAACTGAACAATTATTAATCTCTCTGACTTCACATAAATTAGCTGTTCCATACATTTTGACCACGTAGTAGGTATTGCGCTTTTCTATGAAACAGCTGATTTTATTTTATGATAACTGACCAAAAATATAAGTGCTCGAGAATCATGTGTGTTTTTATCCGTTTAGCCGCACATCTATAAAAAGATAATACCTAGGCAGACATACCAGAGTTACCTTCACATTTTAATTTATAAATTAATAATTTATAAGTCAACAAGTGCGATAAGTGTTTATTTTGGAAATAAGAATGTCCTTTATAGTCTTTAATGTCTTTAAAGATTAGATGTATTATTTAGCCAGTCTCAGTTTTAAAACATGACTAGATCTCGTCGTAAAGATAAAATATGATCATTAAAATAATGATGTTGCTAATAAAATGTTTATGAGTTATTTCCTTAAATGATGATGTATTACTTAATTTAAAACATACTGAAACTTTATGATTTTAGCAGTATCCTACTGTCAGAAGCCCAAAAGTCTGACAACCCCCCGGGGTGTCGTGTTACCTAGTAAGGGTTGTAGAGGTCAGATAGGCAGTCGCTCCATGTAAAAGGTATTCAGCTGCATCCGGTTAGCCTGGTAGCCGACCCCAACATAGTTGGAAACAAGCCCATTTTAAATTAAATAAAAGTTGGAAGCAGGCGGGACCCATTTGAATTTGAAAATATAATAAAAATGGGATGAGTCCCGCCTGCTTCCAACTTTTATTTAATTTAAAATGGGCTTGTTTTTAGCTTTTCAGTTTCTTTAACTTAAGTTTTTTACCGCAGTCGGGTTTTTTAGTTTTTTTATTTCCAGCTTTTTAGTTTACAAATGTAAAAGATTTTGCATAACCATATAAGTTATATTTATTGATCATAACGCTCGTTACAGGTTGTTGTATGCTATGTGCCAGATTTCCTCATGATGCTTTCAATAATGTAGGTCAGTTTGTGCATGTTCCTATCAAATAATGTTTTGAAAGGAAAGTAGGTAAGTAGCCAGTTTGTATACTTTGATAATTATTATTAATAGGCCTGCTTTCCAAAGAGCGGGAAAACTGTAAACTCCTTCGCTTTTCCGTTGCGTGTACAGTATAGGTAATAGTTAAAAGTAGGTGTCTACTAGTGAAACGAGTCCTTCCTGCTTTTCTTGGAAAACTCAAGTTTGTTGACGAACTTTCTTATTTTCCATTTTTTATGACAGGTTTATTGGATTTCTTTAATGTTTAACTTATGAAAGGAGTAGGTACCTACCTATGCGCCCAATTATGGAAAACTGAATTTAATCACTCTGAAGTTCTAGGAAAAATAAACACAGATAATGCTGATGACTTTTTTAATTTGCAAGCTTTATTTTCTTTTTAAATTCATTTAATCTTTTGGTACATAAAAGATCCTTGAAGTTCAACACAAGTTTATATCGAGAACCAAGTCACGATTGGATAATAGACAGAGCATTTAAAAGCAGTTTTATTGGACAACTTCACCCAAATCGGTTGAAAAGGCGTGGGTAAGCTTTTTATTAACACTCACCAAACAATTTTCAACCTTGTCTTTTACAGAATTAGATTTAAATTATAGTGTCTAAGTAGGTGACATTTACGCGATTCTTAAATGTTAATTTCTGTAGCCTTATATCCTTGTTACTAAGAATTCAATATGTTGTTTGTAGTCTAGAGTAAGGCATAGATTAAATCTATTTGAAAGAGAGACGAAAGTTCAATTTAAATATTTAATGGGAGATGCTGTTGGAGATAGTTCTTTTATTTCAATAGTTCAACGACATTTTCAAGGTGACTGAGATAGAAGGGGTATTGTGGCGTGGATTCTGTATAATTATGAAATATGAATAGCATTGCATCATTGCATTCCGTGCCTCGGAAAGCCGGCTGTCATTCGTGGATCTTTGACAGTCGTTACGGGTCGTCAGAAGCCCGAAAGTCTGACAACCTGTCTTACCAAGGGGTATCGAAAATTACTGGGTAATAACCCAGTAACTGGGTTTTGGAGGTCAGATAGGCAGTCGCTTCATGTAAATTACTGGTATTCAGCTGCATCTGGTTAGACTGGAAGCCGACCCCAACGAAGTTGGGAAAAGGCTAGGCAGATGATGAATAGCATTGCAGCAAGCACAAAACATGAGTCAGTTGAAGCGGGTTTTAGAAGGGCCATATAATTATGTAGGTAGTTAATATTCAGTTTTATATTTATTGAAAGACACGATGCTGTACAGAAATAAGGCAATGATGTTATAAAGGCGTGAGTGAGTGTGTGTGTTTATATGTTTGTTACTTCTTCACGCTCAAACGGCTGGACCAATTTTGATAAAATTCTGTATGGAGGTAGTTGACACCCTGGATTAACATATAGGCTACTTTTTATCCCGATATTGCCACGGGATCGAAACTTATGCGGGTGAAACAGCTAGTGCAGATATAAAAATGTAGCAATTTAATTACTAAATTACCACCTAGTTTCTGGAAGTCCCTGACAGACACTCTTGATCTCCTCTCAAATCACATATTCAATCAAGTCTACCAAAACGGCTAACCGCTGGAGTCGCCGGTCTAACTAACTGGGGGCGTCTCAAACTACGCTTGCTGATGTGCGGTCTATACACTCCAGGATGCGTTTGCCCCAGCGGCCATCGGTCCCTTGACAATCATAGTCAGCCCACTGCCATAACTTGCTAACTTGTAACTCTAGTTCTTCCGGATAATTTCATTTCTGATCTAATCACAAATGTTAGTAATCTGCAATTGATAAGTTATGCTTTTAGGAGCTGGAGGTGATAAGCGATAACATTTTAAATCGATTTAAAATACGGACATAGGTACCAATTTAAAAGCTGCAAATCAATTATTATAATAGAAACAGCCTTCCAATTCGTCGAATTCAATTATCTTCGTTCTAACTTATTCCTTGTTATTATTCACCTGTTTCTAATGGAATGTGAATGGCTTTTGTGACATTTAACTTATTTATTTATAATGGCCGCCGTTGCATAAAATGCAGCTGTCATTTAACTTTGTGAAATAACACGTATTTAAATTATTACAGAATAGGTCTGACTAATTTATGGTTTACTAGCTTCCGCCCGCGGCTTCGTCCGCGAGGTATGTCGATAAAAACTATACTATGTCCTTCCCCGGGATGCAATCTATCTCTCTGCCAAATTTTATCGAAATCCTTTCAGTGGTTTAGGCGTGAAAAGGTAACATACAGACAGACAGACAGAGACTAGTAACATTTCGGAGACGAAATGTTACTAGTCTCATAGTCTGGCAAGTCTTGTTGTTTGGTGATTAAAATATATGTAATGTGTGTGCCGTCAGGCGTCACTAGACTCTACAAGTATATCTACAGCAATTTAAATTGTGTTTTGCAGAAAAATAGTGTAGGTAAGGTAAGTATACTAACCCTTTTGTTCATAAACGTTACTTAAAGAAGTAATTAGCGAATGTTTAGCCATAAATTTTTGACGTCTGAACGTCACTTAATGTTAATCAACATTTAAACTTAAATAAACCCCTAAGATGACAGATTGTGATTTGCAAACTTCGAGTTGGTAGCCAATTTGCTTCTCAATTAATTTTTCTGACTTTACAAAGGACATATTTTTTTTAAATCGAATTTATCTATCCGGAAGCACGTCTGAATAACAATCGTAACAAAATATTAATTTATTTTGATCTTTCATGACGATATGATTGGTCAAAGGAAATAGATTAATTTGTGTTCTTACAAACAGACTAAGATAGATCTTTGTTGTCCCGAAGGTTGCCAAACTGTTATCATAAAAACAGATCTACATTGACAGCCATAGTATATAAACTGCATCCGATTCGGTACAGCTGTTTCTGATAGTGACATCAGCGAAAAAAAACTGAGATATCAAGGCCAAGGGTACTTTTTGTTTGGAACTGCAGAATTTTGTCAGCTGTTTGGTTGTTATTATTTTTGTTGTGGAACCGTTACTAATAAATTATTGGCAAGTGGTGTTCTGGAAAGCAGCTGAAGCAATGTGGGGTTGTATTTGGCAAGGGCACCCGTCTTCGTAGATGGTATTTAAAATAATTGGTGTGTTTTCACCAACCCGCACTGGGCCCGCGTGGTGGATAACGGCCCACTTCCGAGAAGAGGCCTGTGTCCCAGTAGTTTGAACATTATAGACTGATTATGATGATTGTGTTTTCATCTCTCAATAGACACCTAAAGAACATTCACCAGCAGAATATTGAGTTGCAGTCACTATATTCAAAATTGCTGCGCCCGCGGTTTCACCCGCATAAGTCTCGATCCCGTAAAAATATCGTGATAAATAGTATCCTATGTCCTAATCCAGGTCATGATCTACCAATGTGCCAACTTTCATCTAAATCCGTTCGGCTGTTTAAGCATGAAAGCTTAACAAACAAATACAAAAAATCTAACCTTTTCCCTTTTTTATTATAATATTAGTTTAGTATAGATAATAATTAAAAGAGAACCATTTCTTTGATCAAACCAAAACTAAATGACTTATTTAAACCAAAGATATACATATACGCCTCACAAATGTAGGTACTGATAAACTCGTACCACTCGTTTTCCAATACCGGTTGAATGGCTGTATTTTTCACGAGAAGACATAAACTTTCATTCTCCCGAAAATCATTTTTATTCCACTCCATATAAAGGCATCCCTGATAAAGGCATCTCTTTGTATGCTTATGCACAAAAACATCTTTATCAGGATGTTTTTGAGATGACATCACGGAACAAAAACCAGTGGTATTATCAAGGTGATGCAGTTTTTATCGGTCGTCCCCCAAGTTGACGTGCATGGTACAGCTTTGTACCTATTAGGCGTGGATACGGATATGGAAGATTGTCAGTGAAATGTTAGGGCGTTTATGAGGCAAAAAATGTGCATAAGTACAAAGATCTAAGCTAGCTCTATAAAGTTATTTTGGCGCCTGGCCCACGCCGCCATCTTGTTTTTTGAATACATTTCAAGTGACATTTCACAAAACTGAACTCTGAACTCCTGGAAATCGGCTATGAAAGGAGTACTAAATTCAATACTAAAATCGACAAAGCGTGCCAGCCTGGGAATGAGTCCTTCCTACCAAACCCGAATGCTCTCACTTTCAAAGCTTGAATGACAATTGACAATCAAACATCTGCGTAACCCTTCGGTAATCAAGCCGTGACGGCTATCATTGTTACGACTACAACGGTAACAGGAATGTAAGAGCACATTGCGTGATAGTTCGATGAAAAGTCAATGTTTTAATATTCAGTATCGTTGCATGTTATTGTTGGACATGTAAATGTTGAATGTAATACTGTTCCATAATAAAAGGTTGAAGAATTGGAATCAGAATTAGCAGTCGCAGTGGCAATAAAAGAGAAATCAATTTCTATAATATCTGTACGCCTTCACGGCAAAACATAGTGCCCATATAATTAACCTAAGACCTTTATATAAATACCTATGTTTTATAGGCAAATTTGCACCATTAGTGATGCAAACGAAACTAATTAGTCTCATCTGCACCATTGATGGTGTAGGTCAATGGTGCATACGGTACAACGGGAGTTTCGGAACCACGGACTTTCGCTCGCGATGCAAAGAACCCTTTGGGCTAATTTTTGACACATAAGGATCCCCCTTGGATTGTGAGAAAATTTTAAGAACTGTATACTTAAAGTCTATTCAAATTGATGTTATGTCAAGTTAAACAAATATCAACTTTATTTTAATGGTGCCTAATTACGTTGATTTCAGAGTGACTAGCACTATTGAAAAAGTTATAAAAATGTTTGAAGTTGTAGCGTAAATTGCACTTTATTGCGTAGGAATTAAAGTTATTTATCCATAAACTCATGTTTGTTTACATTTTGGCAAATAATTCGCAAATGGAGATTACATATCACCATAAATGCAGGGTGGCAGGGGCTTAGTAAGTATATTCATGTATTTATGTATAATTATTTGGTCTTATATTTATATATAATTAGGTATATATTATATTCATACTTTTGATAGGTTTATGCGTAGGTATCTTTATATTTAAAATATTTATTCCTCAATGTTCTTGATTGCACCTACCACTGTTTGTCTCTGCATCACCCAAAGGTTGACTGGTAGAAAATGCCTTCCGCCTCTGTACATTTATGTGCTTGAAGTATTAAATAAATAATAAATCATGAAAATAAGATGAAAAAAAAAAGTATAATATGAAAATAATGATGAATCATCACTTAATTTATCGTCGGTTAAGACCGACGAAAAATTTCAACCCAGTCGCGTCCAGAATCACGTACTTAATGAATCCACGGTAAATTGCGATTCGATGCCCTGCCACCATGTTTTACGACTATACAGTTTTTTTAAAGTAAGATCTAAAGAACCTACTTTTTCAAATATTGGACAAACATCATCTGCCTAGACTTTTCCCAACTATGTTGGGGTCGGCTTCCAGTCTAACCAGATGCAGCTGAATACTAGTATTTTACATGGAGCCACTGCCTATCTGACCTCCACTACCCAGTTACTGGGTAATACGATACCCCTTGGTAAGACTGCTTGTCAGACTTTCGGGCTTCTGACTACCCGTAACGACTGTCAATAACGTGCTTTCCGAGGCACGGAGGGGTCACGGTATGAAAAGATGGTCACCCATCCAAAGACCAACCGCGGAAAGCGTAGCTTAACCTGATCGATCGACCTGTGCTGCTGTTATTATTTAGCCACGGGCCCAAACAATGGCAGCTAATAAAGCTCTCCCTAACTAGTTTGTGGTCTGCTACTGGTCTAACCGGATCTAGCTGAACACCAGCCAGAATGTTCTGTAAAAATCTCATCGTGAATATTTAGGTGAAATAAACTTGAAGTAAGCTGTCATTTGTCTGTGTGGTGCCGGATTAAAGAATAGCACCATCCCATACTTCCCATGGGTGTCGTAAAAGGCGACTAAGGGTCGTACCGGAGAATGGGTAGCAGCGTTCTCTATGCATTCCACCACCATACCATACTGCGATCGCCAACCCGCCTGCCAAGCGTGGCGATTATGGCAAACCCCCCCCCCGAACTTGGGGGAGGCCTATGTCCAGCAGTGGAAGTCATTCGGCTGAATGATGATGATGATGATGAGCTGTCATTTCACCTGTAATTGCAATGGGTTTCATTTTGACAGTTCATCAACATTCATTGCGTTATTTACCTTGTTGAGCAGACATATTTTTCGAACATATGAAGCAATGGATTAGCAATATCCTTAAAAATGATTCAGATTGAGATTAATAGTGTGTTACACGAGGGTGCTGACTGCTGATGCTAAGGATTGACACTATTGAAAGCTCACTTCACCTAAGTTTTTACGGTGAGATTCTTGCAGAATAGCGCCGCTGTATTTTACATTGAGCATATAATTATACAGGGTTATTGGTAAAACATTAACAACCTCTTAAGAGGTCATTGTACTCATCATTGTGAACAACTTTTACTATAGGACCAAACCTGAAATCGCGAAAAAAAATCAGCTGTTCCCTACAATTTATGTTCGTATAACTCGTCAAAATGTAGGGATCAGCTGATTTTTTTTCGCGATTTCAGGTTTGTTCCCATAGTAAAACTTGTTCATAATGATGAGTACAATGACCTCTTAAGAGGTTGTTAATGTTTTACCAATAACCCTGTATACTTATTAAATGGATCGGTTCTTAAAGCCCAATTTTGATCAGCATAAAAATGTTTGCCGTGAACTCAAACTCGATACAGTTAACAAATAAGCAATGAACATGATCAAATAACCGTTTCATAAGCCTGTCTCAGATATCGTGAGAGAGGATGTTCTAACGGAACTGCGGTGTAACGGCGGCGCCGGCGCTTGCGCAACTGATCTGTCTATTGATATCTAATGGCGTAGCTTTTTATAATAAGTTGGACTTGGAATGGATTCGGATACAATTTTAATTATTGTGTATCGTAATGACAGTTTTTCCATTGATTGGTCAATGATGATGATTGATGATGGCGACCGTAGTTAGGAAGTAAGTACATTTTTACGGGTTTATTTTCTACGTAATGAATGGGCTAGATCACAGATGATATAGTTTTACCAACGAAGCTACTTTCGATTGCATAACAATTGTTTGCTCATCGGTTTGTATTGAAGAAAATAAACTTGTCAGTGCCAGCAGTACTTTTACTTCTTGGGAATATCAGTAAGAAACCTCTTTTGACTCCATTTGATAAGATTAGGAGCTGGGGAACTTTATCATTCCATTCCATATTTGTAGGAAACCCCTCAAACGCCCCTCCTCGATCGCACGCTAGTTCTTCTCTATGGCAATTAATAATAGTAAGCTGTAGTTAAAGAAGGATGTATTGATCGAGTCACTTTGCTAAATTCGGGTCAAAACAAACATCATGAGACTAGACGAGTGGGTACTATTTACTGTCCATTGTCATCTTGTTAGTGGTGGTCTTCAATGGGGACCACTTATCCTACATTGCTAGATCCGCTGTTTTAGGTCATATAGACTTCTGATGAATTGAATCAATATGCATAAATTGCCACCTATTTGTGATATTATACAAATCGTATGTCGGAGGACTGAATGATTACTCGAACTGTCGACTTTGAAAACTGTCCATTCGGTCGTTAGATAGATTAAAGAGACCATTAGCGATGGGATGGTTAGCTATCTACAAATACAATAAAGTTCTAACAATCTATCCTAATATCAGTTTTACGAGATAGACTGGTGATGTATTGGCCGTGAAAAATGTGAGGCCGTGAAAAACAAAGAAAAAGAACTGGAAGGCGTGGAAGGCGGGGGCAAAGGCGAAGGCGAACTCGTATTTACTTATGTGCTGTAGTGTAAAACCAAACTTCAGCTAATCCACTATAGGGAGTGGTGAAGAGCGGACGTTTTGGGGGACTGTCTTATGTAATAAATGTGCTGATTTTCAGCCTAGTTTGAATAAATGACTTTTCGATTTTGATAGATCGATAGAATATATAACTCTTTGTTTGTACAAAGAGTGAGACGACGAGAGTACTATGTCACTTGGAGTTGTATTGAACAGAAAAAAAAACCCGGCAAAATGGTTGCCAGACGTAACATTGGGGATAATGTAATATTTCAGTAGGTAGGTTATTGTTCCAATCTGATAAGCCAATCAAATTGTATTGATGCAGCTGATGGAATGACATACCTACATAATTATGTACTTATTTAAAAGAAAAAACCAATCGCAGATAGTGCTGATACCAGAAAAAGTGATGAATCACTAAAATAAAAATTACTCATTTCATTGATAAGTTTAGATTTTTGTTATATTTGTCAATAACACCGGAAACTATGATAATAATGAAATTTTTACCTTGTTTATACACAAGACAAACAACTTATTTTAGTTCAGTTTTCTATCTACGCGTAACTATATTCCTGGTAAAATACGATTGGTAATAATAATAAGACAGCAACGATAAAATACTGGTACTGAGCTGCATCCGGTTAGACTGGAAGCCGACCCCAACATAGTTGGGAAAAGGTTAGGCAGATGATGAATAAGACAAGAACGAAAACGCCTAATACTCATCAGTCTATTTTATATGCAAACGAAATGCTAAGGATTTAAGAGGAATTGCAGCCATAGGTGAACCAGTTTCTAAAATATTTATTGACTCGCCGGGCCGTCGAGGCCAGCCCAGAAAGAGACGGCGAGATGACCTGGACGAGTACCGCAGCTGGTTCGAGGTGACGCAGGAAAACAGTTCCAGGGGATTTGGGGAAGCCTTTGCCCAGCAGTAGTACATATATATTGCTGTAAGTACTTAATTGTTGTAATGAGATATGCATTAGAAACGAGTTTAACAATAATTCATCAGATAAAACTTTTTAATAGGTACATCTCAAACTACAGTTACAAAGATTACTAACGACATTCATAGAAGCTAAATACCACATAATGATCCACTTACATTCTAGTAGCTTGGTGTGTACGAGGATTGTTTTTATGCACACTTTCTCTGAACTACATTGTACACATACTTTATTGGGCATTGTCAATCATGCATTGATTAATGCTTTAGATTTTTAAATAAGCAATGTAGTTCACATCGGAATGATTGGTTAGTAGGCTGAATATGGAACTTCTAATGGAAGTCTAGAATGTGGACGAATTTGTGTAAATATTAGGACAAAAGACTCCACTACACTTCATGATGCAGATTTAAAGACGAGAAAAAAGGAAGTTTGTAATTGGCGCCCGTAACAGAAAAGTTGAAAAGAAATTGTTTGGCTTGGCATGTAATGAGGAGGGTTGAAACACATGTGACTAAAAGAGTAATGACTATAAATGTGATGGCGGAGAGGGAGAGCAAGGCAAAGAAAGAAAAGATATGAAAGAAAAGGAACAACATAGGACAAGGAAATGAAGATGATAATAACGATGATGAAGATTCATGTTAAATGCTATGGATGTTGATTAAAAGTTAAATGAGGTACTGAAAGAAATATGATTGTTATTGAGCGACCGCCAATCGACATTACTTTGACTGAAGCCACGATGCATATAGTCATAACTTTAATTAAAATAACAACTGAATAAATCAGAGAGGGAAGTATATCAAAAGAATAAGATCTATAGAGAGAAAGATCTATTTCAAGCATTAACTAAGAGGTTGGATTAGATTATGTAGAATTTTAGAAAATGTCAAAATTCCAACACTACAATACAATAAAAGAGTTTCTTGTCTATAAATAAGTGATGATTTCACTGTGAATGATTTTCTACATTTACGGCCAACTTTTGGCCAAAATGTAATAAGATACAATCTCCTGTCTAGGCTTTCCCGAACTATGTATATTGGGGTCGTCTTCCAATCTATCCGTATGCAGCTGAATACCAGTATTTGACATGGAGCGACTGCCTATCTGACCTCCACAATCCAGTAACTCAGTAACACGATAAGGAGGTAGGACCTAAAATAACTTATAACTACAGACGTACCTGCCCAAGATATTTATTAAAGAAATCCTTTAACATTTTCAGTCACTCACTTCACATAACACATATTATTACAATAATAATAAATATTATTTGTCACGACACCAGCAAGCTGTCCTAACAAACGTACGATATAGACTGAAAGATATTTTTTTTTATGAAATCACCACATTTCGAGCCTTTTGTTTTGTTTACTTTGATATCGATAAAATGCTTAATTAACGTTATCAGTGTACGTCATCTTTTTTATCGCGTTTATATAATTTTATATGATAATTTTGAGGAGATAAGTATAAAAGGCTTTCAATATCTGATGGGTTGGGTATTGATTTTGTGACTGATTTTACACATTTTTTTTAGTAGGCACGAACCACAGGCTGTAAACACCCACAACCAAGCCCTCAATAACGCATTCTGTATAATTATGCAGGTTATGTTTGACATCCTTTACTGTCCATAAAATGTACTATATAATCTGTATTCGCGATTTCATTGCCAAAAACGTAAACAAATAAGAGTTTATGGAAAAATAACTTTAAATCCTACACAATAAAGTTCAGTTTACGCTACAACTTTAAACATTTTTATATTTTTTTCAATAGTGCTAGTAAGTCTGAAATGAACTTAATTCTCATTGAAATAAAGTTGACATTTGTTTAACTTGAAATAATATTATTTTGAAATAAGTTTGAATAGACATTACATAAACTCTCGCCTTGTTCCCATGGGGGTAGGGAGAAACTACAGAACCATACCAGGTTCTGTAGTTTGTCCCTACCCCCAGGTGCTTACATACTCCTTTTACTTCGTTTACGTCATCGATCACTAATAGAGTGATCGATGGTTAGGTTCATAAATCAGGGGGCCTAAAAAGGCCACTTTGGCAGAATCATAAAAGGATAACATTATGAATTATAATACGGCGAAGACAGTCCGTGTTTTTCTTTTTTCGTTGCATTACGTAGGTATAATCAAAGAGATTGGGATTGGATTTGGATTGGATTGATTGGTATTTTAACACAGACAAAAAAAATAACTGAAAAATCCTTCACCAATGGGATTTGATACGATTAACTTAACAGTTAACATTATGATTCATAATGTTATCCTTTTATGATTCTGCCAAAGTGGCTTTTTTAGGCCCCCTGGTACCAAACAGAACAAATAAAACACTGTCAGCTAATTAACAATAAACTTCGATTATCAATAATTGAGGGGCTGGTGACCAAGTAATATCAGCCGCACGGTTCGATTGATCAGGTTAAGCTACGATTGCCGTGGTTAGTCCGTGGATGGGTGACCATCTTTAGTACATACCAAGACCCTCCGCACCTCGGAAAGCACGTTAAGCCGTTGGTCCCGGCTGTCTTTCGTGGATCTTCGACAGTCGTTACGGGTCTTCAGAAGCCCGAAAATCTGACAACCAGTCTTACCAAGGGGTATCGTATTACCCAGTAACTGAGTTGTGGAGGTTAGATAGGCAGTCGCTCCATGTAAAATACTGGTATTCAGCTGCATCCGGCTAGACTGGAAGCCGACCCCAAGATAGTTGGGTAGAGGCTAGGCAGATGATGATCAACAAATTCGTCTGTCATACTTGACCATTTTAAGTCTATGATTTCCTGCTGCAGTTTTGTTGCAAAAGTTGCATGAATTTTGTTTTTTGTATTACACAGTGTGAAATAACAGGTAAATAAAAATACCTAATATTAGTTTCTTTTTAATTCTGTGACCCTGACAATTTGTATCTTTTAATTTTCGTTTTTTTTTTAATTGCATTGACATTTTATTTTAATTTAAATTCCGTGACCTTTTTAATGTATAATTTGTATACGCTAATTTATTAGGGTTCCGTAGCCAAATGGCAAAAACGGAACCCTTATAGATTCGTCATGTCTGTCTGTCTGTCTGTCTGTCTGTCCGTCTGTCTGTCTGTCTGTCTGTCTGTCTGTCCGTCCGTATGTCACAGCCACTTTTCTCTGAAACTATAAGAACTATACTGTTGAAACTTGGTAAGTAGATGTATTCTGTGAACCGCATTAATATTTTCACACAAAAATAGAAAAAAAACAATAAATTTTAGGGTTCCCCATACTTAGAACCGAAACTGAAAATTTTTTTTTTCATCAAACCCATACGTGTGGGGTATCAATGGGTAGGTCTTCAAAAATGATATTGAGGTTTCTAAAATCATTTTTTTCTAAACTGAATAGTTTGCGCGAGAGACACTTCCAAAGTGGTAAAATGTGTGTCCCCCCCCCTGTAACTTCTAAAATAAAAGATCGATAAAACTAAAAAAAATATATGATGTACATTACCATGTAAACTACCACCGAAAATTGGTTTGAACGAGATCTAGTAAGTAGTTTTTTTTTAATACGTCATAAATCGTAAACCGCATTTTACCATTCATTCAATCAACTCAAAAATAAAAATAAACATTTAATTTCATAAACATAAACCTTATGCATAAACCCGGATGTTACGGAACCCTCGGTGAGCGAGTCCGACTCACTCTTGCCCGGTTTTTTTTTTATTTGTACCTATACATTGAAATTTTATTCACAGGCATTTTATTTAGAGAAATTTTATTCTGTCGCAGTAGGTATTGTGATGTTTTAATTTTATATAAATATGGGTCTTGCCTGAATTAAATGAAATTTAATTTTAATTTTTAAATTTTTTTAGTGTGTATAAATAAATTCAGCATTCGTTTACAACTTATTAATTTGAAGCATTAAATGAGGAAAATCAATTAATATTTTCATGACATGTTCCCTATTTATGGCAATTTATTTAGAACTGACCTACCTTTTCCTCATACATTGCGGTTTATGATACTGAACTGTTATATTACTAACAAAATTATGCGAAGGTTTAAGAGCAGTGGTGGCCCCGACTTACCGAGTTGCAGGTCGTGGGTTCGAATCCAAGCAGGCGCTTTACTTTGTGTTAATTATTTCATCACCACTGCTCTCAAAACGGTGAAGGAAAACATCGTGAGGAAACCGACATGTCCTAGAAACCAAAAATTCGAAGACATGTGACATCTAGTAACCTGCACTGGGCCCGCGTGGTGGATTATTAGCCCACTCTCTCTCGCAGAGAGGACGGCTGTGTCCCAACAGTGGGAACATTATAGACTGATTATGTAAGAGTAGGTAAAGACACCAGCACATCGAGCTACTACAATCTGTCAAATTTCTTTAATAGAATTTCAACTTTATCGCCAAACTATAAGGTTCAAAGTTGATTGGGAAAATTTGACAGTTTCGGGTAGCTTGATATGCTGGCGTCTGTACCTTTTCAGGATACTTTATTCTATTTAAAAACCCAACTTTATTGCCCGACACGGGCTTCAAATCCATGATCAATTGGCAGCTGTACTTCCAACATCCCTATTCTTACAAAATAAATATTATTTGAGAAGTGTCTCGGATTACAAAGGGCAAACTAAGTAATGCGTCCCCCTATCGGGTAAACGGTAAATATAGGCACATCAGTACGCTATTATTAGCTGAGTTAACTGACCCTCCTATCACAGAAATGTCTGCCACAGCGTAGATATCTTCAGTAGACTTATTCCGACAAAGTGCAATCCATACTAATATTATAAATTCGAAAGTAACTCTGTCTGTCTGTATGTTACCCTTTCACGCCTAAACCACTGAACGGATTTCGATAAAATTTGGCAGTGAGATAGATTGCATCCCTGGGAAGGACGTAGGATAGTTTATATCGACTTACCTCGCGGGCGAAGCCGCAGGCGGAAGTTAGTTTTAGATAATTACTTGTCAGATTGCAACTTGATAGATTACTAATTTGAATTTAAATCTAAAAAAAAACCTCATATATGATGGGTTTCCGGATTTTCAATGCTATTAATTTTTCAACGTTGATTCAGTCATAGTTGAGAATTTACAGATATCATTTTTAAGACCTACACCTATCACCTAGTAGTACCAAGTAGGTCAGGTAGATACTAGACTGACTATCTAACTAAGGACCTGAAAATATGTTTATTAATGATCTGATTTGGCTGTTGAATGTTTTATGACTTACTTTTGAAAACCGCTGCAATGGTAATCCTATTCCTTCCGCATGTGTTTTTATAACTAACTACTGGTTTCTCACAAGTTCTGATTGATTCCTTGAGTTCCTAATTTCCTTCGGAACTCAAGGAATCAATCAGACCAGGGTTGAGTTTGAAACGAGGTACTAACTTATTACTGATACTTCTCATATTTTCTCATAGTATGCACTTTATTACGCGCCATGCGGGGTTAGCTGTGTTTATTGATTTAGGTACGCTTCCGTTGCACGAAATTATTTTATTTTTAGTGCTATTTTATTGAGTTATGAAGTTCGACCGTTATGCTAATAGTCTGTGAGTATGGTAATTTAATGGGGTATATTGGACATCTTTTTTGCAAGCAATATTTACGTTATATGGCCGAAATTACATGATTAATTTATTAAGAATGGAAATGGAATACCAAAGGGACGAAACACTTTTGGATTGAGTCCATAAACTAATCTATATTAATAAATTTTGTCCGGGTAAAACTCGAAAACTGCTGAGTGAATTATGATGCGGTCTTTGATCATCACGTTAAGTGTATTCTGAAGGTAAACAATCAATGAAGAATAAAGAAAGAAGTTACTAAGTGTTACATAAATATTTATCCACCGCAGAAACTGGATGGGTGGAAATGAATTTAAAAGTTTTATGGATGCTGTTGAAGATGATAATGTAGCGAGAAAGGAAGTAAACACTGAAGTGAGTGCTAATAGAGATGAGCATGGATAAGTTGACCCTAAATTAATTGGAATACGGGCAGGATAATATTAATAACTATAGGCATTCCCAACACTACGATTACTCTTGAGTCCTACATTATTAATGCAACGTTTACGTACACACATTTAACATGTACAAACATCCTTTTCAAT
The DNA here is from genome assembly GCA_916614155.1 of Mesoligia furuncula. Classification (NCBI taxonomy): domain Eukaryota; kingdom Metazoa; phylum Arthropoda; class Insecta; order Lepidoptera; family Noctuidae; genus Mesoligia; species Mesoligia furuncula. Next base: position 25,493,020 of record OU744807.1, on the reverse strand, counting down.
TTCTCCGAGCCGACAGGACCATATTAATATGGTGCACATGTGCTCATATCCGTGTGGTCGACACGCAGAATGCTTTCGCTCAACCGGACTAGTGTATAAGTGCTTGCTTCGTGACATTAATTAACATGATTAATGACGCATATGTCGATATGTGGCCGCCATATGAAAACATCCTATTGGATACGTCACAGCGTTTGAGGGTCTACAGGCTGATTTTAAGAGTCATCTTCACCTGCCTAGCCTTTTCCCAACGATTTTTGGGGTTGGATTCTAACCGGATGCAGCTCATACCAGTATTTTAGGTGGAGCGACTGCCTATCTGACCTCCACAACCCAGTTACTGGGTGACACTATACCCCTTGCTAAGACTGGTTGTCAGACTTTCCGGCTTCTGACGACCTTCTGACTGATTAAAGTAGTATGAGAAGATATTTAGAGATGTAACTGTTCTACTTCAGCTTCAGCTTAGTGATGGACTGAAATTCGATTCACTGCTGGTTTTACTAAATGAAAACGAATCGAATTGAAAACGTTAGTTTCCACGCAATATAAATTCGACAATCGGCAGACTTTGGTCATCACCATTCACAACATATATGCAGATTTGCAACTTTTGCAAGGACACAACATCAGCCCTTTCAAATGAGGTACCTACCTAGGTAAGTCATATTAATAATTTTAAAGACACAGCTTCCAACTTGATGTTCCGTTCTTGAACTTTAAACAATTGTTTAATAAATCATGGTCGTGAAGCGTGCGAGCCTTCGATCACGACGAGAAGACAATGGCCGTAGCGGAAAAACACGTGCCAATTGGGCCAAGTTGGCCACAATCACAAACATTTGTCCGAACAATGGATGTGTCGCAAGAAACGTGTTAATCAGGCCGTGTTGGCTGTCATTGACAAACTTTTGGTCCAACAATAGCACGGATGTGGGATGGTATGCAGCTTTCTGGCGCTTCTATTGATGCCGCGCGTAATGTGGGAAATGGGAGTGTTTATTCGTTTGTCGTGTAGTTTTCGTGTCCTCAATTGTGACGGGCTCGTTTTCTAACTAAATGTCTGTTTCTATTTTTACTTCATCGGCTTGGTTAAGCCATTTCCTATTTGCCGACTACTTTGTAGCCAATCCATACTTAATATTATAAATTCGAAATTAACTTTGTCTGTCTGTCTGTCGGTCTGTCTGTCTGTCTGTCTGTATGTATGTTACCTTTTCACGCGTAAACCACTGAACGGATCCCGATAAAATTTTGCAGAGAGATAGATTACATCCCGGGCAAGGACATAGGATAGATTTTATCCCGATATTCCCACGGGATCGACACTTATGCGGGTGAAACCGCGGGCGCTGCTAGTCTCATATATTTTCACTCTTTCAATATGTTTACATAATGTTTTTTTAAATTATATTCAGGCTGGCAGGTCCCCATCGACGCGCAAACTTTTGCTATGTATTCAGCATTATATGATTCTAGACCCCCTAGCGTAGAAAGTTGGTCGCTTATCAAAAAAGAAAAACAGTGGCAATCAGGGAGTGCCGACAGAAGTGAAAACAAACCATAAACCGAATAGTTTGCCATCACTCACTGACATATCTAGGCAGATGATGATCTACCTAGCCTTTTCCCAACTAATTTGGGGGCGGCTTCCAGTCTCACCGGATGCAGCTGAATACCAGTATTTTACAAAGAGCGACTGCCTATCTGACCTCCACAACCCAGTTACTGGAAAAAACGATACCCCTTGGTAAGAATGGTTGTCAGACTTTCGGGCTTCTGAAAAAATCTACGAATAACAACCGGGACCAACGGCGTAACGTGCTTTCCGAGGCACGGAGAAGTCATATGCAAAGATGGTCATCCATCTACGGACCAACCGAGGCAAGCGTTGCTTAACCTGATCGATAGACCCGTGTGGCTGTTATTACTTTTCAACAAGCCCCTCCGCGTGTGTCACACAATTCCACAAAAAAATGGCTTCATACTCTTGACTCACCCCAGCAAACTAACTGTATGAAGTATGCAGCTAACGTGAGCATTTTTCACAGAAATACTAACTAACATTTCAAGTATTTTTAAGAACCATATTTTTTATTAAAGTTTATAAGTAAGTACTAACGCTTAAGGAAGTGTAAAATCAGGAAGTGTCAGTAAGTTATTTCGGTAGAACATTAATCTTTCGTCAAGTTGACGCGTCGCTTACATTTCTCATGTTGGCTCTTTGTGAATTCTCACCATGTGTTCCAGTGTTCAACATATGTTTTAGTTTCGAAGCTTTGTTAAGAAAGTTATTGTCTTTTAGGACATAATGGTTTCGTGTTAATGGGTGCTGTAATTTAGATTATTTTTGTTACATTCTTAGGGCTAATTTCCCCAATACCTAAAACTAAACGCGATCAGCACATCTACCTACATAATCAGCCACTGTTCCCACTGCTGGGACACAGGCCTCCTCTCTGTGAGAGGGAGTGGGCCATAATCCACCACGCGGGCCCAGTGCGGGTTGGTAGATGTCACATGTCTTCGAATTTTTGATTCCAGGACATGCCGGTTTCCTCACGATGTTTTCCTTCACCGTTTTTGAGAGCAGTGGTGATGAAATGATCTACACAAAGTAAAGCGCCTGGGCCACCATACCACTGCTCTACAACATCTACCTAAAACGCGTTCAATAGCTGTCAGTGTCATCATTGAAATTCGCCCTTAATTGCTTTATTATGATGGTTTTGTCCTTATTAAAGTGTTATTGTGTATCCATTAGGAATTTCTTAGTAACAGTCCGGAGTTTGGAAGTTGGCGGTTTAATACCCCCATGCCTCGGAAAGCACGTAAAGCCGTTGGTCCTGCCGTGTCGTGTCGGATTGCCGTCCCATCGGACTATGAGAGTAAAGGAACAGAGAGTGCACCTGTGTTTGCGCACACACCTGGCTAATCTCCATTGAGATTGGCCACCGTGACCGAAAACGGTCGGGATTATTATTTGTCCTTAAAAACATCGACTCTTGATGACCATATTATGTAGATCATTTAAAGTCGTTGATTTAGAATGATTGAAATGTCACCATTAACATTGTTTACTAATTAATGTCCCATTCATTAATTAATCATTCATTAATTTGTATTGTAGGTTTATGATTATTAAAAGATGTTAATTACCATGTTTACCTCGGGAACAATTAGATAATTTTGTTAGCTTCGATAACCCTAAAATACCATATGAAAGGTCACGGCCTGACGGAATGACATATGGTACATGATAATATTACTGTAATATCGCTTCTAGCATCGTTGTGCGACACAAAGAATGGTGAGTGTATTTCAATGGCCATAAACATCTGTATCTAGGTCTTTTAGTATTTTTGATTCTTTGCACTTTATACGTGTTCTTTCAGTGAAAATAGCTATTCAGTTCGAAAGGTTCTAAAACATTTTAATTTGTGAAAATGCAAGATATTATTTTTAAATAATACATTTTCTACTCAATAATTCAATTTGGATTTCTAACTTTACAAAATCGCAAGAAAAATAGAAAAGCTATAAAAATTAAGTAACATTTAAACCGTGCAGTAAAACCCCCTTTAACTAGCGTTCACTTACCGGTATTTAACCAACACTTTGCACACAGATCTAGTGCTGTGATAACATATCGATAAACTTAACGATTAATTCTTTAATTGATTCACAATGTGAATCCGGCTGTAATCAATAACATTAATCAAAAAGCCAAGTGGGTTTGTGGTTCAGTGAAAGATCATTAATTTCTTATATGGGAAGATAATGGGCGAATAGTAATTTGTGTTCCACTTACCTACACTTTTTACGCTTGCGGCGAACTTTGAGATAAATTGTTGTGAGTATGTGAATGTAATTTAATCTGCAGAGCCACTGACTCGCACGTAACGAAATATCCGGAAGTATGTCTGCAGACTTGAGACAACATTTTTCGAAATTCAATCCCTGAGCAGGGGGCTTAAAAAGGTCACTTTGGCAGAATCATAGAAGGATAACATTATGAATTATAATATTGTGAAGACAGTCTGTGTTTTTCTTTTTTCGCTGCACTACATAGGTATAATCAAAGAGATTGGGATTCGATTTGGATTGGATATATTGGTATTTTAGCACAGACAAAAAAAAAATAACTGAAAAATTCTTCACCAATGAGATTTGATACGATTAACTTAACAGTTAACTGACAATTTTGATTCATAATGTTATTCTTTTATGATTCTGCCAAAGTGGCCTTTTTAGGCCCCCAGGTCAATGGGGGTTAAAATTGCAATGACGAAAGAAGTCACGTGGAAGATTTAAAATTTTAAACGATTTATTTGTTTTTTTATTTTTCTAAACTCGAACAGCAGGTGTATCTTCCTACTGTTAAGAAAGAAAGAAAGAAAACTAAGTTTATTTGTAACAGAAGCACGTGCATACAATAAATAGTTGCACTTTAATTGCGTAACACACGATCAATCACAATCTGAATGATTTTGAAGGTTATAGCTAATCCATTGCTTCATATGTTCCAAAAAATTGTGCGCTCAACAAAGTAAATAAGTCAATGAATGTTGTTAAACTGTCAAAATAAAGCCACAGCTACTGTTAGTATGTTACGCAGTTACCCCGCTGATATAGTGTTAGCAACAATCATCTTTATCATCATCTAAGCCAAAAAAACGTTCACAGATGGGCCTAAGCCTGGAATAAGCATCACCACTACCGTACTGTAAAGCCTCCTCTACACGTAGACAGATTCATCAGCAGATGGCCATCTGCGAATGCCTCCGCCGACGTGTAGACGGGTAATTTGCTAGTCTGTGGTAGGTATTTGACGTCGGCAGATGCTAAATACCTACCACAGACTAGCAAATTACCCCGTCTACACGTCGGCAGAGGCATTCGCAGATGGCCATCTGCTGATGAATCTGTCGACGTGTAGAGGAGGCTTAAGACCCAATTAGAAAATGTATAATTAATCAAACCCTAATATAAAAAGAGTGAGTTGATTTTAAAAGAGTGTCCATGGAGTTTCTTGCCCGTTCTTCTCCATAGGTACCTACGCTTTGGAATGGGCAACTAGCTTCATATTTTCTGACTGACCGACTTCTTGTGAATTCAAAAGTGCCTGTTAATGGTTTAATTGAAATAAATGCTTTGACTTTGACTTTGTATAGCTACAACTCAACTACCAATTCAACCGTCACTACGATAGTACTTACTATTAGTTATTCTATGCCGTCACTATTCACACACGCTTAATAAAATCTTACTCAATCGTAATTAATAACTTTATCACTTTCAACCGCTACCTTCATTTAATAATTGCGCAACTTAATTAAACCCATACATCTATACATAAATCTATATCTATCTATAGGTATAGCTACCTAATATAAACTAGCTGCCGCGGTTTCACCCGCATAAGTGTGGATCCTGTTCGAAAGACACGTGGCGCCATCTATTATCATAATAACGTTATTATTGTTTTCCTTGGAAACAGCACTTTTTTTCGGGATGAAAGGTACCCTATGATCGTTTCTGTACACCTGACAACGTATATGCAAACTTTCAGGATGATCGGTTAAGTGGTTTAGGCGTGAGAAGGTAACAAACAAACAAAAAAACTTACTTTCGCATCTATAATATTAGTTAGGAAGTTAGGATTAAAGTATCTTTTCGTGTATGACCGCGTTGTTCTTCTAAACTACGCAACGGATTTTGATACGATTTCCGCCATTATTTATTAATTTATTATTCCGGAAGGTTTATGTGTATAGCACATTCATATTAAACTTACATATTACAAAGAAATATCGAAGTTTTGACAAGTCGTAAAAACAGTGCGAAGCAGGGCCGGGTCGCTAGCACATATTTGATAAACGATCCTCTATCAGTCATCGATATTCGCAACTGCGCGGGCGCAGCACTGGCTTTCTCCGGAGCGTCCATTAGTTACGCAATCAGTAATGTCGCGATAATAATGTTTAAACGGATAACTAAGAAAGTTTTTTGTAATACTTACTGGTTTTAGTGGAGTTTCTTTGTTTAATTAACCTATCGGTGTTTATATCCGTGAAGCGATCGTATTAAAACCTGCCAGTGGTATTTTGTACATTTTTTTTGTCCTGCCTACCCCAATGAAGAAAGGCGTTAGTAGTTTATGTATGTAGTTAAGGATAAACTCGATATCCGTGGGATAAACAATGGCCAAACTCTAAGAGAATGTTAAAACGCTAATTATACATAATAATATGGATAGTGAGAGGGGCTTGTTGTGGGTAAAATAATAACAGCCGCACAGGTCGATCGATCAGGTTAAGCTACGCTTGCCGCGGTGGGTCCGTTGCCTCGGAAAGTACGTTAAGTCGTTGGTCCCGGCTGCCATTCATGGATCTTTGACAGTCGTTACGGGTCGTCAGAAGCCCAAAAGTCTAACAACCTGCAGTCTTGCCAAGGGGTTCGTTGTGGAGGTCAGATAGGCAGTCGTTCCATGTAAAATACTGGTACTCAGCTGCATCCGGTTACACTGGAAGCCGACCCCAACATATTTGGGAAAAGGCTAGGCAGATGATGATGGATGATGAAAGATGATATGGCTAGGAATGGTGTAACTACTACCTAAAGTATTGAAGAAAAAGACATGTTGTGCCGACCCCAAATAAATTATAATAAGGGTAAGACAATGATGACGGTGGTAGATAGCTGATAATAATCATCATTTAGGTAACCGCTGGTATAAGTAAAGTCGCTAAGATAGAAAATCAACTGCACTAAAGTAAATCGGAACTCCTACTAAAAATACATTGCCCTAAAACGAATCTATCACCTAACAACGTGACAGACATTTCACTTGTCAGCGTTCGGAATGTCTTCTAAGAATAGGCTACCCATTTCTCTTGAAACAAAACTCATTTCCGTTCGGGAGCATAGGTCAGATAACAGGCTAGGGTTGAAATCAGAAACATGAATTATTATGGAGCTGATAGTAATGTGATGCCTTATCTGACTGGTTACATAATATAATCCTATTAATATTATAAATGTGAAAGTTTGTGAAGATGTTTGGATGTTTGTTACTCAATCACGGACATTTTGACACGGAGATTTGGACAAAAATTGGCACATAGATAGACCATTTCCTGGATTAACACATAGGATACTTTTTATCCCGATATTCCCACGGGATCGAAACTTACGCGGGTGAAACCGCGGGGCGCTGCTAGTAATAACATAATAAATGAGGATAATGAGGACATTGGTGGCCCAGTGGTACGGCCCCGACTTACGAGTTGTTGGTCGTAGGTTCGAACCCAGACAGGCGCTTTACTTTGTGTAAATTATTCCATCACCACTGCTCTCAAAACGGTGAAGGAAAACATCGTGAGGAAACCGGCATGTCGTAGAACCAAAAATTTGAAGACAAGTGACATCTACCAACCCGCACTAGGCCCGCGTGGTAGATTATGGCCCACTCCCTCTCGAAGAGAGGAGGCCTATGTCCCAGTAGTGGGAACAATTATTTAAGCTATTTATGAACATAAGATATAGTTCGAATGAAAAGGTCAGAAGAGCCGCCAGTCTATTCCGTAAAAATCTCACCCAGAAAACTTAGGTGAGTGTGAGCTTGAGGTGAGCTGTCATTCCACCTGAAGTGAAGCTAGGATTGACACTATTGACAGCTCACTTCACCTAAATTTTCACGGCCACAGAATAGATAGGCAGTCCCTGAAAATTTACACAGTTTAGGCACAGCTTTTGAAAGTCAATCAAACGAATCAAAATAATTCAAACGTATGTATGAATCCTTTTATGTTATCTATACATATAATAAATCTGTAGAAGGGTCAATTCTGTACATTGAAAATATTGAAAAAATAAATAGCGGGGGGTGTTGCTGGATCGATACCAAACCCAAATATGTGATTAAAAAAATTTTTGTCTGTCTGTCTGTCTGTCTGTATATGCAGGCATCACGTGAAAACTAACGGTTCGATTTCGATGAAACTTGGTATAATTATACCTTATTATCCTGGGCATAAAATAGGATACTTTTTATCCTGGAAAAATACGTAGAAAAAAAAATCTTATTTTTCGGTTTTATTCATAGACGTTGTTCTGTAGAACCGCGAACACACGTTGCATTACCCGTAGTGGATAATTTTCCATTTCAATTTAAGAGAATACAGTTTCCTGTAGCTTTGTGTTACGCCATGACAATAAATAAGGCTCAAGGTCAGACCCTAGGAGTTGCTGGCGTAGATCTTACCGCGAGTTGTTTTTCACACGGGCAACTTTACGTAGCTCTTTCCCATGTGAGCAGTCCAAGAAATCTTCATGTTCATATTCCGGACGAGCTCACTAACAATGTTGTGTATGCTGAAGCTCTCAATTAACTTTCTGTCGCATTGTCACGATCACTTTTTTATTATTGCAAACTTTTCGTCATTGTCAGTAATTTACTGCTACATGCTACTTATCAAGGTCGGAATTACTACGAAAAAAATACTTACTACAGAACGCGAGCTCAACAGCAGTAGCTCAATAGAGGGATCTCCTTAATTATTATAGGCTTTAGCCGTATTTGGGTCCAATAGATATTTATAAGATGTCATTGTCAGAGTTACTCAAAATGGAGTAATAAACCATCCACGCGAAGACCGACATCCGCGCGGACGGAGTCGCGGGCGGAAGCTAGTTCAGAAATATTTATCTCTTCGTGGAAAACTTTGGCATAACTATACAAGGAATTTTATCCTTTACCGCGGATTCGTTGACATACACAAATCTCATATGGCACAAAGCCAGAACCGCAACAACTAGTTAACTGTTGGCCATACAAATGTTTCGTTTGTAGGAAATCTAACCCACGATCTGAAACACAAAACTTACTTAGCAACATTGCTAATCGAGACATCATTGACATTATAGCCAAAAACAAAGTTATGACGCCAGGAGTTCTACCCACTTCATAACTAATAAACAACTTGAACACAACCATCTACATAACCAAACAGAAATAATCTCTAACTAAGTAGATACTTAAGACTTTTCGAACTATCAAGTGCACTTATCAAAAGTCAGAACGGATGTGAGCGCCTGAGCCACTTCCCGTATGACCACAGACATTATTATGTAATCAATGTTTAAATAGTTACCAATGCTTTATCGATCGGAGTTACCTGGGAGCTTTGGTAATGGTAACCGTCAGTTTTCTTAGGGAAAAGTGCAGAGTGTTTAAGTTAAAGAAGGTAGGTAAACGCCTATATGAAGATATTCAAGTTTGTCAGGAGCAGTGCTATTACATTTCATCCAGACCAAGGTTTTGCCTTTAGGGACATCTTAAACACCTCTCTTCGTTTTTCATCGAGATGTTTACAGTTTACAAATAAAGTCAAAAGATCTAAAGACAAAGCCAATATTACAAAATACACTTCCTTTTTTTCACGATACGTCAGCCAACACAACTAGTATATTAAACAATATATACCAGGAAACGTAGAAACAGCAGTGTTAAAATCAACTAAGCTGAAAATTAATAGCACTTATGCACTTCATACAGATACTAAACCGCTGAACGCAACACAAACCTAAATAGCCTAATGTCTCATAAACCATGTCTTATGGCCTATAGTCTATTAAAGTTAGTCATTGTGAGGCTATAAACGAAAGTTTTGAGGTAAACCGCGAACTACTGTAAACTGTGTCAGAAATGTACTAACAACTAGTTTTAGCTAGCCACCCGTTTGACCTTTCCAAGTCAGCGAAAATTGCATATTGCCACTGTTAGGCGGAAAACGTTTGTTGGTATTGAATGATTTAATTCGATTTATTTGCTGAGCTGGTTTTTAAGTTGGCATAATATCACGTCCACGCAAAAGTGAACGAAGTTTTTGTGTTATTTAAATTCCAATTAAAGCGCTGTTTAATATTATTTGATAAGGATGTTGTTCTGATATGAACAATGGCATCTTTGACAGTTGTTTTAAGTATGATTGAATTGGTGTTGTTCATTTCGAGCAACTATGCAGAAACAACTCAACATGAAAATTGTCCATGTTATGTCTCAAGGTGCGAAGTCAAATTATTATTTAATTATGAATAATAATTTTTTTTTGTCTGCGTGGTGCCGGACTTAAAGAATAGCACCACCCCATACTTCTCGTGGGTGTCGTAAAAGGCGACTAAGGGTCGTACCGGAGAATGGGCAGCAGCGTTCTCTATGCATTCCACCACCATACTATACTGCGATCGCCAACCCGCCTGCCAAGCGTGGTGATTATGGCAAACCCCCCCCACCTTGGGGGAGGCCGTCCAGCAGTGGACGTCTTTCGGCTGAAATGATGATGATGATGAAGTTTAATAGTCGCTCGCCAGCCTGACACTGGGAATGGCGACTACCGAGATGACGGCTAATAGAGAAGTATGTATGTATATGTAGTGGGAAATTGTCATGATGCGCTAAAAGTTTAAACATTATTAAAACCCACTATGACATATTCACCATTGAATTTTAGTCTAAATATATATTATCCTTCTTTGGTCATAAAGTTCACACATACTATTTTGGCCGATGATTAAACTTAATTACCATAATCAGCAACCTCTCGCGGCTTCGATGGAATATTTAATACGGTTTTACTAATTATAATCAAATATTGCGATAGATACATATACCAGATGAAGCCAACACACAGTATTACAAGAAATAGACGTCGCATTTAAATTTGGGACATGAAATATTTTATAATGATTTGAACAGTAATGATCAGTTTAATGATGTAGAAGTAAAATTTTATGCCACTATAGTAATGGCTTCAGTAAATATACAAAGAGTTGTTTGTGTACCAGCTAGAACACTTATTAACACGTAAAGTTTTAAACCTGATGATAAAAATGTTTCAAATAGTTTAAACCCGTAACAACCAAAACTTGATCTTTATGAAAAATTACATAATGTGTCTTATACATTCGTTCAGAAAATAAAAGTGATTAATGAGGAATTAAACGCTAATAGTAGAAAATGACTGTGTAAACGTGCGTACAGTGTAATCACGCAATGTCCAATAATCTATTAGATCATTTTAATTGCGACCCATCAACGGTTGATATAATGTTACACGACAGAAAACTCAATAACCTTTCAAACTTGCTATGAAACTGTATCAAAGCTTTACTGAAATCCATCGATAGATTTTCAGACAAGGTTTACTAAAAATAAGTTTACATGAGTAAGTTTTAGAATCGGTCCTATCTAGAATATTATAGTCATAATCCATGACGATGTCTTGCATGAGGATGATTAGTTTTTTTACGAAAGACCTAAAATATATATGGCACACTTACATAGTTGGCTTCAGTATTTAAAACTAATAGTCACGTTTTATTTAAATCAAAAAACTTGTTTTTGTTATTTGTAGGAATTGAGTGCGGTCATATCAATTAGAATCAGAGCCAGCAAACAAAGTTAATAAACTTTTCATAAAATATTCTGTCTTTGGATTTTTAACCAAGCTTGATTTGAAAAATTAATTTTGTTTGTTTTCATTCAAAGCGTCTTCAAAATCGATAGAAATACAAGTTTCATTGGAAATAATGATTTTCGCAATGAAGATTTGAAAACAAATGCGTTCCAAATATTTGAGAAATCAACTCATCATTAAGTCATGCATTTATGTGCTTATAAAATCTCGGTGCAAACAAAAAATAAATTCCATGACGTTCCCTGAATCTTTTAGATGCACGCCGGAGATGGCACAAACTGAGATATCTTCGCGAGATAACGATACGCTTGGGCTTATAATGCTGACAGAGAAAACATTTTCACGTGATTAACAATGCCAATTTTGCTTTAATTGGCTTTTTTTGATCTACTGACTAAAGATCCGTTAAAACATTTTCTAAATTTAAGTTTGCTTAACATAAAACCTTCTTTCAACTAATAAATACCTCAGTGATCATAATTTCAATTTGTGTGTCGACTCGAAAGTCGTGTAAGAATCGGCAAAAGTTTTGAATCTGCTTCTAAGCTACCGTTATGTTTATCTATTGACTGGCCACTAACAGGTTTTGCAGCCATCCTATCGTAATCGTCATCAATATTTACCTTCTCATCGAGTTGAGGTCAAGTCCCTTTTTAAGAAGTTCTCCGTAAGAATATTTTAAAACTTTCAGTCCAGTGAAAGTATCCTCGGCGTCTTCTCCTTTACAGTCTGGTGCACTCAATTCACTAATCACTTCACTGTGGGAACACCATTGATCTTTTGAACATAACACTATACTTTTATTTATAATGACATCACCGGAACTAATCTTCGATTCGGTTACGAGACTGTCGAAATTATGGCGAGATGTCACGAGAGCGGGCGGGTTTGAAGTGCGCGTGCGGCCGCATCGCAGCGCTGCGCGGGAGTCAGTGAGCCAGTGAGCGGTGCTGTCTGCGCGGGCGCGGACTTCGCGCTTGTATTTGGAATGCAATCTCCCTCGCTCTCTCAGGCATGCGCGCGTTTTCTCCTATACGCCAGTTCGTCTCGTTTCCTCGCCGTTATGAATGGTTGTTATGCTATGCAGTTGTGCCCAATAACTCCGTATGCTGGTCTTTTTGCCCTTTTTTGCTGGTCCTAGTCCCTCGGACGGTTCATTGTTTACTGTTGTGACCTTTTGTCGTTCACCAGTTTATGTTTCCTTTAAATGGTCTTTTAATTTGTTTTGTTAAGCGGACGCTTTGCTCATTTTGTTTTAGTAATCAGTACAATGAGGCTTGTTAAAGCAAAATTCTTGGCCAAATAAGATGTTAGCGCAAGTTTGCTGGCCGTCACGATTTTGATACCGTTAAGAATTGTAATACATCATAATACAGATGAAAAGCATTCCAACTCAAAGGAGCGGTGGAGCTGAAGTCATTAAGATTCTGATTCAGTGTGAAATATTTTCATCTAGAATGTAGCCTATTTTCAAACGAATTTGAAATGCTTTTGAAATATTCAATGTATGTTCTGATCAGAGAGTTCAAACACGTCTGGGATATTTCCTTATTCCAAAGCATTCCAAATGCTGTTGCGTGTTCCAATATTTAGGGATATTATGAATAATTTTTAAGCGACATATTCAATAGTTTTTGTATGATGATTTAACTTCAAACATAAGACAAAAACTACAGTTTGGATTTTGAAAACAAACCAGTACTAAAACCTGAACTATATCGGGATTTACGGCAGCCACAATTTGAAGAGTTAAAGGTAAGTATTAAAATCCAAGAGAACATAAAAGCGATGTACTAAGAAACGCTAACGATCGATCGTAATCTAAGTTCTGGTACATTTGCGCAAACACAACTAAGAAACAAGAAACGAAGGAAGTTGCACATGCGCACAAGACGGCATCCTATGGCGGATGAATCTTCTATTTGGAACAAAGTTATAGTTACTTTGTTTCAGTTCTCATTGTTGCTACGCTGATCTGGTAATTAGGGGATTATCTGATCATTGTTATCTTTGGATGTCTTGAAAGTGTGGTTTCCTGAAGAAAATGAAGGCCTTCCTTTACTCTTTATATTACTAAATAATCTACATATGCGCAAAAAATGGCCCACAGGCTAACCCAAATACAAAAGGCTAGACTTTTTTTTTGTAAAGTCAATTTGATAAGAAATATGCATTTGGATTCTAAAGGTTCTTCTAATAATGACGCTGAAAAAGAAGACCACGAAATACAAAAATAAGACTGATACAAATATTAAAATAACTGGGTGTGTGAAAAGTTGTTTCTCATTCTCGATTATGTAAATGAAACTAATACATGAACAAAGTGTATTGTGTACAAAAAGTCTTTGTTAAATCGAAGAACGGATGTCAAACGACATGTCCAAATCGTGTTTTGACATTTTAAAAAGATGACGAAGTTAACGAAATGTAATGTGTGAGTTTCATTTGCATTTTAAAGTTTTAGATTTAGATGCTTCTAGATATTGCTAATGATATTAATTGGATATTATTATAAAATTGTTTCGTATTAATATAGAGGTCAAACATGGATTCACCGACCAACAAACATGCTTTTCTCCGAAGAAACTTCCGCGTTCAAAGGTCTCATGTATACGTGTCATTGGCTTAAACAAATCAAGGGTTTAAGATTTAAATTGTAGCTTCTAATCTGTGGTATCTGAAGAGCAGTGGTGGTCCAGTAACGGCTGCGACTTACGAGTTGTAGATCGGGGGCTCGAACCCAAGCAGGCACTTTACTTGGTGTAAATTATTTCATCACCACTGCTCTCAAAACGGTGAAGGAAAACATTGTGAGGAAACCGGCATATCCTAGAACCAAAAATTCGATAGACATTCAGATTGACATCTACCAACCCACACTGGGCCCGCGTGGTGGATTACGGCCCACCCCCTCTCCCCGAGAAGAGGCTTGTGTCCCAGCTATGGGAACATTATAGCCTAATTATGCTATTCTGTGGTATCTATGAACAAACCCTCTCATTCGTCTTTAGTAGTTTCGTCTATCGTCATTTGGTTTGCATCTACTAAGTAAAGAAGTTCATTCTCATGGTCTTTGGAAAAGTTCTGTTGTAGATAAACCCTGGCTATTTTATCTCTTTCCACATATTTTTGTCTTCGATCGTATCGCCATGTAAATTACATTATTTTATATTAGCAGTTCATTTGCATAGTATCACAATACTCTATCTAAATACAAGAGTAGATCGTATCACCGTCCTTCACATGTCGAGCAAGATTTTAATTGCCTGTCAAATGAAGTGTTACCTACTTACCTACATACATTAATGAGAGATAGCAAAAATGTATTTGGAGGTCGATTGATATGCAATTAAATGTAATAGTCGAACTTTATGATAGCTTCCGAGGAAACTTTGGACCGGAATATTAAGGGATTTGTTATACAATGTCCCCCGCGCCTGCTTCGGACGGTTTTTCGACTTGACAAGATATCGAGACTTCTTCATTATATGTTAGTTTGTTAATGCATTAATCCATAAATCTTTCGCAATCAATTCTTTAAACTATGCACGATGGTGAAAACCGGATCAAAATCCACAACAGCGTGATCACACAGACAGACACGAAAAGTGACTTTAATTTATAATATGTATAGATAATAAATATTAGAATAGTACTGGTCATGAATAAACTCAAAAGGTGGACCGATGATGACCTGGTAAAGGATGCGGAAACACACTGGGTGCGGAAAGAACCAGACCAGTCGATGATGCAAGGGTAGGGGGAGGTCCATGTCTAGCAGTGGAAGTCTTTCAGCAGCAGATCTTAAAACACTTGGATTGGTCTGAGATCGTCAACACTGTGACACGGAATAAATGCTGATTCATATATTCGGCAATAAATAAGATCTTATCCATTTACTCACGCTACGGTATTTAATAGATCGATGATTTGTCGTGTTTATTATTTATTTACAATCTGTTGACGTACTTATAGCAATTTGCTGACTGATCAAGAAAAATAAATAAATAAGAAAATTGCGTAGTGAATGATGTTGCATCTATTAATTTGATTTTAATGCTTTGACAGCCGTATCTGACGCTAATGGGATTGATTTAAATATTTCCACGTATTATAATGGCATATAGAACATTGTAGTGTGTTGGTTGGCCTAATTTTTTCTTAGGGACAAATTAAACTCCGATAAAAGAAAAAAACTCAACAAAATATAGCAACCACTTTAGTAGTACTTAATACTTCGCATTTGAGCTGGACTAGTGTAGTACGAAGTTTCAATAGGCTAAGAGGCCAGCTTATACTGGTTTCATTTCCAGAACTGCAGCGTACTGTACGAGAATTTAATATAGAAAAAAGATCACAAGCTGAAACATGACCTGCATTATTAAACAAACGCTGCTACAGTTCCATTAATTTGTAAAGACAGACAAAAAAATATTACCAACACGAGTCCGAAGCAGCTACAGCAAGTAACAAAAACACAACATTAACTTTGTCACGCGATATTCAATAAAAGTGTCGGATTTCGAGCGACGGATATTTGTACTGGCGAATAGAAAACTTGACACCGACAGATGACATTGAAATTATTGATATGCCTATCGAATTTTTGGAGAAAAACTGTTGGAATTTGAAGCAGATTTAACTTAGAAATGTATGTGATTTTGGTGATAGTGAAAGGAGAAATAAGATAGACAACAAACAGGTAACTGAAAAGTTGTGTAGAAATCGGCTGTCATGGTATTGGCGTGTGATAAAAAACTGAGGAAAAAATCAATTCATCAATCAATCAATTAATTTTTTTTTCTTATTCTGTGTGGAATGAGAAAAAGGCTTTTGGAAAGTTTTGAGTATGAATTTCGATGGCTATAAGAGTAGGGGAAGACCAAAGAAAAGATGGATGGACTGTTTGAATGATGATATGGTTAGAAAGGGGGCGACTACCGAGATGACGACTAATAGAGAAGTATGGAAGAAAAAGACGTGTTACGCCGACCCCAAATAAACTGGGATAAGGGCAGGAGAATGATGACTGAATTTAAATTAGGTTTATTGAAGTTAGCAGTGCCGCGGTTTCACCCGCATAAGTTTCCCGTGGGAATACCGGGATTAAAACTATCTTATGTCCTTTCCCGGGACTCAAACTATTCTATACCAAATTTCATCTAAATCGGTTCAGCGGTTTTAGCGTGAAGAGGTAATAGACAGACAGACAGACACACTTTCGCATTCATAATATTAGTGTGGATATCAAAACCAGATACTACAATCCATACTGGATTGTAGTATCTGATTTTGATAACAGTGATGAAATTAGTTCGATAGATACATATAATGATATGCAAGGTAAAGCATCAATGGAAGAATGTGAAGCCCTGACTTCCGCAACTAATAAGGTGAAATAGAGATTCCTAGAACGATATCATCATTATCATATCAATATCGATGTGTGCTGTTGACATAGTACAGTATAATCATTGACCAAGAGTGCGTTTATTCATAAACATATTATGTATATGAATGAACGCACTTTTGGTCAATGATTCTAAGTAAGTAAATTTTTATTTATTTAAACATGGTGTACATGACACATTGCATGCAGGATAATAATGGGATGAAAAGGGGAACAAAAAAGTTCTAACATGTTCAGCCGCATATCGTGGCGTACAAATTGGTAGGAAGAGATGGCGCATAAACCGTGATAATATTCATCAAAATTACATTTCATCATTATTAATTATAGGTTAGGTATAATTACAATTCAATAAGCATATTTTTTACATACAATTCAATGCCAAAGTAGTCATTAAATAAATTCGTCAATAAAAATATGAATTACTGTCGTTAAAAAATTCAATTCCAAATTACAATTATTCCAAAAATTACAATAGATTACAATAACATGACAAAGATTCAACATTGTCATCTCAAAAACGAAGAAAATTGTCCTCTTTCTTAACCTCTTCTATACTGTAATATTATGCTCTTTCAGTTAATAAAGTCTTTAGTTTACTTGTGGGGTAGGTATATTTAATGTTTTCCACGATTTGGGCAATTTACTAAAAATTGTCGGAGTCATACAAAAGATGCTCTTACGCTGACGAGTTGTTGTAGCGCCGAGAACACAGAGTTTTAAATTATCACGTCTATTCCTTGATAATGTGTCTTTACAAGTTTTTGGGACTTAAGTCGCAAACACGTGGGGATGATCATCATTCTATTTTAAGCCGGGATCCCTTGTATAAGGGCGTACTTTCTACTCCTTGCAGCAAATGGGACATCGTGGTTTTAGCTGAGTTCACTCAACTAAAACCACGACGGATTTCAGTCCGACATCGCAAGCTTCAATATTCCACGGAGGATATCCACAAAGATTTCTCGGGGAGGAAAAATAGAACTCTAGCTTTTTAAACATAATTATCGATAATAACAACAGTAATGTCACTGTCACTTAAGATTAATTTGAACCTTGTACCGCTGGCACGCAAAAAATGGCGTCCGTATCAAGAAACATTTAGAGTGTGCTTCCTGTACGACACGGAGCAGATAAATTAGGAACTATAATTATGATTGTGACACGGTTTCGGGTGACAAGATTTCACCATACTTAAATATCGTCACGCGATTAGAGGTTTTTCCTGTCTTCTACGACGGCGACGCTAGATTTGGTTTTCGGGGAACTTTGAACCTAAAACGAAGAAATGGGCATTGGGACAGTCAGGGCTCCCAGAATCTGATATATCCTATGCCAATTGTGAAACACTTGGTAATTTGTTCGAAAGCCTTCTTAAAATCTTTATGCCTGTTTTGTGTTGCAGTGCGCTATATGGGGCTTAAAATTGCTTTCAAGAGCACCATTAATGTTTAACGAGACAGTCCCGCAATTCTGCACACTAAGATACGAATGTTGCCAGCACACAATCTAGAAAAACAGTTGGTAAGATACAAACGTCTGTAAAGCAATAAACCAAGTAATTACAAGTCTTATTCGCCATAACACCACAGATCCGTTAGAAATTCCACTAACAGTAATACAAATTTTTATAGCAGAATTCACAGTAGAAACCGTCAGTTATGCAGTTAACCGAGAATTAAAGTATTAACTTCCAATTAAGGAGTTAAGGGTCAGTCGTCAATTTGTCACGCTGTTGGGCTCCCTTCGGATAGCCACATGTTACTCAATTGACGAAGTGAATGCCCTTATGTTGGTAATTCTTTGCTTCTTCGTAGGGACTCTTTAAAGTTGACTCTTACTGGTCTTAACCAGTTGGATTCTTTAACTGGACGTCTTCTTAAATAATTGGTACTTATTTAACTGTTTGATGTTGGCATGCCTATGTTTTTTTAATTCTTATTCTTGTTTTTTAAACCGGCTTTTTTTATTCAATGGGTAAAATGGGTTTTACGTTTAAAAACGGAATCTTTAAATTCCGTTGTACTCTATCCTTCTGAATCCATAATTTTACATATAAAAACTGTACCTTTAAATTCCGTTGTACTATAACCTTCTGAATCCATACCAATATTATAAATGCGAAAGTGTGTCTGTCTGTCTGTTACCACTTCACGCTTAAACCGCCGAACCGATTCAGATGAAGTTTGGTATAGAGATAATTCGAGTCCCGGGAAAGGACATAGGATAGTTTTTATCCCGATATTCCCACGGGATCGACACTTACGCGGGTGAAACCACGAGTCGCTGCTAGTAAGAAAATATATGAGGCTGTCGAGCCCTTAGATATAGGTTCATAGATGACCTACTAGACACCTACCCCAATAAACGGCTGAAAAAATATTCGTATATAAGTATATTATAATTATAACTGTGATGTTATGTACTGCGGGGTAATTACGTAACACACTATCAGTAGCAATGGGTTTCATTTTGACAGTTCAACAACATTCATTGCATTTTTTACGTTGTTAAGCGGACAAATTTTTCGAACATGGTTGAGCAATGGTTTAGCGATATGCTTCAAAATTATTCAAATTGAGAGTAATAGTGTGTTACGCAATTAGGGTGCTGATTCTAGTATAAACTAGAACCAGTAAACAACATCAAAGTTAAGCTAGATTCATACTACTGTGTTGTGTCGTGTCGTGACGGCTGCTGACGCAGTGTTAGCCAATCAAAACTCGTTGTAATTTGACGTAGCTCTGAACAGATTCGTTTGATTGGTGTATCCCGAGTCACGACACAACACGACACAGTATGTGTACTGTGGCTTTACTGCTAAGTTAAACAGTAACACAAAACGCAAACATTAAGGGTCAATTCACATGTACCACAACCACACCGCAGCCACAACCACACCACAACGACGCCATGTGGTCGGGCGTATATTTTGTATTGAATATGAATATTACAATTTACACGTACCACATTTTGCCGTTGTTATCGACCACCTGTGTAATACGACCACATCGCAACCACATCGCGACGGCAACGCCACCACCGGCGGCTGCACCGCGGCCACATCGCCACGACATGACGTCATCAACAGCGCGCGCCTAGCTGGCGCCTGCGCTCCCCCCTTTCATTCTGCGTGGTTATCACATCGCAACGACAGCGACAACGCAACCACATCGACATTTTGTCGGTACCACAATGCAACTGCAAAAAGCCGCTGCGACACTATTCATACGTAACCACAGCTTGACCACATTTTGTCGCTGCGACGTGGTGTGGTTGTGGTACGTGTGAATTGACCCTTAACAAACATTCAGACCAGGAAATCAATTTGGGTACAATAAAAACACATTTAGGGCAAAGTTACCGCAAACGTGTGTTTATTTCGAGTAGACCAATTAGGTAAGGAAATTAACTTTGTACGGTTTACTCACGAGTCACGACATGGTTCAGGTTTCGTATACACTTCATGCTTACTTAGTGCAAAGACAACATATAGGGGCAAATAAAATTAACTAGCAAAACTTCGCGGACACGATGGTAATCGATTTCTAAGGATGATGAAACAAAAACCGGCCAAGTGCGTGTCGGGCCACGCACAGTGTAGGGTTCCGTAGTAGCCCGTTATCACAATGTAGTACGATTCTGTTGTTCTTTATTCTGAATAGGTAAAAAAAAAACATATTTTGGTTTTCAATGCAAGTCTTTACCCATTATAAACAAGCAACTACTTCATCTTAGTCACTTTAAAGGATTAATGCTAAGGATTTTGTATTTGGTACAAAATTATCCAACACCCAAGTTCAACGACTATTACTGCTAAACTAATAAAGTTATCTTAACCGCTATACTTTTCCTTTAAAGTTCATGAAATGCACTATCATCGAGAATTTTTCCAGATTTTTCAAGCCAGTAGTTTAGCTTTTAGGGGGGGGGGGACGCCCTACTGGAACAAAAATTTGCACTTTAAACTTTAATATTTCGTAAATGGAGCATTAAATCGAAAAATAATTTTAGCAACCCCTAAGCCATTTTAGAAGACCTATTCAACGATACCCCACACGATGGGTAGATGATGAAAAAAATATTCATCCCCACTTCACATGTAGGGGAGCTACCCTAAAAAAAAATATTTTTCAAAATTTTATTTTACCACTTTGTCGGCGTAACTGATATACGTACTCCTACAAAATTTCAGCTTTCTAGTGCTAACGGTCACAGAGATTAAGCGAGGACGGACAGACAGACAGACGGACGGACAGACAGACATGGCGAAACTATAAGGGTTCCTAGTTGACTACGGAACCCTAAAAATGAAATAATTTTGACGTTTTTTTTGTGGAGTCGTCAACCGCAGTTATTGTAGTCATTTGAAATATCAGTTGAAATAAATTAATAGTTTAAAAACACTAGAAAAACGCGTGCAAACACGACTAAGATACGATATTCTATCATGGAATGCCAGTGTCTATCTTCCGGCTTCATCATCAGATCTTGAAACCTAATCGTGGTCAAAGTTCATTACAAGACTTTTCTAAGAAATCCAAAACAGCTATGACACGATTATCCATCATGAAGTTCCAGTTCATATCTTCCGGCTCCATCATCAGATCAGTTCGACAGTACCATATTATTGTATTGTCATCAGAACTACATACGCTGCCAATTTTCATTACGCTACGACCCTTGGAAGATGGTTAAATTAGTTATCTTAGATTCCATTACATAGTTAGTTACAGACCTAATAAAAGCTTGTTAAAATCAACCTTGTGTAGCATCAAAGATGTGACGGTTGTCGATATTTCAACACGATAAAACAAAAGAAAACATATTTTTTCTTATTCACTCCAAGTAACAACACAACGAGCGGTCGTTGAACCTCAAAAAAAAAAACCACCAAGTCTTTTTTGTTTATATTTTATCGTGTATAAATCGATATCCATCCACCATCACGTCCATCACATGTACAGTTTTGTTAGCTAATTTAATTAGACCCTGTATATGTATAATACTGATGGTCTTAAGTCAAAGTCAAAGCATTTATTTCAAACTAGCTGTGCCCGCGACTTCGTCCGCGTGGAATAGTGACTTTTCGGGCAGCATATTTTGAATTACATATACCGCCTACAGACCGGGCATTTGCTGTCCGAACCCTCTGAGAACTCAGGCGAATTTCAGTGAAAGTCTCAGACTCTAGTGCTTGAGCTTCACGATCGGCAGTGAGACGTATTTCTCGTTCTTCCTGTGTTTCCTGAGACCGAACATTTGCTGTCCGAACCCTCTGAGAACTCAGACGAATTTCCCTATCAGTGAAAGTCTCAGACTCACGAGATAGTGTATGAGCTTCACGATCGGCAGTGAGACGTATTTCCCGTTCGTCCTGTGTCTCCTGGGATCGAGCATTTGTTGTCCGTACTCTCTGGGAGCTCAGGCGGGTTTCCCTGGCAGCAAAAGTCTCAGACTCACGCGATAGCGCGTGAGCTTCGCGATCGGCAGATAAACGTGCCTTTCGTTGTTCCCCGTTTTCCCTATTTCGAGTTGTCATCATTCGAGAACGATTTGAACTCAGTCGAGATTCTCGCTGAGTCTGCAGCACGAAACCTAGCCTGGTGCAGAGAGCCTTTTGCCTCACGACCTTCCTCAGATTCCTGTGATGGAACTAATCTCATCCTTTTAGCATTTCTGCTACTCTTCGAGGCATTCTTACAATAAAATAGTACTTACTACTTAACACACAGTTATTTAGTAAACACGTACTATCGTAAACAATTAAATTATAAATACTTACAGATTATTATACAGTCTAAAATTATCACAGTTTAAGTAATAAGTGTTAAGACGTGTAAACCAAACGTCATTATCATCATCATTTCAGCCGATAGACGTCCACTGCTGGACATAGGCCTCCCCCAAATTTGGGGGGGGTTTGCCATAATCGCCACGCTTGGCAGGCGGGTTGGCGATCGCAGTATGGTATGGTGGTGGAATGCATAGAAAATGCTGCTGCCCATTCTCCGGTGAGATCCTTAGTCGCCTTTTACGACACCCACGGGAAGTAAGGGGTGGTGCAATTCTTCTACACAGACAAACGTACTAACTTTATAAAACAAAAGAATTGCTAGAAAAAATAATTACTAACCTAAGCTAATGAACTTATACTTAATAAAGAAAATCAAGAAAAGAAATGCCTAACCTATACCAAATACTTATAATATTTATATACAAACCCTAAATACAAATTAAGATAAGTATGTATACCGAAAATCAGGGAAAGAAATGCCCAACCAATAATAAATGCTTACAATATTTATTTACAAAACCCTAAATAAAAATTAAGATAAGTAAATACCCAAAAATCAAGGAAAGAACCGCCTAACCAAATACTTACAAAATTTTAAAGAAAATTAAGAAAAAGAACCTAACCTACAAATCCTAAAATATAAATAAATGAAATATGCAAACAGTCAGTATTCAAGTGAATCGCAATAATCGAATCCAACTATTCGCCTATACTCTCCAGGATACGTGCGTTCGCTACGAATAACTGAATCCTTATGGCAGCGGCGCGTTTTCTTTTGAAATGGTCATCTCGCAGTTCAACCTGAGGGGTTGTCGACTGCTTAACCTGGCTTTCCTGTGGATGCCTCAATAAATTAAGGCCTCCAGCCAGGCCATAATACACAACTTGACTACACAATATAAACTTAAAAACTAAGCGACTACACGCTAAGGGCACCCCCTGTGGGGTACGGACCTCGGCTTAGGGCGTCGCTGGGAGAGGGCAGCAAGGGACAGGCTGGATCGGAATTATGGCAGCGGCGCGGCTCTCAGCGCGCTTTATACAAGGTGTAACGGAAAGGGGGTATCAATCCTGAAGGAGGTGAATGTGCTCATGAAACTGAACAAATTTCCCCAAAGAACATAGGTCGATATATGAAAAAAATTTTGGACCTCCCATAGTAATAGTAAATCATTGATGTGCTATTACTATGGGAGGTCCAAATTTTTTTTTTCATCTTCATTCACCTCCTTCAGGGTTGATACCCCCTTTTCGTTACACCTTGTATATATAGCCACGGACGCGCAGGCGCGAGGCGTTTACGTACTCTGATAGAATACCTTAACAAAAATGTTCGCCGTGATTCTTTAAATTGACATAACTTTTTATTTATGAACCGATTGACATGAAATAAACACTAAATGTTAAGTGAAGCTTACTACAATATATAAGTGAAAACCGCATCTAAATCGAATAAGCCGTTTCTGATATTAGCGTGCACAAACACAGCAGACAAACAGACAAACAGACAAAAAAAAATTTAATTACAATTTCGGGTTCGGCATCGATATAATAACAACCCCTACTACTTTTTTTTAATATATTTCCATTGTACAGACACCACTTTTCTACAATTTTATTATATGTATAGATAGGCACATAAAAGGCACTTTTGAACGTCAAAAATTACAATAAATAAAATAGAACTGATTCGCCCATGAGTATTAAGCTCATAAACAACATTATTTTTAGTATATTATGCGAAACCCGAAACACATGTCTAGTATTTTTATGTAAAGACTCATGTGCAAAATTTCAAAACTATATCATGAAAAATCACAAAGTTGTAAGCTTGTTAAGTTACCTGTTTGTCCGTACAAAAACATGTTCACCCGCGCCGCTCGCGCCGCACCGTCTTGCGCTCATTGATAATAGTACATAGGTACCATTATTGGAATCTATTCAGTTACTTATTCTGAACAAACTGTATTCAGGTTTCGCATATATACTAAAAATAACGTTGTATATTTGAGCCCAGAATCTCGTACACATGTAAAGATTGTTTTACAAAATTCGTCAGCAGATTTAGGGATGATTTAAGGATACCGTGTCCAAATCCAGTGTTTTGTATTTGTGGATGCGCCAGGCGTCTAAACCTGGCAATATTGTTGCGACTGATGTGAGTAATCCAAGTCAAATGCGAAAGTGAGTCTTTCAGGGTCACACCAATTTTGATGACGAATCTGATGACTGGCTAAAAGCTTCACTTTTTTAAATAGTTTGTGTTGACACAAGCGAACAAAAAGATGATGACTTTTGGCAAAGAGGAAAATTAGTTTCTAGAAGACAACAGATTCAAACGAACGCTTGTACGCACTATGACATTTCAAGCTATACATTTCCAGTATAAGCTGACATCGCATTGTATAGGTTTTTCGTATAATGAGAAGTCAGCTTATACTGGAAATGCATAGCTTGATAATGTCGTCTTGTACCTATTTCTTTTTTACTGGAGCAGCTGGTTCTTTTTCTCTCGCACAACACCCTGTTCTTTTTAAGGTCGTCAGTCCATCTAGCTGTGGGGCGCCCCACACTACACTTGTCGATACGTGGTCTCCACTCCAGGACTCGTTTGCTCCACCGGCCATCGGTCCTTCGTCAAATATGGCCAGCCCACTGCCACTTCAGCTTGCTTACTCTGCAAGCTACATATGCCCGGTTCTTTTCCTGATAACTTCGTTACTGATGTTATCCTTCAAAGAAACTCCGAGCATAGCTCGCTCCACAGCGAGCTTTTGGCCCACTTAATACAATTTGTCTGCAAGCTACATATGCTGGTAACTCCGGTTCTTTTCCTGATTACTCCGTTACTGATGTTATCCTTCATGAAACTCCGAGCATAGCCCGCACCACAGCGACCTTTTAGCCCACTTATTACAATATGCTTAATATTTTGGACAAACTTCACAATCTCAAAGTATGTCGAGATCACAAACCGTTAAGATACGGTTGCATCTTCGGCTAATGTGTTTTCGCTTTCGTAATTGTTTTTTGTTTTGGAGACTCGTCGTCATGCTTGGCGTATGTTTTGTTGTGACTATATAGCACGAATCATAGACAGGTGAGTTCGGCGATTTCATGCATGTGACCCATCTGTTGTAAGATAACTTTTTAAGAGAGGTTAGTGGATATCAGTCTCTGGTGGAAGGAAGCTAATAAGAACTCATTAAAAAGGATGAGTTGGCAACTAACTTCAATTAAATAAAAAAAATTAACCTTGAACTAGAACTAAAAATCATTCAATATAGGTACAGACGCCAGCACACCAAGCTACCCGAAACTGTCATGTTTTCCCAATCAACTTTGAACTTTATGCTTTACCGATAAAGTTAAAAATCTATTAAAGAAATTTGACAGATTGTAGCAGCTTGATGTGCACTTTCAATTTCGATGATTCGGCTGAAGTAACCTCAATAGAATATTTTGATTTTAAAATATGAACTGACTCATATAGTGACTTTATTACTATGTACCTAAACTTGTTAAGCACAAAATGGTAGAATTCAATTTGGGGGCAATGCCAAATTCTGCTTAGGGTTAACATTAGACTGTTTTAAGAGATACGCATGAATGTTGATTTGCCTAATTTGTTAAAAGCAAAAAAAAAAAACTAAATTAAACTAATAATAAAACTGAAGAGTTTGTTAGTTAAGCCACGGACCCGTTTGAACGCGCTAATATCTGGAGTTCAAGTCGGATTTGAAAAAAACTTTTTGCATTTGAAAGCACAATCCCTGAGGAAGGCTAGCAATACAGGGTAATTGATAAAACATTAACAACCTCTTAAGAGGTCATTGTACTCATCTTTATGAACAACTTTTACTATAGGACCAAACCTGATATCGCAAAAAAAAAATCTGCTGTTCCCTACATTTATGTTCGTATAAGTCGTCAAAATGTAGTGAACAGCAGATTTTTTCGCGATTTCAGGTTTGGTCCCATAGTAAAACTTGTTCATAATGATGAGTACAATGACCTCTTAAGAGGTTGTTAATGTTTTACCAATAACCCTGTATATTAACTACACGCTAGGTCTCTTAGGAGCCAAGTAAAAAGAAAAAAGCAAAAATAAAAGAAAACGCTAAATGAAAACGAAGTAATGCAATTTGGCTGGGTGGGTCAGGGGAACAAAAAAATTCAAAGTCGCAGACAGAAGCTAGTAATATAATTATAAGAGACGTTCAACTTATGACCCTTACAAAAAACGTGAATATCCTTAGCCAAAAGTGACAAATAAATAGCAAGCTTATGCTTGACTTATTGTACTTTCGTTTTAAAAAAAATGGTCTTTAAATAAACCAGGTGACCTGAACATTGAACTGTAGTGGCACATATTGTGGAAGTGGGTGGTAGTGGCTTTAGTCATTACCTTTGCTTTTTTTGACCTGCTAATGCTCGGTTTCTATAAACAAAAACGAATCGTTTTGCTTACCAAATGGTAGCATTTTTTATTACCAAACTGGGCATATAAATAGATACGTAAGCTAATTTTACCTGTGGTAGCTACTTGCATATGGGAGGGTCTACTATGCAAAGCAATGAGGTCTGCTTCATTATTGGTAAAGATACAAGCAATAACGGTCCGTAAATTAAAGGAATCGCGGCCATATTTTGTGTTCTGAATGCGAAAAGATAATTTCGTTTATTATTTATTTATTTTTCGTTTTCGTTTCGATGAGTGATGGATGACTGATGAGTAACGTGCTCTTATAATATTATTTTGTTTTTATTTTGATATAAACGAAGATCGTGAATTGGAGTATGCTCTATAAGTAATGATAATGCGTCAGCCTATTTAATATGGGTCTTTCTAATAAGAAGGCAATCATCATTGTACAGTCGACTACACTTTCGCTTTCACACCTTTAGCTGGCCTATTATAGCGTAGTACGGAGTTTCAATAGAATACGTGGCCAACTTCAACTCGTTTCGTTGCCTTGACTTGCGGTCGACTGTACTAAAGCAGTCATCTTATTTAGCGAAATATCAGCAGTTGTAGAACATGTACCCTTTTAGGTATGACATTCGTGAACCACACGAATCAGTATTAGCTTCCTTATTAAGATTTCTGTGGTTATGACATTCATCATCATTATCAATGGCCATATTGCTTATTTACAGTGGATTCTTCCCAGAGTCCTCTCATTAGTACTTTGTGGCTATGTCCATTTGTGAACGGCACTTTTTTATCATGTGTTTGTAATGCATGTAATTTTCCTGGAGCAGTGCTGGCTCAGTGGTAACGGCCCCGAGTCCCGGACTTATAAATTGTAGTCGTGGGTTCGAATCCAGGCAGGCACTAAAGTGACGTGAGCTCTCAAAACGGTGAAGAAACTGGCATGTACTCTAACCAAAAGTTCGAAGACAAATGACATCTACCAACCCACACCGGGCCCGCGTGGTAGATTTATAGCGCACTCTCTCTTTCTCTCTCTAAGAGAGGAGCCAGGTTCCGTGTCCCAGCAGTGGGAACATTATAATGCTGATTATGCTATGTAATTTTCCTTGATAATTTAACTTTGTATTAAAGACTAACCTATAAAAGTTACATTTATTGAGCAGTTCCACATGGTCAACAAAGCAAAGTAAATCATAAAGCGACCATGAACACAAGGTTAACAAATAAAAGTGCAAGTAAGGTACTAGCAGCAACAACTTGACCGTAACAAATTATATTGTATGACAGTTCACATATTTTAAGTACTTCTTTATAAATTTTCATACGTCTTTGAGTTAATGAGTCTCCCTAACCTTGTCCCAACATGTTGGGGTCGGCTTCTATAGTCTAACTGGATGCAGCTGAGTACCAGTATTTTACATGGAGCAACTGCCTATTTGACCTCCACAACCCAGTTACTGGGTGACACAATACCCCTTGGTAAGACTGGTTGTCAGACTTTTTTGGGCTTCGGACTACCCGTAACGACTATCAAAGAATGACAGCCGGGACGTGCATTCCGCAAGGCACGGAGGGATCTCCACCCCTATGTGATAGATTGTCAACCTTAACCTTGGATCGACCCTTGCGGCTGTTATTATTTAGTTACGAGCCCTTCCGAGCCACGTCTTTGAGTACTAGAGAAATTATATATCGAATTTCGAAATTTTTACGTCGGTTTGTAAAAGCTCAACTATTTTAGTAGAAAACGTTATGTTGTGTATAAAATAAGGGTTATAAATCCTTATAATTGGACTTGGTTTAAAAGCTAATGGCTATTTTGGTGGTCGAAATATCAACAATATCACTTGGGTTCGTCTAATTTCTGAAATCAAATCTAAATGTTTTTACTGCTAATCCTTTTATGTGGTGCAAGATGCTCATATCTGCTATGATGTGGTGTTGGTCATCGTTTATGGCATGTTCAGAACTGTCTGTTTAAGCAGTTATAGCTTCAAATAGAGATAATTTTGGTACTTTGCATTGGAGTGTTGATTCTGCATCGTTGCATTTCGCGTTAATTATGGGGTGTTTATTTGGCTTTATTATTGATGTGTGCAAGTGCTGTTTATCCTTCTTTGAAGATGTTATTGGATGAACAGACTATCAAATAAGAGGAATCAATATACAAATCTTTATATACGCATTTTAAGACATATGACTTTAAGAGATGGTTTACTTTGCTACCTGGGTTTCTCTTAATTTTTCAATATTTTATGCCATGTCCTCATGGACCATGAGGTTCCATTAGGGAAAAGAAATAAACTCGACAGAGGAAAAGTATGTCAAAATCTCGTGTTTACGTTTTAAAAATAATGAATTTCCTACTGCACTCAATCATCATCTGCTTCCAGTCTAACTGGATGCAGCTGAATACCAGTATCTTACATGGAGCGACTGCCTATCTGACCTCCACAACCCAGTTACTGGGTAATACGATACCCCTTGGTAAGACTGGTTGTCAGAATTTCGGGCTTCTGACTACCCGTAACGACTGTCAAAGATCCACGAATGACAGCCGGGACCAACTGCTTAACGTGCTTTCCGAGGCACGGAGGGGTCTCGGTATGTAAAGATGGTCACCCATCCACAGACCAACCGCGGCAAGCGTAGCTTAACCTGATTGATCGACCTGTGCGACTGTTATTATTTAGCCACGGACCCCTCCTACTGCACTCGTTATACAGGGTCAAATAAAATTGGCTAACGAAACTCCGTAGTCGTGATAGTATCGATATCTAACAACGATAAAAATATGTGGTGTCATTGACCGCAGTAAGTGTAGTCACTTGAAATATCAGTTTAAAAGTTAAATTTTATTGTGTGTCCCGTAATCTCCACAATGCGATGGGTGCCGCTATCTTAATAAGTACCCATAAGATAAAAGAAAATAGATTTTCCTAACTCATACTTCAAGTAAAAACAATACCAGCGGTCGTTGACCCCCAAAAAACATCAAACATTTTTATATTTTAACTTATTTTGTTTAGATTTCGATATCCATCACATCTCTTCTATAAAATAGTCTAGGATACATTCATAATCAAAACAAATCACACGACACTCCTACGATATAACAAACTATCCATCATGCATCATTATGAACAATGCTTTGACATTCATAACCACTCCCTCAAAAATGCGAATGCAGTAGCTACCTAAAAAACTAACGCTAGAGCTACAGAATAGATGATTGCAACAGACGGACAACTCATCGTTCAAAGTGCTATGATTAAACCACACTTGACTGCTAATGTTCGATGATTAGTCATAGAGTATACCCAGACAGTTGATATTGAATTAAAGAAACTATCGCGTGTAGGTATCAGTGGCTCTTCTCGAACTCATGACTCAGATAGACGTAATCATTTTCGAATTTTGACATACATTAGAATATTCGTATTACTGTAGGTTGCTGACCTACATCGTGACTTTTATTTTAGTATCTTTAGTATCTTTATCATCATCACTGTGCCCTATTATTTGAGTTCCTTCTTCCAATCTTCAATCGCCATTTCTATAAGCCGTAGAACATAGAAGTCTTTGCCGTAGAAGGTCTTTGACAATCCATTTTTTTCACACAATCTATCTTTCTCTTCTCCCCCTTGTTTAATAGAAATATGTATGCCATTTTTCTAAAAAACCATAATCAATTCCATCATAAATCATTTTTATTCCTCGTATTACATGGGGCTTATACATAGTTGGCGAAATGTGGATGTACTACTGATGACGTAATGTTATGTCAATTATTTTTCTTTATTGTAAATGTACGGTTCACTCCTGTGGATACTATGTTCTGAATCTTATGGTACTTCCCGGTAAGTTTTAAAGAAACATGAGCAAGTGACACGGTGAGGTCTCAACTCTCAACCCGAATTTCTGGTAAAGTGTTCTTATACATAAGTACACAAGCACAGAGAGGTGAATGCCAAGCAGTGGACGAAGTCAGGTCATTTAAAAGCACTCGAGTGAATTGAATAATAACATTTAATAGGATCTCAGCAGTGAAGTCCGAAAACCAGGAAGAGTTCTCAGTCAACTCCAAAGATTTCCGCGGGATTATAAACAACTTCTTCAATAAACAAACTGGCTTAAAGGAAATAGAATTCCGTTTCCTTCCCAATGAAATTGGAAGTCTGAATTCCACAATTCCGTCTCAAAAGGGAAATGCCACCGATATCTAGAACGGAATCCATACGTTTAGCGTTATTAAACGTTTATCGGCCGTGGGTTCATCAGCCGAGTCGATATTTTTAGTGGAACCGCGGGCGCAGCACCAGAGTAACGGGAAAGCCGGATGCGATCTCAATGGGCTGGCGAGATGCTGGTTTTGAGAACAAATTGGTGGTTTTTTTTTGTATGGAATAAGGACAGTTGTCACGTGATTTGTTTGTAATGAAAGGAAAACTGAGAAATTATACTGTCTGTTATATTGTGTCGGCGGGTGAAGAAGTGGACCTATCAACGTCTGCTTATGATTGTGTGAGATTTGGAGTCTTGCCATCGAACATGTTCATTAGTAATTCTAGGAAAGCTCACAGAAGCAAAACCTAGTGCATTATTAGGATCTATAATTAGAGTTTTTTTTTTAAGAAATTTTTTTGCACATTATTATTTTTATTTATTTCTAGCTGCGCCCCGCGGTTTCACCCGCGTAATTGTCGGTCCCGTGGGAATATCGGGATAAAAAGTAGCCTATATGTTAATCCAGGGTGTCAGCTACCTCCATACAAAATTTTATCAAAATTGGTCCAGCCGTTTGAGCGTGAAGAAGTAACAAACATATAAACACACACACACACTCACAAACTTTCGCCTTTATAATATTAGTGTGATTTTGCTTAGTATGTCAAATACAAGCTAAAATTATTAGCAATTATATTATTTAATAATTACAACCGATAACCGACAAAGAACCATTTATATCTACTGATTGTTTGATAATAAACTTCTTAGAAATCATTTTGTCATCCTTTCCCCACAGTTTATCGGTTGTTCGGTTCACTGTGCTTCCAGTATGAATGAGTGTATGAGTTAGATTGGCACTGTTTCAAAATATTATGATACGGTGCTGACGTGTGCCTGACGAATTACACGTCATTCACCCACGTCCTCGATTTGAAGAAAGTTTTGTTGACAGAGTTGAATTACCCTCCTTTTGAGCTTCGTCGTAGTTAGTTAATGAGTGGAGATCTTGGAAATCTCGCGCCTCTTTTCCTTGTATAATTGGACATTCACTAGGTACTTACCCTTTTTTTTTTTGGGTGGAAAATTATTAAATAACTTGTCCCGCTCTGGGTGGAGCGGGAGGGCGTGTCAGACTTTTACTGACTAAAACCCACCCGTGTTCCTTCAGTTGCCTGTGCCAGGGGCCACGGTATCTCTTTCGAACAACCCGCGACCCTGGCAGGCATCGGCCCTAGCGGACCCCGTCAGTTAGTGCTGACATCTCTTTGAGGCGCGCGTGGAACACAACGCACCGTCGTCGCGACTACTTACCTACCTACTGAATTTGAGCGTATTTCATGGATACAATCTGCTGCATGAATCATGGTGAATAATGCGCCTAAATATTGTATTATATGATAGGTACCCCCAAAGCGCCCGCCCTAATCCTACATACCTACTTTTACGCAAGAAAGAGGTAAAATGGACACATTTGGTTGTTTAGGGATAATTTATGCAATTTTAGCACTTGGATTATTAGTTTTTTTTTAAATTATTTATTGTCGATGCTAACATACCATAAACAGCCTATAATGTTCCCACTGCTGGGACATAGACCTTTTCTCTCTGAGAGGGAGTGGGCCGTAATTCACCACTCGGGCCCAGTGCGGGTTGGTAGATGTCACATGTCTACGAATTTTTGTTTCTGGGACATGCCGGTTTCCTCACGATGTGTTCCTTCACCGTTTTGAGAGCAGTGGTGATGAAATTATTGTCGATGCTTGGAGGAGACCTATTCCCAGCAGAAGACGAAAAAAGTCCTTTGACTAAAGAGGCAAATCCCGTGTTTTAGAACGTTCGCATTCTCACAATAGACTCAGTCACAAAAATACCTCTAGTTTCCCCTTAATTTTTGTAAATTTTTTGACATTGATTATAGCTGAGATAAGATGGCAACTAGATTTTAAACGGTAATTTTCCTTACGTTCTAGCTTAGACTACCTAGACATACATACAGGATGTCCGGTAATTAATGGATAACCTCTTAAGGGGTCATTGTACTTATCATTATGAACAAAGATTACTATCGGAGTAAACCTGAAATCGCGAAAAAAGATTCAGCTGTTTCCTACATTTTGACGAGTTATGCGAACATATTGTAGGGAACAACAATTTTTTTTCGCAATTTCATGATTGGTCCTTTAGTACGTAAAAGTTGTTCATGATAAGTACAACGACCTCTTAAGAGTCTATCCATTAATTACCGGACACCCTCTGTATCTTATTTATTTCGCTTAGCAACTCGCGACTTTCTCTAGCCTCAAAAACTAATGAGATCACAGTGGTGTCCGTTTCGGTCGTCAATATTACGAAATTATTTTATTTGTATTGCGTAACTATCATTTTAGACTTTTAGCTTTGCCATCCGATTTGATACGGGCAAATAAAATTTGTTATTGGTAAATTATGGTAAATAGATTGAATTTGCCTCATCTTTTGAGAGATAGCAAATATATATAATCTATAAAAGGTCTATCTATTCATACACGAAATATCTGAAGGGGTCATTGTACTCATCATTATGAACAACTTTTATTATGGGACCAAACTCGAAATCGCGAAAAAATAATCAGCTGTTCCACACATTTATGTTCGCATAACTCGTCAAAATGTAGGGAACAGTTGATTTTTTTTTCGCGATTACAGGTTTGGTCCCATAGTAAAAGTTGTTCACTGTAATGATGAATACAATGACCCCTTAAGAGATTTCGTGTATGAATAGATAGACCTTATATTAATAATAAAGCTCAAGAGTTTGTATGTTTTTTTTTAAACGCGCTAATCTCTGGAACTACCAGTCGGATTTGAAAATAATCTCTTTGCATTTGATAGTTCAATCTTTGAAGAAAGCTATGGGCTATGTAATATAGAGGTATGAGGAACAGAGCGTAAAGTTCACTCATACTCTATAGAAAAGGGAGGATCCTCCGACCAGACGGGTGTTGTGTCTGGCGGGCAACTGCTCGATGTCCGGGCCGTTGTATCTATGCTAGTTGCGCGGTAAACTCTGCTTGCGAGATGCAGGATTTTGCGTGCCGCGTTGTTCGCATGTGGCGTTGTAGATACCGTTAGGGTCAAATCACACCGAGATGACAGCGAAGCGGCCAGCAGTTTCAGTGTCATATAATTTTAAACTTTATCGTCATTATTATAACACATAGTATCGCTTGAGAAACTTGAAAAGGCGCGCGGCCGCCCGCGGCGCCGCGAGCACTCCGACGACTCAAGTTTCTCAAGTGATACTATGTATTATAGTAATTGAATATAAAGTTTAAAATTATATGACACTGAAACTGCTCGCCGCTTCGCTGCCATCTCGGTGTGATTTGACCCTTACAGTAACATCACGCCGAGCAATAAGAACGCTAAGCGAAAACGAAGTATCGGCGCAGACAGGCGATGTGATGCGACGGGGTGGATCGGGGGAACAAGTCATTTCACGCGAACGAAGTCGCGGGCAGAAGCTAGTTAAATATATAAAAAAAAAAAAAAAAAAATCAACCGATAACTTAAATTATTGACTGCTCAACAATCTAAATAGGCAGGTCTCTAATCTAATCTAATGACTGTTGCGACGCATTGGCTGACGAATTGTTGATATTCAATGTTGTGACTATACAGGATTATTGGTAAAACATTAACAACCTCTTATGAGGTCATTGCATACTCATCATTATGCATGACTTTTACTATGGGACCAACCTGAAATCGCGAAAAAAAAATCAGCTGTTCCCTACATTTTGACGAGTTATACGAACATAAATGTAGGGAACAGCAGATTTTTGTTTGTTTGTTAATAATGTTGTTAATGTTTTACCAATAACCCTGTATAAGAATGTTGCTGCCTATCCTCTGGACGTATCATGTACCTAGTCTCAAAAATACAGATGAAAATACTTTCTGTAATTTTCTGACATGTCGTACAGTAAAAGTCTGTACGACATGTCAGAAAATTCTGACGTGTAGGGCTCCAATTTCTATTCAGAGAAACTCAAAGCACATTCATTACTTTTAATTTTATACATTGTGAAATCTTTCTCATAATAATTTTAATTAAGTGAGAAAAGAGTATAAAACTATTCATACGCAGATCTTCTAAACTTATGAGGACGGACCCCTCACAAGTTTAGAAGATCTGTGTATGAATATTTCATGAATAGGGCCCGTGGCTAGACAATAACAGCCGCACAGGTCGAGCGATTAGGTTAAGCTACGCTTGCCGCGGTTGGTCTGTGGATGGGTGACCATCTTTTCATACCGAGACCCCTCCGTGCCTCGGAAAGCACGTTAAGCTGTTGGCCCCGGCTGTCATTCGTGGATCTTTGTCAGTCGTTACGGTAGTCAGAAGCCTGAAAGTCTGACAACCAAGCTTACCAAGGGGTATCGTATTACCCAGTAACTGGGTTGTGGAGGTCAGATAGGCAGTCGCTCTATGTAAAATACTGGTATTCAGCTGCATCTGGTTAGACTGGAAGCCGATCCCAACATAGTTGGGAAAAGCTAGGCAGATGATAATCTTCTAAACTTATAATATTACTACCCTCTACCCGCGTGTTTCTAGCTTGTTCGCCGCTCACCGCCCCACCCGTCGCATCACCTCCCCGCGCTACGAGTATTATGTACAGACGTCAGCACATCAAGCTACCCGAAACTGTCAAATTTTCCCAATCAACTTTGAACCATAAGCTTTAGCGATAAAGTTGAAAATCTATTAAAGAAAGAAGGATGCCGATTTTTCACCTGACAATGTATAGAAATGAAATAAATATTAAAATTCAGCTAATTTAATTCTACATTCATTACGCTAATCACAATTTTAAAAGAAGGCCAGGAAAAAAATATTTAATAATGTTTCTTTATGCTAACTCTACGTCTTATTACCTTATTTTGAACGCATCTCAATTACCCTGAACGCATCCAATTCCGTTTTGCACACTGCTTCTTGACTTTATTCAACTCTTTTTCTGAGTTTTATATATTATTTTAAGTTTTATTTAATCAATAACTATTTTTATTAGTCTGTGCATAATACAGATCAATTCAAAATAACATGATAATTAGATAAATTAATTATGCAGATTATAATTGAGTTCGCATGAGTGAAACGGATTTTTTTAGATATTTTGACAGTTCAGCGACTTCGTTGTTGCGCTTGCGTCTCGTTGTGTATTGTGCCATTTTGTATGTGTAACTACTGAGATGGGCTGGGTTTCAAGACAATATCTCTGCTCCAGCAGAATTTCTGGATGACGTAGTAGGTAGGTATATATGTACTGCGGTCAACGAAATGGGTAGGCAAGTGATCACTTTTGACAATACAATAGTAAGGTTAGACTTTTTCTAAGTAAACAAACTATCGTAAAGGCAAATCCTAACCTAAGAAGTAACATTATTATTTTTTGGCCTTTGTAGACTTTAAATCGTAAAAATGACTATATGACATTATTTTCTAATCTTACAGGTACTCTTTCTACTATACCTTATAACTATACATTAACTTTCATTATCAGGTTTTTAAATGTATGGAAAGTGGGCATTGTTCTTTGACAGATTGTAGTAGCTTAATGTGCTGGCGTCTGTACTTCGATTTCGGTTCCCGTTCTTTTTGACTTTTTTTAGTTTTTGCTTGGCCCCTAAGGGTCCTAGCGCGATGTTAGGTAGCCTAAAAGCCTTCCTAAAAATTGGGATATCAATGCAAAAATAATTTTTCAAATCTGAGTTGTAGTTCGTAGAAGGCGACTAAGGGTCGTACCGGAGAAATGCATTCCACCACCACTGCGATCTGCGATCGCCAACCCGCCTGCCAAGCGTGGCGATTATGGCAAACCCCCCCCCCCCCCAAAAATGACAAGCTTGGGGGAGGCCTTATATGTCCAGCAGTGGACGTCTTTCGGCTGAAATGATGATGATGATGATGAGTTGTAGTTCCAGAGGTTAGCACGTTCAAACAAACTACCTATTCAGCTTTATTATTAGGGTATACAGGGTTATTGGTAAAACATTAACAACCTCTTAAGGGGTCATTGTACTCATCATTATGAACAACTTTTACTATGGGACCAAACCTGAAATCGCAAAAAAAAAAATCAGCTGTTCCCTACATTTATGTTCGTATAACTCGTCAAAATGTAGGTAACAGATGATTTTTTTTTTCGCGATTTCAAGTTGGTCCCATAGTAAAAGTTGTTCATAATGATGAGTACAATGACCTCTTAAGAGGTTCTTAATGTTTTACCAATAATCCTGTATATTATGTACTTACTGAGAACGTAATAGTACCTGCGTACATTAATTAACAGCTTAAAAAAAAAGCAGTTAATTTTATTGATTATTTCCGGTCAATAGCAAGACTGGGTCCGGTGTCTGTGGCGTGACGTAACATCATCGAATCCGGTTGTTTATAACGGACATGATTTAATTTAAATATTAATTAGATGTTTTTTTGATATAAAAAAATTTTACTTATTGATTTATAGTATTATGTTCGTACCTATAATTCAATAGCTCTTGTCTTATTAAATTTAATTTAGTGGACTGTGAAGTAAAAAAAAAATTTTTTTAGGCGAAAAACACTAACAATAGGAATGGTTTTCATTATGACAGTTCAACAACATTCATTGCGTTATTCACGTTGTTGAGCAGACAAATTTTTCGAACATAAGAAGCAATGGATTAGCAACATCCTCCAAAATTATTCAGATTGTGATTAATAGTGTGTTACGCAGTTAGGGTGCTGAATTTCGGTTGATGGAGATAAATCTGCCCGCTTCACATAATTCAGAGTGAATTATGTGAAGCTACGCTGATTGCCCGTTTTAAAATCCAATCAATATAATCTATCTCCACAGATACCTTGGAATCTGGACCGCATACAAGTTTAATTGAATGGTTTTTAGCCTATAACCATTTTTCAATTTACCGTATCTGTTCTAAACACCATCACTTACCTGTAAAAGAAAAAAATAAACATTAATCAAATGAAATAGACCTCGCAATTTTATTAGCCAATTAGATAACATTTTATTATTTCAAAGCTTAAATGTAGAGTCATAAGGTAGAAATTCCTTTAACTTTTGCTGTAGGTAAATAAGGTGAATCGTGACTGAATGATATAGATCATGATAGCATATATTTAGCTGACGCAACGTTATGTGATGGCTATCACAGCGTATCAGCTGGCAAGTTTCGTAAGAAATATAATTTATAATCTATTAAGTAGAACAACGTCACGATGTACTTGTATTTTATAAAAATAACGAATTACATAAATAAGCGATGTTATGTAAATAACCGACAGGCATAAACCTAATTTCAATGTTCCACTGTCATCTAAAAGGATACAGCAATAAATTTCGAGAGAATGCCTACTTTTAAAACTTTATTAATTTTAAAACTTTTGATTTAGAATAAATAAAAAAAAAATTACAACATAATTAAATATATTAACATAATAGAATATGATAAATAAATAATTTAAAATTAAATATATTGACATAATAGAACAGCGCCTTCAATTTGTACCTTTTTCCTAATATTATGAAAGAGAATCTGTGATAAATTCGCTGTGTTTAGCTTGATTAAGTAAGTGCC
Source organism: Mesoligia furuncula (assembly GCA_916614155.1). NCBI lineage: Eukaryota > Metazoa > Arthropoda > Insecta > Lepidoptera > Noctuidae > Mesoligia > Mesoligia furuncula. The sequence continues at coordinate 25,454,036 of OU744807.1, read as the reverse complement.
AATGTTGACAAATGTAGCTAAATCTTAAACAGTTACATAAATCTTAAGTGAAGAGATTTGACTAATTGTTACTTCGATTTATGTCCGGTTGATGGCAATATTGGCCCCTATTACATGAAATAAACATAAACAAAACTGACGAAATTTGGGTGTAGATACTTACATAATTACGTGATCATATGTTATGTTATTTCGCTAGATATTTCATTCACCCAATCAAAGCAGCAAACATGAGTTTGATAGCGTCGTGTTAGGAACTTTTTGAAACTGGGTGCAAGTGTAAATGACGTCGCATCCGTCACGCAGCGTGTACTAAGTCTGTCTTCCACGAGAGATGAGTATAGAAACAGATCGTGTAAACAGCGGTTGAAACAAACACTAGGAAGCAGTAACTGTTTACTTATTAAATATAATTTATCATTTCCCCGTTTTAACAAGAACGAGCGGGAGATAAATTGTATTTAATTGATTGCTAACCGTTCGTGAGAATTGACAACCTCATCATCTGCCTAGCCTTTTCCCAACTATGTTTGGGGTCGGCTTCTAGTCTAACCGGATGCAGCTGCATACCAGTATTTTACATGGAGCGACTGCCTATCTAACCTCAACAACCCAGTTGCTGGGTAATACGATACCCCTTCGTAAGACTGGTTGTCAGACTTTCAGGCTTCTGACTAGCCGTAACGACTGTCAAAGATCCACGAATGGCAGCCGGGACCAACGGCTTAACGTACTTTCCGAGGCACGGAGGAGTCACGGTATGTAAAGATGGTCACCCATCCACAGACCAACCGTGGCAAGCGTAGCTTAACCTGATCGATCGACCTGTGCGGCTTTTATTATTTACCTATTTAGTAATTTCAAGTTATAAGAGATCAGCAAAATATTAGTGCTGTCCAAAGTTTTAGTCTAGATTTTTGAATGAAACTTGCTAGGTACTTTCCTGCATTCAAATTAATAATGAGTACTTTGAAGTTTGTTATCGTTGTTTTATCTATATCTATGAATATCTATTACATAGTACAAAACGAAGTCGCTTTTTGTGTATGTATGTATGACTGCTTAGATCTCCTAAACTACATATTGGATTTTGATGCGGTTTTCCAAATCATTTAGAGCATTATTCCGGAAGGTTTTTCTGTGTAACACATAATATTTAACTTAGATATAACCCATAAATCTTCATGTTTTCACTTGTCTTCATTGATCTCATGCGAATTAGGGGCGGGTCGCTTGTGGTTTATATAGGGTGTTTGAAAGCTGAATACAAAGCCTTATGGCGACTACATGACCTAAAGCGCGGTCTTTGTCGGACTGCATAGAAAAGAAAGAGAAGCGCGATAACACAACGCAAAATATGAAGTAATTATCTATTTACAAAAAATCTATTGTTTGGACTAAAAAAAAAACACTAGTACAGAGTAAAAATTTAAACACTAGTGATTTAGTATGTTGCTTGTAGAATAATCTAAAAAAAAAAATCATAATGGTTGTATGGTTTTTGTTGTAAAAAGAAAGTTTTTAGAGGTATCTTCATGATTTTTTTCTATCGTATCCAATTAATCGTAGTTGTATTATGTTTTCAACACACTATCTACCTAGCATATATCCTGAAGAATATCATATATTTTTCTGATTTTGTTTACCGTAGTCGATCATATACGAAGACGAAGTATGTTTTTTTATATTTTTTTCCCAGTTAAAGTTCGTATGTTATTTTTGAATGAATGTTTGTAGTTAAAAATAAAAAAAAAACATACTTCGTCTCAGACATGTATGGCTCAAAATGCTGTAAATGGTGTCAACTATCACTCCCTTAAAGAGTTTCCAAACACTGTATAATTAAGAAACTATCACTCCCTTAAAGCTTTGCACTCAGTTTCCAAACATCCTGTACTTATATTTAAGATAATTTTCTCGAGACCAAAGAATGTTAAGTGTGCACTTAGGGCACGTGCAGTATACTATATACATATAATGACATAATGTTACATGTTCGGTTATTACTGCTGTATATAAATAGTCTTGGTTAGATCATCGTCTGCTGCACAATAACTCATTTCCCTTAGCTGTTAGTTTTTATGTAGGATGTTATGTCTCATTCAGAGGAGTCATCTTCTTATACGTAATTTGATGTTTCTGTCATATCTGAAAAAACTTTTTATGTGGAATAGATCGCCCTCTTACATTTTGGTACTGTGCGCACATCTTTTTTTTTTTTGGTTATAAATGGCATCTCGCAGTTCAATCTATGAGGTTATCGTCTTCTTAACCAGGATTGCCTGTGAATGCCTCAATAAATTAAGGACTCCAGCCAGGGCGAGCGCGCATCGACGGCGCAGTGAAATTTAGAGTACATTTATTTTATTTATAAAAAAAAAACACACTATCTATAAATGTTTTTTTTAATTGATATTGTTTAAGCAATTATTGAAGACTATTTTGGTATAAATACTACGTGAAAATGATGTAGAAGTTCGGAGATGTTCAGATTTGTTTCCAGTAGAAAGTTGAATTAGGTCCAGTATTTTCTTCTTTATTTATAAGGCATACATATAACAAAAATGTATTCTATTATTATAAAAGTATATGATATACGTGATATGATAAAAAATGTTTTGATGGATTATATTCAACAGAAACTACAAATTAGAGCTCTCAAATCAGCTCTCCATGAGTTTTTGCCTAAACATGCATCAGGAGAACGGCTATTGCTATATAAATAGACAAATAATAAACAAATCGCTTTACTATTATTGTAGAAGAGAAAACGAACTATATTTACCAATTAATTGCTATTTATACCAATCACCGAATAGTATTCAATTTCAACGAGGAAATAATGCATCTATGCACATTTTTGTAAGAGACCTCTTAATAGGAAGACAAAGATTGACAGTCCCCTGACTATCTGAATCTGTGGTTAACCTTCAAGATTACATGTATGAGCAGTCAGTGCTGATGAAATAATTTACACAAAGTGCTTGCTTGGATTTGAACCCACGACGTTTTAACACGTAAGTTACCACTGGGCCATCAATGCTCTTGTTTTAACTTTAGAATTTATAAATATCCAAATCAGTTCACATCACAGATATACATAGATACACCATAGATAGGTCTATCTTTTTATCTGTGGTTCACATTTATTATTCATCTCCGTGTTATGGGAACTGATCTTGATAAACATTCCGGATTTTCTCTGAGAAACCGGAACTCAAAACAATTATATAAAATTAAAACAATTCGCTTTCTTTGTGACCTTTGCAACCGAAAACTTATCTCCCTTAATGTTTGCAATACCACAAACAATCTTATGCTTATACTGTAATAGAATTTATTTTTGATTGTCAAAATGTTTCCCAGAGTCGTTTTGGTATACAGTATTGTTTTACTTTTATTCTCATAACAATACGGTATATACCGACTAAGTTATTGTTTATAATGCGTACCGTTGTTTAATCAAAGCATCTTTGATATGATCTTTGTACTTGGTCCTACTAAGATTTCTTCTCGTGAGATAAACATTTTTTTGTCCGTCTTACGGCAATCGTGTGTAACAGTTCAGTTGCCAACAGTTTTTACTTATCTCCCGGGTTTTTTTTTCTTTGCCTACACTGTCCCTTATCAGAGCAAAAGCCTTTCCCAAATCCTTTCAAGAACCCTTTTTTAGAGCCACCTCGATCCAGCCCTTGCAGTATGCGTTTAGGTTGATTAGCCGGACTTAGAAATTCTTGTAAAAGCTTTCGCTTGTGAATAGGTCATAGGTTTCCAAATCACACGCCATTTAACTCAATCTTTGGCAATCCTTATCCAGCTGCTACCAGCCACCCTACGAAGATCGTCGCACCACCTAGCCTAGTCTTTCCTACTATACGTTTACCGATAACCCGTTTGGCGTGGGATGCTCTACCACAATTCAATTTTCCATATTTCGGGGATGCTTTAAAATAGCCTCCAGTAATGGTGGGATTGATTCTTAATTGTGGTCACCGTGTAAGTAAGTATGCATAAGTAGGTATGTACCACGACGGTCCGTACACCACACGACAAGTACCAAAACCTCTTATTCTTTTGATTATGTTGAATATAAAAAAAAAATTGTGGTTGGGAGTTTATCAAATAACTTCTCCCGCTCTAGGCGGAGCGGGAGGGCATGTCAGACGTGTTACTCCAGTTGCCTGTGCCAGGGGCCACGGTATCTCTTTCGAACAACTAGCGACCCTGGCAGGCATCGGCACTAGCGGACCCGTCAGTTAGTGCTGACATCTCTTTGCGGCGCGCGTGGAACACGACGTGACTGGTCTTTACCGGACGGCGAGCTGCCCATTGCTCGCCGTCCGTAAGCCTGCGCTTAAGGTGGCCGGGAATCGGCTGTCGACTCCCGACGCCCAAGGCGTCTCCTGCGGCGACTAGGGGCATGAGGGCGCAAAGATTGCCTCTCCCTCACGCGGCCCGCCCCCTCCTTCGCAAGCATTACCGCTTTGCAGAAGGAGGTGACGCCCTTCCATGCACTCTCGCTCCGTACCATGGTCTGGACCAGGGCCGGACGCGAGAGATCGCCGCAGTGAATATTGCCCCTGATGTGTGTCAGCTACCACCTTGTTGACTTGCTAATATTGTAACCACGGCGTCATCTGTTCTTATAGAAACCTATACTTAGTCCTAAATGTAATGATTTTTTTCTCAGAAAAGCCCATTTTTAAAAACTAAAACAGTGTCTTCTGAATCAGGAATCAGTTCTCAGAAACATTGAAAATATATATTTTGGACAATGCCTCGTTCTAATATACCACGCATTGTCCAAAATATATATTGTTGACGTGTCTGATGGTTGACGATGTTGTTTATAAATTCAAAGTCAGCAAGCATAAAGTTTAAGACCCGGACTTGGTCTCAAGACAAATGCACATTCTTTTTGGGTTTCAGAAGAAGAGCGTAGTTCTAATAGAAGCGATTGGCGGAAAAAAGATTTTTTTTCTTCGTCGTATAGCATTTTTGCTGTCGTCAAACATATGACAAATGGTCGATTGGAATGCACGTAATAATAAGTAGGTATTGTATAACAATAATATAATAGGAGTGTAAATGTGGTGCTATCTCAAACAAAGGGGCACTTCATATCGTGTCCAGTTTGTCCTGCTGTCTGCACGCTACAGGAGCTACTGAAGCGAGCTAAAGGAGTCAAGCTTGTAACCTACTCTGGATTGACTCTCTAGAGATTGCCATCGACACGCTAAGAAGAAGAGCCGGAGATGAAGAAACGATAATCAATCATATCAAGAACCTGTCCAACCCCCCGAGACGCCATTAAACAATAACAATTCTACAACGAGCCACACACGAGATGGAACACGCCATAAACCATGACTAACTGATGATTTTCCGATAAATTACAATAACAATGGTATGACAAGCTTCGGTTACACTAATTATACTATCGTCACGTCCCAGGGTTACTATGTGACTAATAACTGCATCATGCTCTATGCACCGAGATCATACCGGAACTATATTAAGTAAGAATGCAGTTCGAGTTGAACTAAGAGGTTGAATTGACGTTTATACTTTAACAGTTAATAACTATTCGTATGTAGATTCAGTGTTCATCAGAGCTCATCTCATGTTGTTGTTGTGCTCATGTCATGGGTCATGTGTAATGTAATGTAGAATAGATATAATGTTTTCAAATCCTTAGTTTTCATGGATGCGATGGGTCGTTATTTTTTTCTTGACTGGCGTATACTTATGATCCCTTGGTAGGTGGACCATCCCTTCGAGAGTGAATACCCTCCCGAAAATACTTGATCATCGCATCAACGTCATCCTTTTTTTTTTTTTTTTTTTTTTGCTGATGGGAAATCATCAAATGACTCCTCCCGCTCTGGGTGGAGCGGAAGGGAGTGTCAGACTCTTACTGACTAAAACCCACCCGTGTTCCTTCCTTAGCCCTTTATGTTCCGGGCCAGCGGTAACCCTTTCGGACAATCCCGCTGACCCGGCAGGCTTCGGCCCTAAGGGGCCCCTCCCCGATGCTGACATCTCTTTGAGGCGCGCGTGGAACACGTACGCGCCGTCCGGCACGGGCCTGGTCCTGATCGGACGGTGAGCTACCCATTACTCTCCGCCCGCAGGCCAGCGCCTACGGTGGCCGGGAGTCGTCACGCGGCTCCCGACGCCGGGGGCGTCCCCCGCGGCGGCTGAGACGGGAGGCTCTCTCCCTGAACCGTCCCGCCACCTCCTTCGCTAGCATGACTGCTTCGCAGAAGGAGGTGACTGCCTCCCACTCCCTCTCGCCCCGGACCATGGCTTGCACCAGGGCCGGACGCGAGAGGTCGCCGTCGCTGCCGATCGGCGGAAACTTCCGTGTCCGGTGAGGACCTGCGTCAGGCGGTAGGTGAGGGCGCCGTGGCGCCTCTCTAGCCACTCCTCAAAGCGGGGTCTTATCGCCGCTATCGCGGCGTGCCCTGCGCTGGGTTGCGACAGTCGCTCTTTCCATGCCGCCATGAGATCGCGCCGGAGATCCGTCCGCTCCGCAGCGATTTGCCGCGGAAGCGGATCCTCCCCCCGGCGTAGTGCCTCCGCGCGCCACTCATACAGGCGCGCGAGGACTATCGCCTCCAGATCCCATGGCGGCAGTCCGGCAAGGAGGCTTGCCGCCTCGCCAGAGATCGTGCGGTAGCCCCGGATAACCCTTATGGCTACCACCTTCTGGGGTCAACGTCACCCCTGGTTCTTAAGGCCATCGTGTAAGTCATTATTTTGCACGTGTCATCACCTCCCCTCTCCGCCTGATCGTTTTCCCCCTCCTCGCTCTGTTGTATACTTTTATCCTGCGATTTCAGTTACCTTTACCATACCATTTTTCATTTAGTCACATCACACGTTCCAGAGACTACAGCTTCCAAAATCGCTCCCGCTTATCCCTCAAAAATCACAGAATTTGTACACTTAGATATTACGAAACACATTGGCTTCTTATGTTTTATAGCCTATTGAGTGCCTGTGGAACAGGTACAGTGCGACGAACTCAGCCCTCTCCCTCTTACACTATTGTTGTCTTTCTCTAGCACTTTTAATAACAAGTTTAGTCCCGGATGCGGGACGTAGAAAGCACTATGTTGCTAAGATTTTTAGTGCCATTTTATTGGTTTGTTTTAATTGAAATGTTATCATCTTGTGCTCTAAAGTTTCTTGTTACTTTGTTAGTATCTACTTCTACAGTTATTTCATGGATATTAGGTACTATCAGCTTTCATTGCAATCAAATGATCTTGAATATCAGTATTTTTATCAGCTCTTGTAAGTAGTACATTTAATTATTTCTGTATACTTTTTAAAATCAACAACCACACCATAATATGTGTCTTTATAAAAATAAAACTTTGTCTTTATAAAATGAAACCATAAATTTTAGCTTTCATCACGTCTTTTTCAATCCTGAACCCATATTTATTATTTACCTCATCTCTACCACTAACGAGACCACACATTTAGGAGGCGTCCAGTAATTAACTCACGGATGTCCTGCGTCTCGACTCCCGTGGGAGAGCCGCTAGCCGGTTGTGTGTAAGGTCACGCTTGGCTGACTCTTGCGCATAAGAAATGTTGAGAAGCCACTCCTTGGGTCACGCCTTAGTGCACTTTGTTTAGGGAATCTTGTGATAATGTAGTTTAACATTGAAAATAATAACAAAGGTATTAAGAATTTGATAAAAATAATTTTCTTTACAAGTGCATTTTCAAGATGTGAGAAAGTTTATTCGCAATAATGTTAAATTCAGACAGCAGGAATACTGATTTTTAGGGTTCCGTACCCAAAGGGTAAAACGGGACCCTATTACTAAGACTCCGCTGTCCGTCTGTCACCAGGCTGTATCTCATAAACCGTGATAGTTAGACAGTTGAAATTTTCACAGATGATGTATTTCTGTTGCCGCTATATAGCAACAAATACTAAAAACAGAATAAAATAAATATTTAAGGGGGTCTCCCATACAAAAAACATGATTTTTCTGCGTTTTTGCCTTGTGGTACGGAACCCTTCGTGTGCGCGTCCGACTCGCACTTGGAGAGCTTTTATCTTCTACTGTTAACGGTATGTGCTTCAAAATCCAGAATAGAATATAGTATTCAGTAATTGTCAGTGTTTTGACGTGTTTTGCTTGAATGCACGCAAGTCTCTCGCTTGAATGCATCCTCCTCAAAATACCAATTGCATTTCTATCCAAGGAATCGTGAGCCTTGTTCAGACCCACGCCCAAAAAGCTTTTAACGTTACAATAGAAATGTTTGTAAGAAGTCCCCTATTGTGTTCCACATCACTGAGCTGCATTTCGGGCGGTGTGTTAAGGATACGATTTTCTGGCTGTTTGCTTTGATCATGTTTAATATTCTTGAGTGCAGGGAGTATTTTTGCTTCGCAATAAGCTAATGTTTTCTTTACAATAAATTGGAATGAACTTACTCAAGATCGATCAAGGTCGAGATTCGAATAAAGTTTAATAAGAAACTTTATTCGACCTTGATCGACAGATTCATGGAGTATTTTGGTCAAAGGGTTCAGTACCTTTTATAAATGTTTCTGTACCTTGACCTTACCCAAAAAAACACTTTGTATTTATTTTTCTTTCAACGTCGATTTTAGTGGAGTACTTATCAGCTTCAAAATCACAAAGTTTAAAAATTACTTTACCTTGAACCGACCCAAGCAAAGATATCTCTGCAGTCTATCGCATATCAATTTTTACTAAGTAGCTTTTTCTAGGTCGTCCCTTTCTGTTTTAAGAAGCTTCTCAAAACAAGAAATTATAGTACTTTAACTAAACTAAATGCTATTGCCTAGCCCTATTGCCTTGTAGACGGTAGCTTGTTCATAAACATAAACACATTATAATGCACTTCGTATATGGCGCTCCATTTTACTAACAAGGTAAATACTTATCGCAGTGGCATCAGAGCCGCGTATAGCAGTATTGAATATAAGCTGTGTAAAGGTCACTTGTGTTGTGCGTAACAGCAGTGACAGGTGAATAGTCCTTCGCCTACAAACGGCTTAACATTTACTTGTGCCTGCGCCTCCGAGATTGTATCGTTTTGATCGTTCAAGATTATTTTATTTGAAGCTGCAGTTGTCAGTGGTGACTTCTTGAGTGAAATATATGATAGTAAATTACAATGATAGGCAGGAAATTCTTAGGTATTTTAAATTTGTATAAGAGAAGTGTTGCCCAAAAGATTAAGCAAATATGACGGTTATAGAAATTGAAACTGCAAGTGGAGATATTGAAACTGATATGTTATTACAAAATAATAAATATGTAAATTTTAAGAAAATCGATTAAGATTCAAACAAAATTGTTACAAGTAACGACCCAAAAGTTAATTCTGAAGATCAATCTTAATAGGTATAACATCATAAAAGTTGAACAAGTAAACTATATAGTGTGAAGATTCTGGAGCAAATTCCCAACGGGTAATAAACGTTAGTTTTATAGCTTACCGATCACTCTTCGTGAGTTTGTACCATTTATTTATACTGGCGTCGACCGAAAACATAAAAAACAACAAAATGGAGTGGAGACCTAATATATGGAAGTGAATCCTGTACGTGACCGTTGTGTGCTGTGCTTAGAATAAAAATAAAATATAAAAGTTACACTAAGAGTACAAGAGTGAAAAATTATGTGAGGAAAGTTTTGAGTATACATGTGGATGCTATAAGAGTAGGGGAAGACCAAAGAAAGAATGAATGGACTGCGTGAAAGATGATATGGGTAGAAAGGGGATGACGACTCGGATCAAATAGAGAAGTACGGAAGTAAGACATGCTGCGCCAATCCCAAATACATTGGAATAAGGGCAAGAGAATTACTTAAGAAGAGTAGAAACATGGAAACCAATATCTAAGCAAGAACCGCTTGGAAAAGAAAAAGGATCTAAGGCATCGCAACTAAGATGACAGCTACATAAACTCTGACTTTTACAAATATCAGGTTTTCGGAACACTTATGCAAGTTCGCGAAAGTCAAACGTGAACAAATTAACACCAAGGTGAATGCATTTTAACTCATTAGTGGATGTACGAGTAACCAAAATAAAAAAAAATGTGTGGTGGTTTAAAATATTTGTACACAACCGGTGCAACTAGTCTTCCTTATATTTTCATGGACACAAGTTAACAGCGGCTCCATTGATCTTAGCGTTCACTTAATTAGTCTCGTTCATTTGTTTGCTCAACATCTGTTTCTTCTTCAGTCCGTTAATTCGGAACTGCATTAATTTTATAATAGCTTCTATTGTTATGAATGTTATTAATTCTTCAAGGTGTGGTATGGTAGCTATGATAACATCTTCTTCCTTTGTACAGTCATGTCCACGTTTTGGCATTTTTGGAAATATATATCATTGTGTTTCAATACAATGCTGTTTATCATGTATTAAATGGTTATACTTAAAACAATATATCCTTTCTTATTTTATACACATAAATTGTATTGCAGTAGTTTGGTCTCTGCCCCCCTAACAAACACAAAATATTTGGATTATCTACTATGTTATCAGCAGTTTAATAGGCAGTAACACGCAAGTCCACTTAATTGATGTCCATACTTGTTTGTTTGTCAAACATCTGTTCTTCTTCACAAGTTTTATCAGCATTGGGGAAGTGATCAATTAGAGCCACAGCCATGTGAGTGTTTCTATTATGATTAATGTTTAAGGGCTGACTGGACTGTTAATAGTGCATGCAATACTTTGGTAAAGACAAAGCTGTGGTTTTGGTTAGCTTACTAAATGTTTTATTAAGATTTTGAGGTGACCTTCCTATATTATGCTTAGTATTGTAAGAGCATTAGATACAATTCAAGTGATAGTCTTCTTGGCTGCAAGAGTTCATATACAAACAAGTCGAGCTGTAATTCAACATATTCGTTCCAGGACATGATAGTGAGGCCTAGACTATATGGGTGCTTAAATGTTTCAAACACCCAAAAAAAAAAAAGGTTCACACTAGCGCGTCCTGGAAGGAATATGTCGAATTACAGTTTTATTCTAATATATTTTATACTATTAAAAGTAAGGGTAATAAAAGTAATTTCATCTGTTTATTTACACCTGAATCCTTACATTTAGTTATTTTTGTAAACCCCTCTGGTCGCCCAAGCTCCTGACTACCCTTGTAAACATTAAGCTTTTAAGTTAAACAGAGGTTATTTTAAATTAGAAAGTTAAAACTCACTTTAAATGAACGGATCTGCTAATAGATTGAAGACAAATGGTAGTTTCTATTTGCTGCTGTATCTAAATTGCTCCTTGAAGCGATTTATTTGTACGTGAAGATAATTTTAAATCCGAACGTGGTTTTATAATTATGGCCATAAATTATATTGAATCCCGAACTTGGAGCTATTTTAGGTTGTTATTATGTAGGTAGTTATAATTTTATGGGGGCTTCCGATTTTTCTTTACTACTTTATTTTTGGTAAACTTGAAAAATAAAGGGCATCCGGTTCTTTTTACGGGGCAATGAGAATAGAGGTCAGATAGATAGTCACTCTATGTAATATCTGGTATTCAGCTACATCCGATTAGACTGGAAGCCGGGTAAAGACTAGGCAGATTCCTATTCACGTACTGGGGATGAAAAGAGGATGAAACAAATGACAATCTATGTGGACAAAATGGATGATATTTCTGCAGCCTTGTAGACTTGTAAACTTGCAAAAGTGAATCGGGTAATTAGTCTATTTGTAGAAGAATCCATTCCACTGTAGGTACCCCAGTGGCCTAGTTGACTAAAAAACATAGAAGAATCCAATAAAGTCGCATAAACTTAAATTAGACTTCTATAACGACTCGTACAAAGTCACCTAACAGTCAAATTCTTCAGTAACTCTAACTATAAACTGTGTCTAATCCATCTCCTTACTTTTTATGGACTACGATTCCGTTCGGTCGTAACCATTATTTTATTTTTAACACGCAGTCATTTGTTTTTTTGTAAACTGAGCCCAACTAATTTGGAGTCACGAATGGGAAGCATTGAAATACACAGTTTGGTTGGATAGCTGTTGATATTGCAAATATTGTTGTTATGTATTACTTCATTCAGAAAGCCTGCATCTTGATTGCAGGTATTTATTTAATACTTAAAGTATACTTACAATGTATAGAGGTAGACTTAATGTCTTTGGCATTTTCTAACAGGTAACCTTTGGTGATGCAGAGACAAACAGTTAGTGGCAGGTGCAATAACGAAGGCACAGAGTGAGGACTCTGTCCGCCCCCCAACTGACCCCAGGGAAGACGGTGGCATAGTGGTCACGTGCTGCCGTGCATAGCGAGGCTCAGGGGAGGCCCCTTTACAATCTCCCCAGGGATGTGCCTTACAGGCGATGCGCGGGGGGTTTCGGAACCGGGACCAACCCTATGTGCTGATGGTGATCACCGGGTGGTTTTAGTGAGGTAAAAATCCCACACTCCCCGACCTCCCTCCCCGACCTCCCTCCCCGGATGTCGGGTGCCTTTTGAACGTTTCCCCACGACAAGAAAAAAAAAGGTGTCCTAATAACGAAAATTGAGGAATAAACATTCATTTAAAATTTAAAAATATAAATAGTGATAGGGAGAGGTAATTTGATGATTTCCCACCTAAAAAAAAAAATTGTCCTTTATCATCGACACCTCAAGCATAGTAACAATATTTATACATACGTGAGTAACTTTTACCAAAAAAATTATAAGTTAACTAAACCGGTAGCAGGGCAGACTGGTGTTGCTGCGTCAACGCACTTGTAAGTGAAGATAACCTTACATTTGGAGGCGTCAAAACATAGCCTTGTAAAATCAATCTGATGCCTTTATACGTTTGGCATTTACATGATTAATTTCTTGCTAGACATGGTACCTAATGGCGTTAATTAACTTTATTGTGTACCTAACTATTTAGCTAACCCACGTCTATGTATCAACCTTTCAGTGATTCACCTACGTTTGAACTTTAGGCCTTATGAGGATTGCGCAGGAGTTCGTTCAATTTAGTATACTGAATTGTCTGTTTAATTGATAGTATTGCAGATTAGACGGCAAATGGATTAATGATCATCAAAGAACCGTAGGTTATTAAAACCTAATAAGGATACCGGTAAACGATTGTGTTAATGGGAAAATAAATAGCTGATTGGGTTAGAGGTACGCACGGCTACAAATCACGCTAACATAACCAGTATAAGCTGACTTCTGATTGTTCGAAAAACCTATACAATGAGAGGTCAGCAAAAACTGTAAGTGTATAGCTTGATGGTTCGCCGTGTGTACCTACGATAGTTTGTAAAAACAATAAAAATGGAGCTCTAAGAATCGTAAAAATCAATTAGTTAATGGAACTATTAACAGAGACTTGTAACTATAGATTCAGTGTTTTCTAAAGGCTGCAAATTAGTGGCAACAAAACCATATACATAAGCTGGCTCCGTCTTCTATTGAACCTTATAAACCGATCCAGCGGGTCCCTTGCTGCCCTTCCCCCGTATCGCCCTAAGCTGAGTCGTGCCCTTAGCGTGTAGTCGCTTAGTTTATAAGTTGTTTAAGCCCTGGCTGGAGGCCTTAATTTATTGAGGCACCCACAGGCAAGCCCGGCTAAGCAGCCCACAACCTCCTACGTTGACCTGCGAGATGACATTTATAAAAATAAAACTATTAAGGTGAATGGTAGACCAAGAAATTCAAATTTTCTTACGTTTTTTGCAATTTGCAGGTCAGTGTCAGGTTGTATCTTGATCAAAATATGATTTGCGACAATAACAGGTACATATTTAGAGAATTATAATCATTAGAATCATTAATGCATCTTTCTAAGTTAGATTTCTAACATAAACACTTTTCCTTAAGAGATTGGTTCTTATGGTAGAAATCTAATGCAAATTGCGAAAAACGTAAGAAAATTTTAATTTCGCTCCAGGTCAAAGTATTACCACTGTCAAGTGGTAATACTTTGACCTGGAGCTGGCTTAGTGTAGTACTGTGGTTTAAGGTGACTGGGTAGTGGTAGACCGCGAAATTAAAATTTTCTTACGTTTTTCGCAATTTATAAATGGAGTAGTCATACTATACCACGTTTATTCCAAAACTCACTTCAAGTACTACAAATTAACATCTTGTTTCCATTAATTTCACTATCATCATCATCATTTCAGCTGAAAGACGTCCACTGCTGGACATAGGCCTCCCCCAAGCACCTCGACCGGTTCTGTGCTTCTCGCATCCAACGGGTTCCTGCAGCCTTCAGAAGGTCGTCGGAATTTCACTATAGAACACTACAAACATAAATCAAAGACTGATTCTGTTCATTCCACTCATGACAGCGATAAAATCATATTCCACACTGTATGACGATATGACAATAGCAAACTGTTGAGTTTAAAAAAGTTTTTTCAACATCTAACGCAAATGCTCAACAGATATGATTAGAAACTCTTAAGTTGCACGCGAGTGCTTCTTGGGCCCGAGTGACAAGCGATTTCACCCATTAAATTAGCCTGACAGTGTAATATGTATGGGAAGGATCGTCGGCTATTTATTCCCTTTTTCCAACTACGTTGGGGTCGGTTTCCAGTCATATCGGATATCGGCTGAATACCAGTATATTACATGGAGAGACTGCCTATCTGACCTCCACAACCCAGTTACTGGGTAATACGATACCCGTTGCCGTTGGTATGACTGGTTGTCTGACTTTCGGGCTTCTGACTACCCGTAACGACTGTCAAAGATCCACGAATGACAGCCGGGACCAACGGCTTAATGTGCTTTCTGAGGCACGGAGGGGGTCACGGTATGTAAAGATGGTCACCCATCCACAGACCAACCGCGGCAAGTGTAGCTTAACCTGTTCGATCGACCTGTGCGGCTGTTATTATTTAGCCATGGGCCCCTCTCAATCGTTGGCAATTCAATTATGTTAATTTAATTATATTTAAGTGCGGGTGAGAGACTGACAGGTGCTCGTGATTGAGGATTATTTAGAAGTAGACCATGCAGTCTTGGTCGTTTGGACACTATGAATGAAAGTGGAATGAAGAGAAAAAAATAAGATAAGGTACCTACTTTAAGGGTACAGCAGGCAGTAGCAGGGCTTTTAGGGAATCAATGAATGTAAGCACCAGAGAAATTGATCAACCTTTAGGGTTGATCAATTTCTCTGGTGCTTCTGTATCCAGAAAAAAATTAAATTGTGGTATCCAGTTGAAGTGATATTGATGAGGTAAAACTTGAGAAGAAATAAAAAACGCATAGAATTCTCAAATATTGACAGAGCCGCGAAATCTAGCTCAGATTTTGTACAGAATTTGGTTGGTAAAACAAAACATTTCGAAGCACTGGAAGCAGACCTAAAAAACTCAGAATATGTGAAGTAGATAGCAGTATAGAGTAAGTAAATAAAACAAAACATCATAAAACGCTAACAACTGTAAACATAAACCACAGTAGGACGCATCTCCCACGCCACTGGAACCACAATCTTAGTGCTCAATCGCCGTTTAGCGGCACTTTATGAACAAACAGGTTCCCACGTAGCAAACTTGATGTGCACAATCACTTCAATGCAATCCTGTGACATCGTCAAGGTAACTACTATTAACGGAAACACACACAAAAAAAAACCGGGCAAGAGCGAGTCGGACTCGCGCACCGAGGGTACCGTACCATCATATGTTTATAAATTTTCATCGGCGAGGCCTATATTCGTCAGAGAATTTTAACTCAGTGCACTGCGGTGTAGAATATTGCAGTTTTATGTCAGCGCCATCTCTTGACCGATAGTGGAACTAATGTAACTTTTGTTGATGATTTCTAAAAAAGTGTGCTATTTAGAGATTTCGTTTTATGGTTCCTGTAATTTTTATATATACTTCTATCACATAGAATTATTTCAGATTTTTCTCTTTGCAAACTTCGGAGATAAGGGAGGGGGCCGGTATTTTGTTTTACATTTTTCATCAAAAGTCGAAAACAATGCGGCCTAAAAAATAAGAAAAAATGTTTGAGAATGTGCAAACTGTGCTCTTTCATATGATCCTACCCCACATACAATAGTAACCCCACTTCGAATTTTTCAGACCCCCTTTCAGTCTCTGTTGCAAAAAATATACGTATATTTTTATTTCTTTCTTATTTGCAAAATAGTTGGGCAAACGTCATCTAAAACTATTCCAAATTTCAAGTTGATAGCTTTAGTAGTTCTTGAGATATTCAGCTGTTACAGACAAACAGACAGACAGACTGAGTCTTACCATAAGGGTTCCGTTTTACCATTTTGGAACGGAATCCTAGAAAGAAGTATAAATGAAAAAGACAGTCCTGAGCAAATCAAAGTTAAATATCATAAAGATAATGCTGGATTCTATGATTGAAACTGAAGCATCCGTCCATACTTGTGCCCATTGCAATAAATCTTCGCGAAATGAGGAACCTATAAATAGAATCCAAATTAGTGAACATCGAAACGCAATCGTCTTAACAAAAATCAAATATTTCTGTTAAAAAAAATTATTTAATTAATTATTAAAATAAATAATTAAACAGTAATATTGAACATGTATGCACTTTAAGATCTTATGACTGCGTCAGTTAGCATAGTTACGAAGATACGCTAAGAAAAAGAAGAAGTGGTAGAAACCTATTTATTTATTTATTTTATTTATTTTACCATATATGTACACACATATATAAACAGACAAGAAGAAAAACAGAACAGAAAAATAGGTACAAAGGTCATGCTTATTTCATAAGAAATCTCTTCCAGCATACCTTCCCTACTCTTTGTTATATAGAATATATTCTATATGTAAGTATAATTTTTAAAGGTCATCAGAGGTTTATTTTTGTAGATACAATTTGGCATTTGGCTGGTAGTACCTACTTAAAAAGGTATTCATAATTTAGAAAAAAAAAATAATATACTAGACTAACTAGACTAGATTTTAGCTGGTCAGACCAAATTTTAATAGCTGCAGTCAATCGACACGGAAAGAAGAAGAATCTACTAGACGATGTTAATCATAATGCTATAAATAACAGTTCAAAAGCAGGATTGTATAATTGTGCAGTGCATTTATAACTTGTCAAAGGGAACCGTTAGTTGTTCGTTACCCACGGTTGATTCTTGTGACTACGGTTGACGAGAAATTATGTAGTTACTGTTGCATTACTCCATTCAACCTTTGTTGTAGCATTATACATTAAACTAATAGGATTTGATGATGTTTTAAGACTTTGAAAACCAAAACCCAAACCAAACCTATTAGTTTACTAGTTGCATATCTAGCGAGCCTAATCGACTTAAAATTTAAGTCGATAAGATTGATGTCGACGAGGTAGATGAGCATAAAATGCAAATTGAAGTACTGAGATGAACCGATAGAAGATCATCATATCATTGGCAGCCCTGTTCCACCCAGCTGCTGAAGTGCTGAATATAAGCCTCCTTCTTCTTGTACCATAGTATTTTAAAATCTGGAGCCATGTTGCGAAAGAAGGCATTAAAACCTTTTTTTTTTGTGGGTGGGAAATCATCAAATGACCCTTCCCGCTCTGGGTGGAGCGAATGGCAGTGTCAGACTCTTACTGACTAAAACCCACCCGTGTTCCTTCCTTAGCCCTTTATGTTTCGGGGTAGCTAACCCTTTCGGACAATCCCGCTAACTCGGCAGGCTTCGGCCCTAACGGGCCCCTTCATATGAGGCATTAAAACCCTCAGACCAAATAAAAAACCAAACAGAGGGCTGTCAGCAGTAAAGTGAGGCCCGTTTCGTAAACATGTGTGCACATAGTGAGGTGTAGTTTGATTGTAAATGGTTGTAAATGTGTGCGTGTGAGCGTGTATGTAAGCACAGAGCGGAGGTGTAGTTTTTGCAAGCTTCACTGTATTGTTCGCAGCACTATGTCTTGACTTTTTATTTGGTCTGAGTTAAAACCCTTACTATAATGTTTGCATCTATTTTAGTCCGTCTTTATTATAATACTATTCTACATAAAGAGATTCCTACTGAAAACCTTAACCTACATTTATCATTAAGTTTTACTTTTCCATGTTTATCAACTAAACCCTATTTCCTGGTAAAAAGTATGATTGTGTAATTCACTACAATTTTCCCACAGACTATTACGCAAATCCATATCTACAAGTACCTGTGAAGAAATACTTGTTATCAGATAGTCTTCTCATCTGCGATAAGATTTGACGTGCCCGATAGTGTCGGAGATATCTATTTCTCCCTATCTTTGCGAGATATTGCGTGTTATGGTAGATGAAAAATTATTCGGAAAACGTTCTACATTTACTGTTTTATTCATAAGCGTTATGCGTATGCTTAAAGTTAAGTAGGTAGTGATTAGCGACTGTTTAACCATACATTTTTTGATGTACTGACCCCCTGAACCCCCCTCCCTCCCCTTTCTCGATCAACTGCTAGTTCGTATTCTGTTTTAATCTCTGTCTTATCCACTTTATCTAGGTTACACATTTTGACAGTCAAGAGAAAATAAACGTTTCATGTTTTAACGTTTGAACGTCCCTTAACTTTAATCATCATTTTTAAATAAACCACATTATTAATAAATCTGTCCTGTACAGAAGCTTCAATTCCTCAGTCAGGTCTAAAGGTTCAAAGATGACGAACAGGCTCAAAATGCTCTGGAAAAACTTTCAAAGAGACCACCCCTATAGTTTTCCATTTTTTATTCCAGAAAAGGAATTTGATTAGCGCCTCGCTTACACTGGTTCTCTTGCTTTTTGTTTGCTTAGTTCATTCATATTAATTAACATTCCTTTACAGTTCATTAAGATTTCTTATTCGTCATGTTAGTATTGTCTGAGTTCTGAGATCAGCCATTGTTACATTAGTAATGCTAGGGATTTATTTTTAGTTTCACTTATTTTTGAGAGACTATGCCAATCGCTTATGTCTGAGAAATTGGAACCGTCAAGATTATTTATGATCGAGTATCACTTTATTTTTTTCTCATAATATTACTCATATTTCGGATGAATTGGCATCCAATATGAATATGTTGTTAGTATAGATGGGCAATCCACCCGGGTTTAAACCAGGTGCTTTGATAAACACCCGTAAACGCTCAACTTTCTGGGTGTTTATGGGTGTTTACGGGTGTTTATCAAAAGCACCGGGTTTAAACCCGGTGGATTGCCCATCTTGTTAGAAAAGAGTAAAAAAGCGAATATGTGAATGCCAAAATTTAACCTAAACATGGTAATACAACGATCCCACCAATAAAATATAAACAAAATACAGCAAATAACTTAGAATTAGTTAAAAGACGCACGAACACCAATTCAAGTCAAAAACACGCAAATCAAAGTTACACCTGCGGCTATCAAATCAACACGCGATTTCGACCGCAAATCCGCTGGTGTGTTAGCCCTTATAACCGATGTGCACAAATTATGTGGTCATAAGCGTAGGGTAAGGCTAACGGATGCGTTTGTTCGTAACATCCTTTATAAGTATTATATTATGTAGTTGTAACCTTAGCCTTGTGTTGTTATCGTTCTTGCTCATAGTTCAGCTTTGCTGTTTGTTGTGGGTTTGGGACTCAAAGGACGGCTTTGATACTGGGTGCATCGTAGTATTCTATTTTAATTTCTGACTTCAGATGACCAAGTTATGTATAGTATGCATCACAGTTAGCATTAGATCACTCCCCCGTTGAAGCCTAACGAATAGAATAGTGTCATAACTTTCATAAACACTAATCCGTTTTTAGGGTTCCGTAGCCAAATGGCAAAAACGGAACCCTTATAGATTCGTCATGTCTGTCTGTCCGTCTGTCTGTCTGTCTGTCCGTCCGTATGTCACAGCCACTTTTCTCCGAAACTATAAGAACTATACTGTTGAAACTTGGTAAGTAGATGTATTCTGTGAACCGCATTAAGATTTTCACACAAAAATAGAAAAAAAACAATACATTTTGGGGTTCCCCATACTTAGAACCGAAACTCAAAATTTTTTTTTTCATCAAACCCAGACGTGTGGGGTATCTATGGGTAGGTCTTCAAAAATGATATTGAGGTTTCTAATATCATTTTTTTCTAAACTGAATAGTTTGCGCGAGAGACACTTCCAAAGTGGTAAAATGTGTGTCCCCCCCTGTAACTTCTAAAATAAGAGAATGATAAAACTAAAAAAAATATATGATGTACATTATTATGTAAACTACCACCGAAAATTAGTTTGAACGAGATCTAGTAAGTAGTTTTTTTTTAATACGTCATAAATCGTAAACTGCAATTTACCATTCATTCAATCAACTCAAAAATAAGAAAAAAACATTTAATTTCATAAACATAAACCTTATGCATAAACCCGGATGTTACGGAACCCTCGGCGCGAGTCCGACTCGCTCTTGCCCGGTTTTTTATTTGAAGATTTTATGTCATCCTTTATGAATATTCATCATACTCTATGAAAAATATTATATTCATCTCATCTTCTCATATTCCAAATCACTACCAATTTAGAGTTAATCTTGTGGTTAATCTCCTTCTTTCTATCAAGTGATTAATGAATCCCGTGTCCCACGTTTTTCTCAACTTCTCACTTCATTATGCAAATAAGCACACGCTGTTACAATCTCAAATCTACATACGATGTAATAATAAGCACTGTCAATGACTATAGTACGTATCTCCCTTTGCAAATCAGCGCGGATAGAACGACGTCTCATTAAACTACATATATCTTCACTGTATATTATTATATCTTCTAACAAAGGCTTAGAATTGTAGATAAATCTGTCCTTTTGTGTGCTCGGCTTTGTTCGTAAGATTGTATGGTACATGACTTTGAATTACATGCGGTAGGTGTAATGTGATATAACGTCTTTGTGTTATGTCTGTTCTGAGTTGATCTTGACCGCTGCTGTGAGTTTTTTGAAGCATTTGACACGTTCATGTCATATTGATTACAATAATTCGTGTAAGATTTTTTGGGGTCAATTGGCAAACGTAGAGAAAAGATAGTGTCATTCTAATTCCGGATTGCAGACATTTTCAGATATTTCATTTTATCAATATTGAAGAAATTTGAAACGAGTTTCATCCTAATATAGTGTAAGAAGCTGGACAAGCAGGAAAAGAATAAAAAAAAAAATGAATGAGTGTATTGTTGCAGCGTTTTTAATGTACACGTTTCAATACATGTACCAGCAAGTTATGGTGATAAAACGCAAATTGAAACGATGTAGAACCGTTTACAATAGTAACGAAATCGTAAAAATGCACCAACACGTCATTCGGCTTGAATCAATCTCAGTAACATGGAGGAAAGAGGCAACTGTGCCACACTGCTTTCTAGCCGTGCCGCAATTATCTGAGACACCATAACGTACAATCACGATAAACTGCGCATGCGTCGCTTTGATATGCTTTGCTCAAGCTAACTGTTTGGAGTATGAAGCTGGTCATTAGATGGTGGGTGTAATTCAAGAAGAGGATAATTTTGTACATACTTATATTTAGCACAGGATTTTGATAACTTCGAGGCATACAAAACAGGTTAGTGATAGATTGACTGAAAGGCAGACAACGTACAACATTAACCACTGCACACTGGAGACAGAAATATAAAATCTAAGACTTAGTCACGTACACACACAGGTACACTACATAATGTCTATTGGATTTGCATTCCCTCTGAGCGGGACAAGCGGTTCAATGGAGTATAAGGAACTTCCCACCAGGGCAGCCTCCATACGCCTACTTCATCATGATGTCATCATCACTTCCTAAACTCTCGAGACGTGAGTCAAACTGTCCATGTCAATGAAAATCTTTTGAGTGCCGTAAGAGCTGACTAAAGCCTTTTCACCTAATGATGGCAGTTTTCTATTAAACTTACTTATTCTGAGAAAATTGCAGTCTTTTGTAGAAAAACAAGAAACTATTTTTTTAAAAGAAATTATTAAGTTATGATGGAATATTTTAAGTATGGCTGTCAACCTCTTAATTTAACTCACTTTCTTGCTTGCCGTCAGAAAACCATTACTATATCCAACCAATGATCTCTACTCATCATTCTCCTGCAATGCCCTTATCCCTTATCCCTCAGACCCTTTCTAACCATGTCATCATTCACACAGTCCATCCATCGTTTCCCTTACCTACTCATCTCAAAACTCTCCTGACGACATTTTTCCCATTCCTCCGTATCAGATGCCCATACCATACCATGATAACCTATTTCCACACAACTTTCAGTTACCGGTGCCACATGCAGACTTCCTCTTATGTACAGACGTCAGCACATCAAGCTGTCAAATTTCTTTAATAGATTTTTAACTTTACCTATAAAGCAAAAGGTTCAAAGTTAATTGGGAAAATTTGACAGTTTCGAGTAGCTTGATATGCTGGCGTCTATACCAATGACCCCTACTAACTGGAGTTAACACTACCGCGATTTTTTCCTCAACATCATGCTAACTGTTAAGATTTGGAATGTCGGCCATTAAAACCGCTGAATGTGCAATAGCAATGACCATGCATTAGGATAATCAACTGGTTGGAATAGTACCGTTTGTGAGCCATACAAATGGCCTACATACCTATGATGTTAGGTGTAGTGCAGAATAGATGCAGTTTGTGTGTTCTGAATCGAACACAGAATGATGTTAGTTTAGTAAAGTAATGTTGTACTTAGATTGAGTGGTGCTTTTATGATAGAAATGAAATGAAACATAATAGATTTTGTTTTTTAACCCCTTATGTCCGATAAGTTTGATTGTGTCTCATCATTAATGAAGTTTTGTTCCCTAGTTGATCAAAACTATAAACACACTGATTTATATTTTGACTAGCTTCTCCCTGCGACTTCGTGTTAAATTTCACCCTAACCCCATTCACCGTCTTAGTGGTGGAATTTCGAAAAACCCTCTCTCCTTCTTAGTGGATCTACTCTTCACAAAGAACACACCCTCCAAATTTCATGTCTCTAGGACCAGCGATTTAGGCTGTGCTTTGATATATCAGTCAGTCAGGACTTTGAATTTTTTTAAATAGCAGATCCAATTGATTTGACTTCGATGAACTAGGAGCTCCTATTTCTAGAAAAAAGCAGGGAAAAGAATGGCTGATGAAACATTAAAGTAACTTTTACACAGGATGGTAAAACGCATTCACGAACTCATCAAGATTCGTTATTGCGTGTACTTCTAATATCTGTGGAAATCAATTTTCATTTCAAAACTTGCCTTATAAACTGCAATTTGTAACTTTACACATTCTATTTGTAAGTCATTTAAGCCGAAGTGTGCAACAGCAACAGCAACGACCGTACATTAGGATAATCATTAGAACTGGTTAGAATACCGTTGTGAGCCACACGCGACCCACATGGCTTGAGATCAACCGCGGTGCACAGTGCCTGATGTTGAAATTTTATTAAAACTTATGGCTATTAATTTATCGAATGAAAAGGAAAAAATATTACTTATGTTCTTATAGGACACGCACGCATGAGATCAAAAAACTGGCCAAGTGCAAGTCGGACTCGCACACGAAGGGTGCAAGGCAAAAACGCCGCAAAAAACATGTTTGTTGTATGGGAGCCCCCCTTAAATATTTATTTTATTTTAATTTTATTATTTATTATTAAAGTTAAAAAACAATTGAGTATTTTGTGAATATTTCAAGTGCCTACCTGTTGCCATTTTTGATATCGAGCAAAAAAGGGCAAAAAAATTGCGTTTGTTGTATGGGAGCCCCCCTTAAATATTTATTTTATTTTGTTTTTAGTATTTGTTGTTATAGCGGCAACAGAAATACATACTTTGTGAACATTTCAACAGTCTAGCTATCGCGGTTCTTGAGATACAGCCTGGTGACAGACAGACAGGCGGACAGACGGACAGACAGCGAAGTCTTAGTAATAGGGTTCCGTTTTTACCCTTTGGGTACGGAACCCTAAAAATGATGAATATTAACGTTGATGGATGGAGAGGGAGTGGATGGCCAAAGAAAAGATGGATGGTGTGAGGAATGATATGAAAGAGAAGGGAGTGAATGTTAGCGTGCGTGACGGTTGTCAGGGGAGAATGGGGGAAGAAAATGTGTTGCCCAAATAACATGGGACAAGCAGGAAGACGATAATGATGATGATCCAAGAAAGTTACAAGTGAAATCATCTTGAAAAAAGTTCTTGTGTAAATAGATTACAGCATTTACAGCCGAATGCAAGTACAGACGCCAGCACATCAAGCTACTACAATCTGTCAAATTTCTTTAATAGATTTTCAACTTTATCGCTATAGCATAAGCTTCATAGTTGATTGGGAAAATTTAACAGATTCGGGTAGCTTGATGTGCGGGCGTTAGTACATATTTAAAACAGGGAAAGTATTAAACAAAGTCACTTTGAGATTGTCTTCTAGTGTAAATAGATTTCTAAATTAATTCTCTAGTACATCATTTTAAACAAATTACCTGTGACAGCACTACAAGAGTAAGCTTCTAAATTGATGGAATTACAGTTATATTGGCACTGCGTGCATGATTTAATTAATTTTAAACGACTATATAAACCTCAGAATCTTTCATTCTCTCTGATCAAAACTGGAGTAAGATTTTCAAAAATGCTCCATATTCTATGTCTACTTGCACTATGACATAATTACCATAAATTAGTATCAGATTTTTTAGACCGATCCTGGCCATAATTGTCATGACTCATTGACCTGATTTTTTTTGTGTATTTATCTCATGTTGTGTACAATTTGGCACAGTGTGCACTGAGCTCAGCTTTAGTTTCGCTAGAACAGCCAGCGATGGTTACATCGATTACTTTAAGCTTCTGCTTCTGTGAGCGCAATATCTCATTATGAGTTAATGACCGAGTTTCACTTAGGATATTTTTGGGTACCTACTGCGTCCCATGACATAACAGGCTGAACTGTATAAAAAACATCTAATTGGTATCAGATTAAATTTTTGTATTTGCTTAATAGGGCTTGTCATTGCTGTGACCTTTCTAGATCTCTCTTATCCTTATACACATATTATTTTTTCGCTCGGAAGGATTTACCATTATCATCATCAGTGGCAGCCTTGGTCCACTCACCGCTGAGTAAAAGGGAGCGGCCCTTTGGTGCCATACATCTCTGGTTTGTGCGAGTATCAACCAGGGACCTACTTAATAAAACCAACAGGCGACAGGTGACAAACGACAATTCGATAATCTGACAATTTTGTGTTTTCCGTAGTTTTTGCTTATTCAACAGCACATGCCGTGACAATTATGTCACTTATTGACAAATATGTAGCATTGTCAGTTATATTAAGAGCGTTTACGCCGAACGGCATTTCATACAAACTTTCAAGCCCTTATTTTTCGAAATGAATGAACCGATTTTAATGAAACTTCATACGCATAAGCAGGATACAAAGGTCTAAAAAGTTAGTAGAAAACATTTTCAAAATGTTTTATTTAAAAAAAGATAACTGGATCTCTGCTTCTATGGAAAATTTAAATTCGGTCTAATTTGGCTGTAACAATATTTTTTGAAAATGTTTTCTACTAACTTTTTAGACCTTTGTATCCTGCTTATGCATATATGAAGTTTCATTAAAATCGGTTCATTCATTTCCAAAAATAAGGGCTTGAAAGTTTGTATGAAATGCAGTTCGGTGTAAACGCTCTTAAATAGGGCCCAGATCTTACCCGCTTTGCCATATTTCCCCTGTATTTCGGCCAGACAGTTTTAAGTACTATTCAACCCATGAGTTCTCCGCCTTATTCACGGTAGAACAGACGCACTATTGCATCGATTACTGTGAGCTCATCAAGGCGCAATACTTTATGCGTATTTATGCACTTCTTGGAAGTCACTCAGTATCGATTTGGAATCAGTTGCGATAAGTATATTGTGGCTCGTTATATTCATCTGCTTCTTATGTTAGATGGATGGATTATTATGGTGAATTATTTAAAGTTAGTTGATATTTTTCCACTTCAGCTGTAAAACACCACATTTAAATGATTTAAAAGTCTAGCGATCGAACTTAACTACCTTTAGTTACATTATTATTTACCATTAGTTCCACTCTCGGTCAAGAGATGGCGCTCACATAAAACTGCAATATTCTACACCGCAGTGCACAGTGTTAAAATTCTCTGCTGAATATAGGCCTCGCCGATGAAGATTTAAAAACATAAATGATGGTACGAAACAGGCAGAAGCTAGTAATATAATAAAATCCGATTTTTAGGGTTCCGTAGCCAAATGGCAAAAACGGAACCCTTATAGATTCGTCATGTCTGTCTGTCTGTCTGTCCGTCCGTATATCACAGCCACTTTTCTCCGAAACTATAAGAACTATACTGTTGAAACTTGGTAAGTAGATGTATTCTGTGAACCACATTAAGATTTTCACACAAAAATAAAAACTAACAATAAATTTTAGGGTTCCCCATACTTAGAACCGAAACTCAATTTTTTTTTTTCATCAAACCCATACGTGTGGGGTATCTATGGGTAGGTCTTCAAAAGTGATATTGAGGTTTCTAATATCATTTTTTTCAAAACTGAAAAGTTTGCGCGAGAGACACTTCCAAAGTGGTAAAATGTGTGTCCCCCCCCTGTAACTTCTAAAATAAGAGAATGATAAAACTAAAAAAAATATATGATGTACATTACCATGTAAACTACCACCGAAAATTGGTTTGAACGAGATCTAGTAAGTAGTTTTTTTTTAATACGTCATAAATCGTAAACCACAATTTACCATTCATTCAATCAACTCAAAAAAAAAAAAAAAAATAATTTCATAAACATAAACCTTATGCATAAACCCGGATGTTACGGAACCCTCGGTGCACGAGTCCGACTCGCTCTTGCCCGGTTTTTTTTAAATACCTCAAGGAAGTATTAGTTATAATAACATCAATATGAATTTATTTAATTATCTAAGACAATAGCATCTAATTTGCAAATGTTATGAGGGCAGATACGAGTAGGTACGTATTATGTGCGCCGTTCGCGAAAGTTTTATGCGTAATAATCAAATGAATAACCAAATGAGTTTCTGCATGATAAAGATGTGTTGATTTAATCTGTTATTTATTAATTATATTATGAAATCAAAACATTTGCCTGTCGTTATTAATCGTCGATGTTAGTAGAACACTAAATCATTGTTATTCATTTATTGGTTTTTGTCATTTTGTCTATGGCCTGATTTTTTAACTGTCAGATATTTTTTTTAAAATAAATATTGCGGTGTGACAGCTTATAGAAATTATGTCAAACATATTATGTCATATTTATTCTTCAGTTATAAGTTATATGATTATTGAAAAATCAGCTCTTAGTGTGATCTGAATTTTCTTAGTAGCAGTCCTGAGCCTTGATTTGTTTATGGCAATAGGCACGCCCCTATGGGACTTAAACATGACTGGCGAAATGTGGGTGTAGGTTTTTTTTTTTTTTTCCCCTTGTCCTAGGGTTCAACAATAGGATGCACCCTAATCTTATTACAATCTAGCCTTTTAAATAGACTAATAAGTAATTTAATTATAACCTAAACTATTAAATGTGGGTGTAGGTGCTATAGGTACACCTCTGCCGAATCCTTCCGTTATGAGCTACAAACAACTTTATAAGTAAAAAAAAAAACCGTGGAAAAATCTGGATATGCAATGGAAACTTTTTTGGGATGCATGAAGAAGCCTCCTCGTGTAGCGCAGTTTGTTCCGCCAGTTACTCAACTGAACCGAGTGCTCGGCGCATCCTGGACAGTCACACCCAGCACCTTATTTGACTGGCCAATTCTTCCCTTGCGGTCGCCTGCCTGGTTTGCAACCCCACCGGAGTCCGGTGAAGCAGCCTGCTGTGTTTCGCCGATGCGTGGGAGTTCCAATGCCTTAGGCATCTTCTGGGCACACACGTTCAATCATAAACCTCATCCATCACTTTCCATCAGGCGTGATCGAGGTGAGCGGGCCATTCGGGAATAAAAAAAAGAACTTTAGAATTAGAAATTTTTCGGATAATTTCTAGTCTAGCCTAAAAAACGTTACTTCAACATCAATATTTAACGTTACGCTCGTTTCTTTTCTGGGGTGAGCAGATTTCTAAGTATTTGAAATGAAATGCGGTAGCGTTTGATCGTTTAAAACGCAATACTGTTAATTGTTAGTTAACACGACAGTTCGTTTGTTAAATTCGATTTTTTAAGTTTCGTTGATTGTGTATTTACTTTTCTGTTTGTCGTAAACTGGGGTTACTTCTAGAGTGTCACTAAACTCGTGTTCTTTAAATTAATTAATTCACCTGAGAAGCTTTAATGGGTATGGAACCTTTTGCCTTGGTAATTTATGCATTAAAAACAAGTTATTTAAGTTTTTTTTGTGTTGTGATCGGCTAATGTACGGAACCTTTTGCTTAGTAATTTATGCATCAAAAAAAGGGAATTTCATTTGTTTTTTGTGATCGGCTTTCTTTCCGATATCTCTTGTAAGAGACACATTTCGAGATAATCATATTATTATACAAATAGGTATGGACAAACTAACAAACCAATCGTCACTTGTTAAAAGAGATGACCATAAGACCATTGTTACGCCATTACACCATACATAAGACAATGGAACAGTACAGGTATTGGATCTTACAACAGCAGACATGGAAATCGTTGCGTTTTCGTCATGTGCACTGTCTGCAACGAGTATTGCAACAGAGATGCCAGCGATAGTTGATACCAGACTGCTTAGACCTTCAAATGTCAGACGGTTTGCTTCTGACAGTGGCTTGTTATCGTGTCAATTATGTGTGTCGTTTTTAGGGTTCCGTAGCCAAATGGCAAAAAAATGGAACCCTTATAGATTCGTCACGTCTGTCTGTCTGTCTGTCCGTCCGTATGTCACAGCCACTTTTCTCCGAAACTATAAGAACTATACTGTTGAATCTTGGTAAGTAGATGTATTCTGTGAACCGCATTAAGATTTTCACACAAAAATAGAAGAAAATAAGTATGGGGAACCCTAAAATTTATTATTTTAGGGTTCCCCATACTTAGAACCGAAACTCAAATTTTTTTTTTTCATCAAAGCCATACGTGTGGCGTATCTATGGGTAGGTCTTCAAAAATGATATTGAGGTTTCTAATATAATTTTTTTCTAAACTGAATAGTTGCGCGAGAGACACTTCCAAAGTGGTAAAATGTGTGCCCCCCCCCCCCCCCCTGTAACTTCTAAAATAAGAGAATGATAAAACTAAAAAAAATATATGATGTACATTACCATGTAAACTACCACCGAAAATTGGTTTGAACGAGATCTAGGAAGTAGTTTTTTTTAATACGTCATAAATCGTAAACCGCAATTTACCATTCATTCAATCAACTAAAAATAAAAATAAACATTTAATTTCATAAACATAAACCTTATGCATAAACCCGGATGTTACGGAACCCTCGGTGCGCGAGTCCGACTCGCCCGGTTTTTCTTGATTACAGTGTAATAAAAGTTGTACTACTGCCTGGAGCTATTAGAAAGGGGTTCTTTTTATTTTTTGTGGGTGTTTGTAAATATTTTACGATTTCTGTAGGTCGAATTTATTTGTCATAAGTTCATAATCATTGTCATTCGTGGATCTTTGACAGTCGTTACGGGTAGTCAGAAGCCCGAAAGTCTGACAACCAGTCTTATCAAGGGGTATCGTATTACCCAGTAACTGGGTTGTGGAGGTCAGATAGGCAGTCGCTCCATGTAAAATACTGGTATTCAGCTGCTTCCGGTTAGACTGGAAGCCGACCCCAACATAGTTGGGAAAAGGCTAGGCAGATGATGAAGTTCATAATCAGCCTATAATTTTCACACTTCTGGGACACAGGCCTTCCCTCTGTGAAAGGGAGTGGGCCATACCACATTATTATCCACCACGCGAGCCCAGTGTGGGTTGGTGAATGTCACATGTCTTCCAGTTTTCGGTTCTAGGTCAAGCTGGTTCAAAAAACCAAAAACCAAAAAAGAAAAGAAAGAATGGTAAAGAAACCATTGTGAGGGCACAACTTTTTAAAGAAATTTCTCGCCGGTTGGTCGACACTTCACGTGACCAGAGGGTTGGGTCGTTCTTTGGCCAAAGAATTAGCATTGCCATTCAACGTGGCAATGCTGCCAGTCTTCTGGACACGTTTCCGGATGACAGCGATGCGGACGAGTACTTCGACACCTAAGTGTCCTTTGTTTTTGTATTTATTTGTATAGTAAGTTAGTTAGTCATTTAATTTAGTATTCTAGTTTTAAATAAATAAATCTTTAAAGTACTTAAAGATAGTTTATTTTCCTTATATTATAATATACTAGCTGCGCCCCGCGGTTTCACCCGAGTAAGTTTCGATTTCAAAAAAATTCTGGAGAGGAACACCTTTATCACCAAGGGGTATAAAAAATAGCCTGCGACCTATTCTCAGACTTACCAAACATACACAAAAAAATTCATAATAAAACTCGCTCAAACCCGTTTCGGAGGAGTTCGATAACAAACACTGTGACACGAGATTTTTATATAAAAAACGATTTAGCCCTTAGATATTTTTATTCTCGGTTTGCCAGGTTTTGCTAAACAGAAAATGGACTCAGTCACAAGAAAATTTTGATTTGATTATTTAAATATTTATACAATTTATTAAGTAGGTATAACATTTACTTTTCTACACAATAACAAAAAACAAACTTGTCAGACCGACCGGAATAACTCAATAATATAAAGCATTCTTACCTAGATTGTTTGCAAAACACGGTGACTATAGTTCACGATTGATAATGATCAAGACAATGTTTTGGAAATATTATTATAGTTACTCTAAACTGCACTCGCGGATATGTTGATTGTTTTCTTAAAATATTATTTAATTACGACGACTGCATGTATACCACAAAATACGGATACAGTCCGTTCACAGTTATATTGGGTTTCCCTACTTGATTTCGAATGTAGATGATTCGATTTTTAGTGTTCCGTAGTTCCTACAATTTAAGGAACCCTTATAGTTTCGTCATGTCCGTCCGTCTGTCTGTCCGAGGTTTTGCTAAGAGACCGTTAGTACTAGAAAGCTGTAATTTTGTAGGATTGCGATTGCGTATATCAATTACGCCGCCAAAAAATATTTTAATTTTTATTATTTTAATCTTTGAAAATATTTTTTACTCCCCTACATGTGAAGTGGGGATGAATATTTTTTTCGTCGTATACCCCATCGTGTGGGGTATCGTTGAATAGGTCTTCTAAAATGACTTAGGGTTGCTAAAATTATTTTTCGATTTAATGCTCCATTTACGAAATATTAAACTTTAAAATGCAAATTTTTGTTCCAGTAGGGCGTCCCCCTCTAAAACCTAAACTGCTAGCTTGAAAAATCTGGAAAAATTCACGATGATTGTGCATTTCATGAATTGTAAAGGAAAACTATAGCGGTTAAGATAACTTTATTCGTTTAGCAGTAATAGTCGTTGAACTTGGGTGTTGGATAATTTTGTACCAAATACAAAATCCTTAGCATTAATCCTTTAAAGTGACTAAGATGAAGTAGTTGCTTGTTTATAACGGGTAAAGACTTGCATTAAAAAACAAATATGTTTTTTTTTATATTCAGAATAAAGAACAACAGAATCGTACTACATTGTGATAACGTGCTACTACGGAACCCTACACTGTGCGTAGCCCGACACGCACTTGGCGGGTTTTTGAAGTGAAAACTTCTTTAGCGGCGTTGTACACTTTTTTTTTGGAATGGGTAAAAAATGTTAAACTCGCGTCAGGACACGTGACCTGATCGAAGTTTCGTAAGATTCCAAAATATCAAAAATGTACAACGTTAATATTCAAGTTTTCACTTCTGCCGGCACTCCCGGAGTGCAACCCGTCGTTTTTTATTATATCGAACATGGTGTGTCGATAATTCAGTTGTACGATGTTTTATTACATCGATGCTTTATTGGTGCGATGTAACGTTTGTGCGAAAAATCCTGTTGCGAAAAACCCTACAGCGATTGCTCATTAGTTCGGTAATTTATTAGTTCGATAGTATGTCGGTTCGAAACGCCTACGGTTGTCCGTGACATTTAATTAATAATCTAATTTTGCATTATAGACGTTAATAAAAAACAATATTTACAATATGTAACAATATTATGTTAATAAAATACATTCCTTTTATAGAAATAAAAAAAGTATAATCCCTAGTTTATTAACATCAAGATACATTAATGAATTATATTTAAATATATTAAAATAATCCTAATCTAAATCACTTAAATTAAATATACACACAAAAAATGTTTTATTTATGTTACCTATACTGTAAATTTTATTCTAAAAACAAAATCAGAAAATAAAATGGCGTACCTACACCTATTATTTTAGTGTAAAAAAATATACTGGGGGTACTGGGTGAGGATTTAAAAAAAACTTAAGAGTGCCCTAGTTGCTTTCTTTTCCGTGAATATCGAAATAGACGATTGAGGTATGACAGTTTTGGCTTTTGAAGATATCAGGCGATTGGCTAGCAACCGGTCACTGATATTGTCTACGTTATCTTTGACCCATGCTACAGATAAACGTGGAGAATTCGTTACCCGTTTTCCACATTTTAGAAAAATAAACGTGAAGATATTACGGTATTTAATGTATTTCCTTAAAGTGTATAATGCAAAATAAGATTATTAATTAAATGTCACGGACAACTATAGGCGTTTTGAACCGACATACTATCGAACTACTATAATTATTACCGAACTAATGAACAATCGCTGTAAGGTTTTTCGCAACAGGATTTTTCGCACAATTCATCGCACCAATGAACTGAATTATCGACACACCGTGTTCTATATTATGTATAATAAGAATCGAATCATCAACCTTCGAAATCAAGTAGGGAACCCTATCTTTGGGACTGACAGTAGCAACCTAACAGCAACCTTATTGTGACGAGAATAAAGATCACAATGATTTTGACAGACCTGCTAGTGGCAGCAACCTAATATCAACCTTATTTTGAATGAGAAAAAAGATCACTGTGATTTGGACAGTGATGCAAAATCAGAGGTAAAATAATTGTGAAAGGCCTGTACCTACCTAATGATTGTATCTCATAGTTTCGTATAGTCACTTTTTGTTAAATCTTGTCTAACAGTCTTGCCAAGAGGTGTCGTGCTACCCAGTGACTGGGTTGTAGAGGTCAGATAGGTGGCTGCTCCATGTAAAATGTTGGTAAGCACCTATTCAGCTGCATCAGGTTATACTGGGGAAGGCTAGGCAGATGATGACTCTTGTCAAGTCTTGTCCCACTCGCAACAGGGGGCGTCGGTCGAACTTTCAATAGCAATTGTACCATTTTTTGTTGATAACGTAACTGTGGAGTTACTATTAAAAGGATGTGTTTAGTAATTGATGTGTCATGAGTTCATGAAATGTGAAGTGTTTAGCACGCACGCATGTGTAGTGTGTTCCACGCGCGCCTCAAAGAGATGTCAGCATCAACGAAGGGGCCCGTTAGGGCCAAAGCCTGCCAGGTCAGCAATGTCCGAAAGGCCCGGAACATAAAGGGCTAACGGGCACGGGTGGGTTTTAGTCAGTAAGAGTCTGACACTCCCTTCCGCTCCACCCAGTGCGCGAGGGGTCATTTGATGATTTCGCATCCAAGTGTTTAGCAATTTTGAACCTTCGATCAAACCATTTGCGGTGCAACATTAGGTAGGCTTAGGTACTGTCCTTTGAACTTTGACCTGTCCTGAGGTTTTGAACAGCCTTCCAAACCGTTATGGCACGGGCCTTGGTGCAACTCAAATGTCCTTCCTATTTTGACCGGTCATTATTGAAGTGGGTCATTGGGAAACTCATGTTCTCCAGTGGAATGAAAATCTTCTTTTATCTCTGCTCTTTTAAGGCTAAGTGCGCACTGCGATGCGATTTTTACAATCGCACGTTCATGCGAAATAAAACCGCGAACGCGAATAATTTTTCAAGCGATTTCGCAAACGATTTTTCGCAACGACTGTCGATTACTATTCGTAACGATTAAAATTCGTAGTGCGCTCTTAGCCTTAGGCAGACAGTTTTCTTTCAAAACGGTGTCAAAATGTTCTATTGAATGTGTCAAGCAATTTTACACAATGTCATACGATGGAGGACGTCCATCGCTTGTTGGTGGAGTGCGTCAGGACCCGAGCTGCTAGAGAGGCGCTGATGAATACCTTCAAAATTAATTTGATAGATGTTGGTTTTGTTCAAAGCATATTATCAGAGCCTGTCTCGAATGCAACTATCTTACTTTATAAAATAGTATATAAGGTTTTGAAATCTGAATAGAGTAAAGCTTTTATTGAATTAGGTTATGATGGGGTTGGCATGGTCGTGTTGTGACCAAAAGCCCTAAATTTATAATAGATAATAAAAAAAAAGAATGTCTCAAGGAACTGATTGCGTCCTTAATGATAAGCGCAGAATCAGTTCAGAGTTTCAGACTGAAGAAACAAACAATGTTTGCTTCGAGATAAAGATAAAATCTGCATAAACAAGATGATATGGGATTCAGATATTTCAAAACGGATCTACCTACTTACACGTAAAACTAACAATGGAAACTTTAAAGAAAACAGTTACAAATTTCGATCGCTTTATACAAATTTAAGGTCAAGGAGACAAACATATTGTTGGGGATCAGGTACAGTATTAAAGATCAAAAATAATCAAGGTCATCCAAATTCGCAAATTCATATTCTAAACTCACTCCTTTCTGCGGCTTCGCCCGTGTGGATGTAATGTAACGTGCAGTAGCGCATGTCCTTCCCCAGGATGCAATCAATCTCTAAATTTTATCGAAATCCGTTCAGTGGTTTAGGCGTGAAAAGGTAACATACAGATAGAGTTAGAGGTATCTTTCGAATTTATAACTATCTCTACACCAATTTTCATCTAAATCGGTTCAGCGGTTTAGGCTTGCAGAGGTAACAGACAGACAGACACACTTTCGCATTTTTATAATATTAGTATGGATAGGTACTTGGATAGTATGGATTATTAGTATGGGTGGTAAACATCAGTCTACCCGCTTAATTAGAAATCTAATTCATGAATCACGAAATATACATTCATTGTTTGATATATAAATACTGAACAGCCTTCAACATTATAATTGATAAACTTACCCGCAAAAACAATGCGTTTGACAAATCCTTTAACAATGCGGCGAAACTATCAACATATCCACAAAGCACAATAAACTTTTTTACTTAAACCTTTTTGTTTTTGAACTGCGTTCGAAATTTCGAACTATAAACAATTGACGATGACGTTTCGGTTTTTTTTTTAATGGCGGCTGCACGTCTCGCGCCACCGAAGCGCGGAGGAACACTGGCGAACCGGCACATAGGAAATGCAGTGCATCAATAAAGGTTATATCACCGGTTCCTTTCTCAGGGAAGATGTTATTATATGCAGCATTGTTTTAGGTAAGTACTTGGCTTATTTAATGATTGTAGGCTAGTTGCATGGACATACCCAAGAGCGCGTGAAAAAAGTTTTCATTCAACTTTTTTCGTTCCGTTCGTGTGATTGTTTAGGTAACTGAAACACGTTTCAATTGTTAACTAGGTGTATAGGAGTCTTTAGTCAACTGGACCCACTCGATCAGGTTAAAACTTTGTGGGTTAGTTATTGTAAGTGGAACAGGTAAAACGGTCAGGTGGTACGGTCAAACACCTACTATCAAACACCAGAAGGCTAATTCTCGTAAATTTAAAACGGTCAAAATCTAGGCGCTGTCTCGTCTCCGCGACAAACAAATGTCAAAAATATAGAGGAATTAAAGGTTGTTTTGACAGACTGACACAGATAAAACAAAATTAATGAATTCTGTGAATGTTCTTAAAATTACGAGAATTGCCCCTCTGGTCAAACAACTTTTAAGCAAGAACTGGACAATTAAATCGAAACAGGATACAAACTAGAAACTGATACCTTTGCAAACCAGACCTCTAACACTGCTTAACAACATTTGCATAACCTAACTTTATCTAAAGCCAAGCAATTAGTAACGTCTCAAGCACTTGTTAAGTACATAAGCGGCGCCAAGCAGCTAGCTTGTATAGGAAACGTACGCCAAGGTCTGACGGCAATCGCCGCAAGCGCATAGCGAATGTACAAACTAAACATGATGTAAGAAATCACAGACGTGATACCTGTACGGTTCTAGATGTTTCTATGGCTGCTAAATATCCTTATATAGAATTTAGTCTTTATAGACATCTAGGGCAGTCTGATTTCCAAGATGATTACAAAAGAAAAACGTGTACTAGTATAAACACTATGGTTGATGGTAAAATGCAGTGCGGTGAATACCAATTTTAATACGAAGAGGTTCTTTCGTTCCAAGGCTGTTTTTCATTATACCACATGCTGCAATCAGTATTGCCGATTTGCCACTTACAGAACTACCAACTCACAAGTGGATGCTATTGGTCATCCTTTTGGAAACATTCAACTAAGATACCATCTAATCTACCTGCCTTTTCCCAACTATGTTGGGGTCGGCTTCCAGTCTAACCGGCTGCAGCTGAATACCAGTATTTTACATGGAGCGACTGCCTATCTGACCTACCCAATCTTATCACTGGGTAACAATAACAAGACACCCATTGGTAAGAACTGGTGGACAGTGGTTGTAAGACTTTCGGGCTTCTGACTACCCGTATCGACTGACAAGGTCTAAGAAAGAGAGAGCGAGTTCTGAAAGGGGAAGCGCTAGGGTATCCCGCGAATTTCAAATTTTCTTACGTTTTATTCAATTTGCTGGTCAGTATTAAGTAGTACGTTGATTAAAATATGATTCGCGACCGTAACAAGTATATATTTACAGAATTATAATCATTAGGATCAGTAATACAACTTGTTAAGTTAGTATAATTGTCAAATGTCAAGATTTCATGAAATAGTCATTCAGTGGGAATACCTGGTCTTAGAGAGTTGTTTTGATGACTTTAATGATTATAATTCTGTGAATACATATTTGTTACGGTCGCGAATCATATTTTAATCAACGTTTAACTTTATACTGACCAGCAAATTGCAAAAAACGTAAAAAAATAGAATTTTGCGGGCGACCCTTGCGCTTTCGCCGTAATAAGATACCTCCTGCGACATGATGAACACAATGATACCACCAAGATTCACAGCTATAACATTACAAAAATCACACCATTAAACGATTTCGAAATAATCACAAACGATTGGAAGACCTTGCCACAATTCTGTCAGAACTACCGCAGCACTAAATATATTGACAATTAACTCGGACACCTATTGAGGTGTAAAACTAATGTCTTTAT
This sequence comes from Mesoligia furuncula, assembly GCA_916614155.1. Classification (NCBI taxonomy): domain Eukaryota; kingdom Metazoa; phylum Arthropoda; class Insecta; order Lepidoptera; family Noctuidae; genus Mesoligia; species Mesoligia furuncula. The sequence continues at coordinate 25,416,641 of OU744807.1, read as the reverse complement.
GGCGAGTCTGCACCATTCAGCAAATTAGTCTAAGGCCGGCTTCTATCGGTTTCTTATTAAAGTCAACGTTCACTATCGTTGTTGGATAATTACATCCTTGTCGGTAGCCATAGCGACAAATCAATCAAGGTTATGTGACTATTAAGGTAAACGCAGCTATCAACGACCCATCGAAAATCTGAATTATTCCGTTCTGATCCCCTGAACAAATGATAAAAATAAAATACGTCAGTTACTGCGGGGCAGCGTGGACGCAGGACTTGTCGTACTGTTCCCTTGTTCCTTCATATAAGTACGTGACTTTTCTATTTAAGACATTTATACAAACAAATGAAGTCTATACTTTATCTTATATTGCTAAATGTATTCATTTAAGTGTCAACTCTTAATTTCTTACGACATTTTATAATTAAAAAGTAATTTGAAACGATAAAACTTTAAATTAAAATGGGGCGGTGTTAGCTTCATCAGTTTTAGTCGTGGCAGCTATCAACGACCCATAAGTCGGCAATGGCAGCAACGTAACTTTTCGTTTTATTTTTCTTTTATGTTATTATATCACACTAACACAAGTATTTTTATGGACCAGTTTAAATCTAAGCTATCAGTCTTTATAAAAATCTATTAGCGACTAAACTTTTTTGTTTAGTTTTTACCTTTTAGCGTTGTCAATTTAACCAAAGTTATGATATTTTTCGAGGATCGATATTGAATAGTTACAGTAATAAATCATTGTTTTTGTGTTTAAAACAGTGTGCATTGGTTCATATTTTTTGTGACATTGATCAATTATAATCTATTTTACAGTCCGAAGGTCAATTGAATTAAAATAACCATTTTTTTATGAGTCGGTAGTACAATTTATGTTTATACTTACATTCTTCATTACCGACTCATGAGGGTCGGCAATAGCAACTATAAGAAGCTATTACCGATCGTATATAAGGTCTATCTATACATACACGAAATCTCTTAAGGGGTCATTGTACTCATCATTACGAACAACATTTACTATGAGACAAAACCTGAAATCGCGAAAAAAATTAGCTGTTCCCTACATTTTTACGAGTTATGCGAACATAAATGTGTGGAACAGCTGATTATTTTTTCGCGATTTCGAGTTTGGTCCCAAGTAAAAGTTGTTCATAACGATGAGTACAATGACCTCTTAAGAGGTTGTTAATGTTTTACCAATAACCAAAAAAAAAAAAAAAAAAGTTTTTTTTTTTTTGTGGATGGGAAATCATCAAATGACTCCTCCCGCTCTGGGTGGAGCGGAAGGGAGTGTCAGACTCTTACTGACTAAAACCCACCCGTGTTCCTTCCTTAGCCCTTTATGTTCCGGGCCAGCGGTAACCCTTTCGGACAATCCCGCTGACCCGGCAGGCTTCGGCCCTATGGGGCCCCTCCTCGATGCTGACATCTCTTTGAGGCGCGCGTGGAACACGTACGCGCCGTCCGGCACGGGCCTGGTCCTGATCGGACGGTGAGCTACCCATTACTCTCCGCCCGCAGGCCCGCGCCTACGGTGGCCGGGAGTCGTCACGCGGCTCCCGACGCCCGGAGCGTCTCCCGCGGCGGCTGGGACGGGAGGCTCTCTCCCTGAGCCGTCCCGCCACCTCCTTCGCTAGCATGACTGCTTCGCAGAAGGAGGTGACTGCCTCCCACTCCCTCTCGCCCCGGACCATGGCTTGCACCAGGGCCGGACGCGAGAGGTCGCCGTCGCTGCCGATCGCCTCTACGAGGACACGGCGGTGCTCCGCCCAAGCGGGGCAGACCTCCACCGTGTGCTCCACCGTGTCCTCTGGGCGATCCTGGCAATGGTGACACCCGGGCGTTTCCTCCCGCCTGATAATGTGCAGGAACCTCCCGAAACTTCCGTGTCCGGTGAGGACCTGCATCAGGCGGTAGGTGAGGGCGCCGTGGCGCCTCTCTAGCCACTCCTCAAAGAGGGGTCTTACCGCCGCTGTCGCGGCGTGCCCTGCGCTGGGTTGCGACAGTCGCTCTTTCGAGATCCGTCCGCTCCGCAGCGATTTGCCGCGGAAGAGGATCCTCCCCCCGGCGTAGTGCCTCCGCGCGCCACTCATACAGGCGCGCGAGGACTATCGCCTCCAGATCCCATGGCGGCAGTCCGGCAAGGAGGCTTGCCGCCTCGCCAGAGATCGTGCGGTAGCCCCGGAACCAATAACACTGTATATGTGTATTAATAGTATTATGTTGATTAATTTAAAAGTTTATAATTATTTAGTTCATAGGTCATAGGTTCATAGGTTTTTACTAAGAAGTACCTACTAATTTGTTTTTATTAAAAATAACCATAATAAAAAAATACGAATAAGTATTTGCATTTTTATTTTGTTTTATTTTATTAAGATCGGTAATCATCATCATCACTAGCTTATATTCATTCCATTCCTGGAAAAAGGCCTCCTCTCATACACGATCGGGAATAGCTGCATAAAAATCGTTAATAGCTTCACACCCGTTTTTATGGATCGGTAATTGCAACAATCGACTAAGTCACTTTGTAAATTATTTTTTACAAGATAATCCTTTATTTAAGTGTATTTGATTCAGTAAATACATTTTTTATACATAACACTAGCATATAAAATGAAACTATTAATCTTTAGAGGAACCAGTATACTAAAAAAATATGGTTGATTTTAAAATTGCCTTAGGGGGTCGTTACCTGCGTTTACCTTAGGCCTTTTATAGCCAGTTTTCTGCCTCGTTGGTCTAATGGTTGCAAGCGCTACTGCGCAGAGCATGAAGTCCTGGGCTGAATTCCCGGGTCGGGCAGTGTTATTAGATTATCCCATCTGGAATTTCCCAGCAGTAGCCTAGTGTGGATTCGTGCTCGTTTGATGGCAAAAAGCTCCCAGCCCCTATTTGGTGTACACCTCTCAAATCCTTCGGGGAATACAGTATATATATAAAATGTTATGTCACAGCCAGTTTTGAACCTGTACTTATGCCCGTTGAATAATAAGTAGAGGGAACAGGATCAACCGACATAACCAGAAAGATTTAGGAAAAAAATTTAAAATTTAAAAAACCCCCGACACAAAAAAATAATAAAATTAAATGTAAATAATTGGAAAAGGATCAAATAATTTAAAAACCCCCAACTTAAACAATCTAGGTAACGAGACTAAAACAGATAAATTCATATGGCAGTCGGGGGACCTCTTAGCATAGAAGGTGTTCCACAGAACGGTCCCCCGACTTCCATATGAATTTATCTGTTTTAGTCTCGTTACCTAGATTGTTTAAGTTGGGGGTTTTTAAATTATTTGATCCTTTTCCAATTATTTACATTTAATTTTATTATTTTTTTGTGTCGGGGGTTTTTTAAATTTTAAATTTAATTTTTTATTTCATGCTTTTTGTAGGGACTCCTTAATTTTTAGGGTTCCGTACCCAAAGGGTAAAAACGGGACCCTATTACTAAGACTTCGCTGTCTGTCCGTCTGTCCGTCTGTCCGTCTGTCCGTCTGTCTGTCACCAGGCTGTATCTCAAGAACCGCGATAGCTAGACAGTTGAAATTTTCACAGATGATGTATTTCTGTTGCCGCTATAACAACAAATACTAAAAACAAAATAAAATAAATATTTAAGGGGGGCTCCCATACAACAAACGCGATTTTTTTGCCCTTTTTTGCTCGATATCAAAAATGGTAATAGGTAGGCCCTTGAAATATTCACAAAATACTCAGTTGTATTTTAACTTTAATAATAAATAATAAAATTAAAATAAAATAAATATTTAAGGGGGGCTCCCATACAACAAACATGTTTTTTTCGGCGTTTTTGCCTTGTGGTACGGAACCCTTCGTGTGCGAGTCCGACTCGCACTTGGCCAGTTTTTTGTATTTCATTTCTTTTAATTTCTTGCGTTTTAAGATTCAGGTAATTTGGTGTTTAATCAGGTTTTTTATCCGTCAAAAAATAATTATTAATTTATAAGTAGTTGACGAATAATTTTTAAGACTAAACAGATTTTTTTGTTTTATTATGTCCTTTTTCTAGTTCTTCTAGTTTAGTTTGTCAACTTTCGTACAAGTATTTCATAGATATTAGATATCTTAGGTATTTCAGATCTAGTTTATAAAATGGGACTGCGACACAATCTGATAAAAAAACGTAGAAATACGTTTGTTAAGTAGGATAATTCCATTCGTAAAAATGGTCAAACTCAGTGGTCGTAGGTACCAGTCATCACCCCACTTTCCTCATCAATCTAGGGCATTGATCAGACAAAAAAATAATTTTCAAGTTTTTAGTTTTCATTTCGTTAGTTAATATTCCTCATTCCCTTTCAATATAGTGTACATTATTCAACTTGTCAAGCCCTTGCATTTGATACCTGTATTGAAGGAGTTGTGAAAAAAATATATAATTCGCCATTTTCTGGTGGCGGCCATCTTGGATTTGAAATTTGTAATAAGTAGCGTATAGTATTCTACTAGTCAAGCCCTTTCATTTGATACCCATATTGAGGGAGTTGTGAAAATAAAATGTAATAGGTTTTATAAAGATGAAAAGTAATGACGAAGAAAAGAAAGAAGAAAGATTAACCGGAGGAATACGTTGCAGAAGCATTAAAAGTTTTCTCAAATTTCAGAATGGAAAAAAAATTGAAAAAAAAAATGCTTGCACAGCGTTCCACAGTAAAATTTATTGATGATTACAATTTACCGTTATAAAATAATACATTCTTTGAATGAACGATTAATGTTATGAAGATAATAATAATAATCTAAGTAACGTAACAGCTAACGGCAATGATTTACAGAATCATAAAATCTAGGTCGTGAACAGAGCAATATTGCGTTTTAAATAAGGCTATTACAATTATCTGAAGCTCATAAATTTAACGCTGAAGATATAATTATAATCCAGACAGGCCTAATAAATTGATGGTAGAATCAGTACTTTAAAGCTCTGAGATGTCTGATCAAGAACTTATTTTTAAAAAGTATTAACGAAATCGATTAGAATGAGCATCTTGATAACCTCACAGTCAGTGTCGAACATTCGAATGCGATGCTTACTTTACTTAGCAAAGAAAAGGAAACAGATTCCGCTCTTTGAATCTTGACCAACGACAGTTTATGCACAAAGTCCAGAATCCCAATATGATCGATGAAGAAATGTAAAACAGATATTGCACGATTGCCTGTAAAACTTATATCAGTTCAGTTTATTTACAGACTATTGTCTATAAGGTAGGGTCTATTGACCCTAAGAAACATCTGACATCATTCTCCTGTCCGTATCCTTTATTTGGGATCGGCGCAACATATCTTTTTCTTCCATTAATTCTCCATTAGTCGCCATTTCGGTAGTCACTCCTCCATCGTTTCTATGTTCTTTCCCTACTGCCCTTTTTTTTTTTGGTGTGCGATGGAAATCCTCATGGACTTCCTCCATCGTAGGGGTGACAGAGGGTCACACCGCGGTGTTCTACCTCTGCCCTACTGCTTCATATTCAAAACTTTTCTAACTACAAAACATCTGACACGTATACAAAATGCAAGGAATGGAAAATCAAACACCATATTATCTATCGAAGCAAACAAACAACATTACATTCTACGATAGAAACAGAATTTCATAACAGCTGTTCGCGACGGGTGACCTCAAAAATACCGCAAGCTTATTAGAAATATATGCTAACGTTGAATACCAGCAAAGTGTTACAGTAATCACGATAATACCGCAAAATCATTTTTCAAGTTATGAACTAGAGAGGGAACCGACTTCCTAATCGTATTGAATAATCGGATATTAATTATTATCGCATCACTGATCGAGCAGAGACTGTAGAAATGTGAGTGTATTGAATTGGAGTTACACTTACGAGTTACCTGTTATGAGATTTCACACACTCTCTGGGTCTAAAATTGTGATTGAAAAATGGCATAGACAAGGGACTGATAGTCGCGATGGTGAACTGGAAAAAGCAAAAAAAAAATATCACAAAAAAAAGACAAGTTAGCTCGAATACTTGTACTTAGATGTCCTGAGGTATCACAGAAGGAGAAGATTAAAGAAGAAGTAAAAATTGTGAATGGAATATGGATATTAGAAATCAGACGACCGATGGATGTTTGCTAAGAGATACCACCTGTCGTTACACAGATTAGACTCGCGACATTCACATCCAACTTCGTGACAAGTTCTGATATAGATAGTAAGCAAATATAAAGCTGAAATCGATCGTAACCACCGATTAAATTACTCGATACATACTCGATTCGCAACACTACTCACAACGGTACTACGACATTGCACTGTGCAAGAGAGATAACGATATAAACAAATCCTTGAAAGACGGAGAGAGACAACCGGTTTAGGAAGCATAAAAAACAACTTTTACACATACTTTCACACGCTGAATGAGATCTATAGCCTGTAATGTAATTAAAACTTACGAACTTGTTATAAAATTAACGTTCAAATAGTAATGGCCGCTGCCAAATTAACGATGCAAACGATTATTTTTGTATAAGGCACTGCCTCGAAAATCTAAAATCCTCGAAAACCTACTAAGCGAGCGAAAGTGATGCAATTACTTTTGAATTGCAAAAGAAGAGTGATGGCTATAAGCTGCGTGCGCTCGGAATAAAACGACGTATGTGCCAAAACGAATTTACTCCTTTTTTAACAATATAAATGAATTAAATTTATAACTACTTTGAGTAAACTTTGATATGATAATTCTCTATGTTTTAAAGTAAATTCCATCGAATAACTCTTAAGCGTTACGCTTGATGTCGGAACAAGTAAAAACATAGATATCACTTTGCAATTTTTTTGTATCCAGAAAAATTCATTGAATCGTGTATTCCTTTTACATGATACTAGACCCAAGAGTCACAAAACATATGCCAAAATGTTAAATCCCTATTCCACATACATAACAAGTTACACGAAATAGAAAAACTAAATTTTTTCAATATAATTATGTATCACCTTAAGCACGCATCGATTGATTCTTAATTGTCTACTAATGATAAAATGATATCACGAGATTGTATTAAAGTTAAATACAGTTACGCAGGATTAAATATAATGTAGGTTTTGCATTTCATTTTGGTAGCAATGAGGCATGAGGTTGACTTCGATTTAATTCTTGCTTGTTTTGACATAACTAAAGAAAGATGCGCTGCTAAAACCACAATTGAGGATTTGTTATTTTGAAATTTTGAATATCATTGAAAAACTGGACCCAACTACGTAGAAAGAAGCGCGTATGTGTATATAATTGCTATAAATTAAACAGCGGAAAGCCATAATGCATTTGGTAAACAAAAATGAGAGCGAGGAGTGGTGACACAGTGGTAACGGGTTTGTGCAAATAATTTCATCACCACTGCTCTAAAAAACGGTGAAACCGGCAGGTCCTAGAACCAAAACTTCGAAGACATGTAACATCTACCAACTCGCACTGGGCCCGCGTGGTGGATTACGGTCCACTCCCTTTTACAGACATTAGGCTGATTATGCTATGCTAAAAATAAAATGACAAGTATTCCCAAGGATCTATTCATGGTCCTCTGCGGTTTTGTGATAATTTATTTATTTGGTATCATAAGTATACAGCATGCAAACATTTGTGAATCACTGGTGCCTGTGGTAGGTAATGAAAACCTGTATTACAGGTCACCAAAATTATTTACCATCTTTCTATTAAATAGCAAAAATTTCATGTCTAGATGTAATAAACTTTTCAAACTACTACTACTATACTATCTTCTCCCATGGATGTCATGTCAATGACATCCATGGGATAAGATAGGATAGTTCTAAATCCCAGCCCATAACTTCACTAGGCTAAGAAGAATTCGAAAAACATTGAGTCTCAGGCCATTACTTGATTCGATTAAGGAGAATTTGCAACAAAAAACATTGAGTACAATTTTCTCTGTACTCATTTCCACATTTCTGATTGACGTTTTTCACTCAACATTGACAGTATATCAAACCTTTTTGTTGATTTAGCCTACTTGTAGTCATGTTTCTTTTAAAGACAGTACATAATGTCCTATTGTTCTGAGGCGTTGAAGTTATTATCACCATCTGTGACTAATGTATGTACGTGAACCAGCTTAACTGCCGTGTTTATGTGTGATATCTTCACGGTTAATAAGTTCGGGTACAACTTGCAGAGCTTTTTTAGTCAGTGTTTTTAGAATTTTCTCGAATCGTTTCAGCAACTCTAAGAAAGATTGTATCATTCACAGAACAGCTGTTCTGTGGTATCATTAGTATCAGTGGGATCAAGATGCTCTCTTTCTGGATCGTCATTAAGGCTAATGAGACGTTGGCATCGAGTTTAAGTATCACAAACGATAAAAAGCAAGAACATCGTTCAATCATGAATTATAATGCTTAGGTATAAGCAGATAATTAATGAGTTAGGTATGCAGATTCTTATTGAGTTATGAAAACAATTGCAAGTTATTCTAAAGCAAATTCCTTATAAATATTTATATATGCCACAGTAAACAGGGTGTGAAGATGAATCAATAACAAAACAATGATTGTATGAAACTGATGTTTCCTTGTTTTCGATATTGCTTTAAGCCTAAAGAAAGTTTTATTTACTTCATCATTGACGACAAAATACGTAAAAACGTTACGTGAGCAACATTTGCAGTTGTAAAACATATGTCATAAGACTGACAAGGTTATAGTTATCGATGAATTTAACAAAATTCAAATTGTTGTTTCTTAAACTGTAGTTCATAAGGTTCACAATAATAAAGTGATCTTGTCTTTGTTCTGCAAATATAACTTGGTATGTTTGCAAAAATCATATACTTAGTTTTGTTGGATTTGCTTTGGATGTTTCTTACTTTTACTGATTGCGAAAGGACATATAAACTTATTGATATAACGGGTTGTAATTTTCGGCTTGTTCACACTGAGTACTCTCTCTTTGCCGGGTGAATTATTCATGTTGTTTTATGTCAAGTAGGTTTTACTTTTTATGTTTTTATGAGTAATCTCCTGTTGTGTGCGTGGAGAGGACTAAAAGAAATCGTTACTCCAAAGAAGTTGTAAGTATTAAAAAGCATGTAGCTTCTAGAACAAGAGAGAAGAGAAGTGAGAAGATTTTACTCCAAAGTGCCGTAGAATTGACTATTGTTAATACCAGTTAAGGCCTGAATGTTATATTGTGTACGTTAATGATTGATTGAGGTAGGGAAGTAACCAAGTAATATAGGACGAAAGAACTTCAACGATCCTCAACAGATAAGCTTTTTGTTGTATAGTAGGTAAAAATTTACGTTACACTTTGTTCAAGACTTCTCTGAGTAGAAGGGAGACATATTACTCTTGATCAGGAATGAACCACATTCCTCTGGAGCACAAAACAATGAGCACCAAGAAGAAATCATCCTCCTCAAGCATAAACATTTATACCCAGTAATCGTCACCAGTGTAAGTGTCAGTGCAATAGAAGTAGAAGTATGAGGTAGGTAAAAGATTAGAAACAAAGGTTTATAGTTTCGTCCGAACATCGTGAGTGTCATTCCCACTGCTGGGACACAGTCCTCTTGTCTGAGAGAGGGAGAAGGCCGTAATTCACCGCGCGGGCCCAGTGAGGGTTTTTTTTTTTTTTTTTGTGGATGGGAAATCATCAAATGACTCCTCCCGCTCTGGGTGGAGCGGAAGGGAGTGTCAGACTCTTACTGACTAAAACCCACCCATGTTCCTTCCTTTGCCCTTTATGTTCCGGGCCAGCGGTAACCCTTTCGGACAATCCCGCTGACCAGTGAGGGTTGGCGCATACATGTCTTCGATTTTTACCGACTTCAAAAGAAAGGAGGTTATCAGTTCGACACGCATGTACCTATGTAATATTATTGGAATTTCATTATACTTACATATGACAATCTATTGGGGCTTCCAAAAAAATATTCAACATTTTATATACGTAGGTATGTATGTATGTTTGTCCACGCATTTCTCCGCAACTATTAATCGGATCGTGACCATTTTTTTATTGGCTTGCATTTACTTCAACTTAGGGAACAGCGCAATTTTCATCAAAATCGATTCAGTAATTTTCAAGATATGGACTAATACGTGTAAGTGTGACGGCCTGGCTTATTGATACGAGCTACGGGTGTAGTGTCAAAGGTAAAAACATCTCAAAACCTTGGTCAAATTGTAGTGCAACAATATTTACAACAAAACTATTACCTACTTATTACAAACAAATATTCCAGTTTTTACTTTAAACTAAAAAGTAATTTTAAAAAATTAAACCGACTTCAGTGGCAAAAAACTAAAATTAAAATACAGATCCCAAGACACCGACTTCCGAAATTATAGTTATTTCATAATTTTGAGTTCATTTCTTTTTGAAGTCGGTTGAATTTTGTCAAATTACTTTTTTATTTGGTTCTAGGACATATATTTTCCTTCATCGTTTTGAGAGCAGTGGTGATGATATAATATTACACAAAGAAAAGCAAAGAAAAGCACCTGCCTAGGTTCGAACCCACGACCTGCAACTCGTAAGTCGGGGCCGCTACCACTGGGCCACCATTGCTCCTACTTATAGGTACAGACGCCAGCACATCAAGCTACTACAATCTGTCAAATGTCTTTAATAGATTTTCAACTTTATCGTTGAAGCATAAGGTTCAAAGTTGATTGGGAAAATTTGACAGTTTCGGGTAACTTGATGTGCTGGCGTCTGTACTACGCACTAAACGATCATGGGGCTGATAGCATCAGGATGGAAGCAGCCACGGATTTAAATGGCCTGCGATTGTAGACGCATATTGGCACCGATTCTGTTGTTTACAAACTAAACTAAATTCAAGTTCAGGCATCTTTTTCTTTCTATTTCATTAAGAAAAGGACAGAAGATAAATATTAGTTTAGTCCTGTCAAATTAGTCAGCGCCTGACGTAAATTGACGTATTTTTAATAGCCAATTTTTTAATTTCCTCTGAATTGTCTATGGAGTATCTTAATTTGACAGGACTAAACTAATAAGTATTTATCTTCTGTCCTTTTCTTAATGAAATAGAAAGAAAAAGATGCGAGAAGAAAAAGAGAGATTACATTTATAGTTTAGTTTGTGAACAACAGAATCGGCGACAATATGTCTTAATCATAAACAAACAATACCCAGTAATGAAACCGTCATCAGTGCAAGTGTCAGTGAAATTCTCCGCTCTCACTACCATTGTTTTAAATTTAACGCCATTGAGAAGTGACCGATCCGTTCTGTTTGCTACGCCGACGCGTATCTTGTTACCGTCCAATATTGCGCGAAATTGAACATTGCCATTTTGAAATTCTTTTGCTGCTGAAATAGAAAATGTTTTCTAGTTTGGAAGTGAAAGTTTGGAGTAAACCGTAAAGGATTAGATGCTTGCTGGAGGTTATCCTGGATCCTAGCGTTCAAAATCCATACTAATATTATAAACTGTCTGTATGTTACCTTTTCACGCCTAAACCACTGCACGGATTTCTATAAAATTTGGCAGAGAGATAGATTGCATCCCGGGGAAGGACATAGGATAGTTTTTATCGACATACCTCGCGGGCGAAGCCGCGGGCGGAAGCTAGTGAGCCTATAATGTTAACACAGGCCTCTTCTCGGTGAGAGGGAGTGGGCTGTAATCTACCACGCGGACACAGTAAGGGTTGCAAATTGCAAGAAGTCACATGTCTTCGAATTTTTGGTTTACTTTCGGTTTCCTCACGATGTTTTCCTTCACCGTTTTGAGAACAGTGGTGATGAAATGATTTACACAAAGTAAAACGCCTGTCTGGGTTCGAAGGCACGACCTACGACTCGTGGGTTCGAACCCAGAAAGGCGCTTTACCCAGGTCTATAAACATTGCTTGCATGAAATCACAGACTCCTATACAACAAAAAGTCACAAGACAATGTTCTGCCAAATGAAACGCAAGATTTTCTTACATAATCTGTACAAAAGACCAATTCTAATCCTGAATTAGTCGGTCATTGCTGGAGCCCTGAAACAGTTATACAAAATCTTAATCAAGAATAGGTATATCTGCGACGAGCATCTATTAAAATACCTACGTCGTTGTTGCGGGCCCATCCGGCTGTCCACATTCAAGGCAAGTTTAATTTTAATATAGAGCGGTTATTACGAAACACGGTTAGTTTAGGCTCACAAAGATAGTTGTTTTTCCACTAGACCTGTCCTTAGATAATTAAATGTTACTATTATTTACATACTCGTAGTTAAAACCAGCTGTTAGGCAACTGGCCGGTCGATAACCGGATCGAGAACTGACCTCCTGTATGAAAGTGGTTTTTAGATATTTTGTTTATTAGTAGTGCCTAACAGAGAAGACGGATGAAAAAAGATTGCATGCAGCGGAGATGAGAATGCTGAGATGGATGTGTGGAGTGACGAGAATGGATAAAGTAAGAAATGAGTACCTATATAAGAGGAAGTTTGAAAGTGGCGCCAGTGACAGAAAAGTTGAAAGGAAATCGTTTGGCTTGGTATGGGCAATTGGGCATGTGATGAGAAGGGACGAAACGCATGTGACTAAAAGAGTGACATGTACATGTTGATGGAAGGAGAGGAAGAGGAAGGCCGAATAAAAGATGGATGGGTTGTGTGAGGAATGATATGAAAGAGAAGGGAGTGAATGATAGCGTGACGGTTGACAGGGGAGAATGGAAGAAGAAAACGTGTTGCGCCGACCCCAAGTAACATGGGATAAGGGCAGGAAGATGAGTAGTGCCTAACAGAGCAAGATAGAAGTGTGTTCAGTTTAAGGCAGAAGCAGACTAACAAAATAATATGTCTATACTTTTACGACACCCACGGGAAGCATGGGGTGGTGCTAAGCAATGGGTTTCATTTTGACAGTTCAACAACATTCATTGCGTTATTTACGTTGTTGAGCAGATCATTTTTCGAACATAAAAAGCAATGGATTAGTAATATCCTTCAAAATGATGCAGATTGAGATTGATAGTGTGTTACGCACGTAATCCCATAAAAATAAATCATTCCATTCAATTCCTATAACCTTTGCATAATTCCCTCGTAAGAAAGCAGAAGACATAATTCCTATCATAGATCTCCGTAATATTCATGGGTCACACAATAATACAATATTGCTTCGTCACGTGTGCAAAAAGAGAAAATCTTCATTATTTTATAAGTTGTCATAACTAAACGTGATAGTATTTCGACCTCAAGTGTGGTACGAGGCTTGAGCGACGCGATAAGCGATTTATACTTTATATCGGTTAATTGGGTGCTATTGAAATAAAGACTATTCAAACCTATGTTTCAAATGAATATTATTTCAAGTTAAACAAATATCAACTTTATTTTAATGCTAATTAAGTTGATTTCAGAGTGACTAGCACTATTAAAAAGTTATAAAATTGTTTGAAGTTGTAGCGTAAACTGAACTTTATGGTGTAGGATTTAAATTTGTTTTTCCATAAACTCATATTTGTTTACATTTTTGGCAAATAAATCGCGAATGCAGATTAGGTATGTAGATTATTAAGATGTTCCATGGAGTGTGCTTTAAAGACGAATTATATTATGTCTATGGGGTATCATCATAGTCATCCACAGCCTGATTTCACCAATTGCTGGGCTAGGTTTTTCGTTGCCTGTGCCTGAGGTATACAATAGAATAGAATAGATATTTATTTTGCAAATATGGGTAATGCACATAGATGTCCGAATACATAACAATCTATCAACATTCGACTGGTCCTGATTATGCGAATGCAAAAACACACCACAGGTGGCACTGCCTTGTACTTTATAGGTTTACTTTTATTTGTTTTCATATTTTTTATTAAGGGCCGGCGCACACATGGCGGAGCGCAGCGCAGAGCATGCCCGCGAAGTTTTCACATTAGGCGAATTATTACCTGAGAATGCGCGCATCGGCGCAGAAACTGCGCGCGGACGCGCGAGTATTTTAGATATTATTATTTCAATTAGGAAAATGTCGATTATAGTTTGACAGTGAAAAATGCTCTGCGCTGCGCTCCGCCATTTGTGCGCCGGCCCTTACTCAATAAACAATGGAAATAAGGTAAAGCGTACCGCTATCCTTCACCTGAGTACTAAGTATATACTAGGTACATACTAAGCAGTCAGTACTTATTAATTTTCTAAATTGTAACTCGCCTTTAACTTATGCTTTGTACCACAACCAGCTATTGCATAACCAAACACCTTTCTCACAACCTCTCGACCAAAGTACCTGTCACTTCAACCTGCATTTACGCTTGAAAACGTTTCAAAATAACCCTACGTTCAAGGCGACAAGGTTGATATTCAAATCTATTTTAGGTTTTCAAGTGAAAAGTTAAGTTGGTAAATATGACAGCTGACAAGTGATGCATCTTTTAAATTTTTTAATACGTAGTGACAGAAACTTTCACGGCATAATAATGAATAAAAAGTTGAATTAATGATAACTTACTTAAAAGTTAATTACGATATTTAATTCGTAGTTTCGTGTGAGAGTAATGTACTTACTTTGTGCTTTCTTCATCATTCATGGCTGTTTTTCTCTTGTTTCGTGTGGGGAGTAGGTACCTCTAGATAGTCTTTTGTTTTCAGCCCAATCTAGCAGAATAAAATGAGAACGAGAAACAGGGAATTTCCACACAAATGAATAAGGAACAAAATAATAAAATAGGTACTTATACATACAATAAATAATAAAATAGGTACTTATACATACAATACAGGGTTATTGGTAAAACATTAACAACCTCTTAAACTCTTAAGAGGTCATTGTACTCATCATTATGAACAACTTTTACTATGGGACCAAACCTGAAATCGCGAAGTAAATATCAGCTGTTCCCTACATTTTGACGAGTTATACATGTAAGGAACAGCTGATTTTTTATTCACTGTATAGGTATTATATTGGCATAGGTTTTTTTTTCATTATTTTACCGAACTACCTATATTTCGCCGATTTACAAAATAACTTTTTGCTATTGGCCGAAGCCTCTTTTGAACTTTTTTCATTTGCCTAATGTTTATTTGCCATATTTTCACCACACCGAAACAACATTATACGGAATATTATTTGGTAACAAATTTAAAGCAAACCCTGCTTTAAAGTGACCAAATAATATTCCATTGAGACCAAGTAATGATGATTTTGATGATGATAATTCTCCTGGTGCTTCTCCCTTAACTGAATACTTAGCCAAGAACAAAACGAAAATTTCAAGACAATAATATGAAGCAAAAATAGTTAAAATGCAAAGACTAATGCTCCCGGCATCTAAAAAAGTCAAACAGAATCACACAATCCATCAGCGAGTGACGCATGCGCAATGCACTGCAAGCGCCATCTGTTGGCGCCGCTTGACGTCATAGGGAAACCCTTTTTATTACCAACCAAGTCAAACGATTGTGGAACTTATTGCCTGAAAGTAGAGTTGGTTTTGGATTGGAGATTTTTTTGGTGGGAACACTGAAATGGGATTGATAATTAAGTGAGTTAAATTAGCTTTAGTTGACAAGAAAAGAGCAGTAAGTAGTTTCAGTCCGGATAATTCAGAATGTTTTCAGAAAATCAGCAGATTCTGACTGAGCGAGGATACAAACTATGACGATGAAGGACTATCTAATGCAACTGGAAGAAATACATTGCAGCAGGTAAGAAGACCCTAATAAATCATACCGGTCTCATATACAGGGTTATTGGTAAAACATTAACTACCTCTTAATAGGTCAATGTACTCGTCATTATGAACAACTTTTACTATGGGACCAAACCTGAAATTGCCAAAAAAAAATCAGTTGTTCCCTACATTTATGTTCATAAAATTCGTCTAAATGTAGGGAACAGCTGACTTTTTTTTCGCGATTCAGGTTTGGTCCCATAGTAAAAGTTGTTCATAATGACCTCTTAAGAGGTTGTTAATGTTTTACCAATAACCCTTTATAATTTTGACGTTCAAAAAGTACTGATTCTCAGCCTAGTTTGAGTTTTTGTCACAGTAATTAGAATTACATTGCAGAACTTAATGCGCACCCTAATTTGCGTAACACACTTTCAATCGCAATCTGAATAATTTTGAAGGATATTTCTAATCCATTGCTTCATAAGTTCGAAAAATTTGTTTCGTCAACAGCGTAAATAACGCAATGAATGTTGTCCAACTGTCAAACTGAAAGCTATAATTAATTGCTCTGATAATGCGTTACGCAATCATCCCGCAGGATATTATCTGCAAAATACTACAAAAGATTATGACAAAACTATACATAAGTCTATTGGTCTCTAAGAACCCCGTACTGCTAATATTGATACAAGTGTGGTGGTCTATCTGTCTCCTCTTACGCGTATTGGAGGTGAAGTTGTGGTCGAAGATCGGAAGTGAAACTCCAACTTGCAGTTAATATTGTAATTGTCACATGTATTTGCAGTTAAGATACACTGTAAAGGGTTATTGGTAAAATATTAACAACCTCTTAAGAGGTCATTGTACTCATCATTATGAACAACTTTTACTATGGGACCAAACCTGAAATTGCGAATTAAAAATCTGCTGTTCCCTACATTTATGTTCGTATAACTCGTCAAAATAGGACCTCTTAAGAGGTTGTTAATGTTTTACTAATAACCCTGTATATTTAGCACATATAATAAGTAATTAAAACTAGTAGGGACAAAAGAAACTAATCTAATCCGTGCCCCGTGACAGTTGCCAAGTGAGAGAGGGTTGCTACGTATGAAAAGCTATGGTTAGCGCCCCGGATCGTAGATACGTGTTGCCACTGCGTTCCTGATTAACATATAAATACTTCTCTAAAACAAAACAGGCGACGCGGTCGCCACGTATTCTAAGGTGCGTTCACAAATGGACAGTACGATTCGCCACATAAGTAACAATTTATTTAATTCCATAAACCAGTGAAACTTCTCCCATTCATCTTCACACGACAAAAGTGTCGCAACACATAAATCACACTTATTTTACTCTCACAAGTCACAAGTCCCTTAGCAACTGAAATATAATCGTCCTTAGTTCAACCATGTCCCTGAAGGGACTTCAGAATGCTCCTAACAATAGTCCCTCGCTGTACTCGCAGTACTTGCTGGGACCGATTAGGAAGGACTAATTTTAGTACCTTTGAGCGAGAGGGCTAAATACCGATGGATTAAGCCCGTTTGTAGTCTGTTTGAGTGATTTGTAGTGCATTGTGTATTTTAAGTGAAGCTTCTCGTAATGCATTTGGATAAGTATGTGTGCTAGTCAATTAGGTGTTCTTTGACTAATGATTAAAGGGATTTAAGTCCTTAATTTTTGAATTTAGACGTAAGGTTATGGACTGTTTTAAAACAGTTGAAGAACATTTACTTTAGAGTTGCATTTGAAGAATTTTTATGTTGTTGATGACGCCTGAGCTATTATCAGCTGCAACAATTGATGGTGAGATGCATTTGCCTTTTTATAATTTGTCTGACGAGAAGGAACACTGAAGACATCACGGATGTTTACTCTACGTTGGTTGTTGGATTATTCGGTTCCCTACAAAATGGTTGAGCTGGATGGTGCTGATCCACGCGTCATGTTCGTGAACGGGTGCCGTCGGTTGAGACTGGTCATCTCTTAACTGCCAAGGCTTATTTTTAATCTTATATTTTGAATTGTTTCTTCATTTGTCTTTTTTTTTACATTGTTCTCACATATAGAAGCAACAAGAATAATGTACCCAGGATTTTTGTAATAACTTGATTTAAAAGAGTGTCCATGGAGTTTCTTGCCCGTTCTTCTCCATAGAGATCTACGTTTTGGAATGGGCAACTAGCTTCAACTTTCTGACTAACTGACAGACTATTTAATTTTGACAATTCAAAAGTGCCTGTACAAGGTTTAATTGAAATAAATGCTTTGAGTTTGAGTTTGAGTTTGAGTTGGATAGTTTTTGAAGTGACTTTAGCAGTCTCTATTTTTGTTTTTTGGCTGGTTGCTGTGAACAAGCATTTTTTTAATGGTTCTTTAATTTACTTAATAATGGCGCCGATTCTGTTGTTCACAAACTAAACTTAAGTTCAGGCATCTTTTTCTTTCTTTTTCATTACGAAAAGGACAGAAGGTAAATATTAGTTTAGTCCTGTCATAAACAAACATAAGTTTATAAATGCAAGCTTTTTTTTGAAAATGCGCAACAAAGGACATCATTCAGGTTTCGAATATTTTGTACCTTTATCCCATTGTTTGTCTAATTTTTTTGACAGGACGTCATGAGCTCGGCAGTAGCGTTTGAGACCACTAGACTAACGAAGAAGGCAGGTGTTAAATGTTGTAGGGGAAAAAATGAAATCTACGCGGAAGAAGTCGCGGAAAAGTGCCATTAAAAAAAACTATAACGTTGGTTGAGCTTCTTTACATTGAGGGAGGGCCCCATACCTTGAATTTGCCACGGGCCCCAAACGGTATAGTTACGCCACTGAGTGCCCAACAGGGTGGCAGCATTGCCACGGAGTATGGCGATGCTGATGACAATGTGATCATCACAAGTGATCAAGGATGTATGTAAATCGAGTGAGCGGAACAATTTGACCTTTAAAAGCTGGCCCTGACAAAATTATGGATTTACTTAATCGTCCTGCCAATCAGAGGATCATTAATTTCCCCAACCTGTCTTCAAGTTCTTGGCCTGTCAGTTCAATTTAATGTTACAGTAGGTGGCGTAGGATGTCTACTAATGATAAGGCGCGTTTAAGTCTTTGATATCATGTAATTAAGACACCAACGCTGTGTTGGCGCCAGGAGATATTGATTTATTATAAGCCCCCGTAAGTTCAGGTAAGCTTCGCTTAAACGGATAATGTAATGTTTAGTGCCTCTAATGAATAATAATAAAATAAATAAGGACTGAGTTGCCAGAAGTTTCATAATTATTTTTTTTTAGCAGCGCCCCGCGGTTTCTCCCGCGTAAAGTTCGATCCCGTAGGAATATCGGAATAAAAAGTATCCTAGGTGTTAATCCAGTAAATGGTCTATCTATGTGCCAATTTTCTTCCAAATCTGTTTAACGGTTTACGCGTGATTGAGTAACAAACATCTTCACAAACTTTCACATTTATATAATATTAGTAGGATTGTAATATAATCCGATAATTTGGGTGACCGTCATACTTTTTTGCAAAGTGTGGTCCAGTTTCATGAAGTCACACGATTTAGCCTATTCTTTAAGAATAGGTACGTGTAGTACCCCCTTACTTCCCGTGGGTGTCATAAAAGGCGACTAAGGGTCTTACCGGAGAATGGGCAGCAGCGTTCTCTATGCATTCCACCATCATACCATACTGCGATCGCCAACCCGCCTGCCAAGCGTGGTGACCCCCTCCCCTAAAATTGGGGGAGGCCTATGTCCAGCAGTGGACGTCTATCGGCTGAAATGATGAGGAAGATGATGACACGTAGGTACCTACTACTTAGGTATCAAGTTTGTGTCATTAAACCTTTTCCTTCAGAAATCATATGAATTACTTAATGATAATGATCTATTCGTATAGGGACTCTTACTTTCTGTCTGGCGGAATTAATCAGAAATGAGTGAGAGGGATTCAGAAGGAGAAAAACCTCCGGCGATGCTCTCTACAGGGTTATTGGTAACACATTAACAACCTCTTAAGAGGTCATTGTACTCATGATTATGAACCACATTTTCTGTGGCACAAAACCTGAAGTCGCGAAAAAAATATCAGCTGTCCCCTACATTTATGTTCGTAAGTATAACTCGTCAAAATGTAGGGAACAGCTGATTTATTTTTTCGCCACATCAGGTTTGGTCCAATGATGACAATGACCTCTTAAGAGGTTGTTAATGTTTTACCAATAACCCTGTATAGTCCGATAGAAATATTATTTCTAGAAGATAATTTGAGTATAAGTAATTAAGTACCTTTCATTGGTGCGCTAGCCCTAAAGCGCGATTACCATAAAAGGTGTGAAGAAGAAAATCCATGTAGAAGTGGTATTACCGTAACGTTACCGTAACGGACTTTCTATGAAACTCGTCAGGCAGGATGTACGACCACTATCAAGCTAGATCGATACAAAAACTACTTACTTTCGATTTTACGAATACGAATAAAGTAATTCATAGCTTCCAGATTAAATCCGTTAAATAAGGGAATCAAACTGGACTTTTTTTTAGTTATTATTATTTCCTTTATTTCGTTAAGTATATAATATAAATTATATTTTTAAATATTAGAATATACAAAAATATAAAAACATTTAAAAATATAAAACATAGTAGCCCACCGCTATAGGAAACAGGGTCCAAGCTACCGGCGGTCAGGGCTCCAGAGAGAGGAACCTCCTAACAATGCGGGCCGTGTCCAGAAGTACCGCTTTCTGAATCAAGCCCTTGATCCAGCTGCTCAACGAGAGCCTCCTTAGGTGTTGGTCGAGGCTCTTGGCTATTAACCCATTGGCTGTCATTATAATTTTTTTTTTAACCGTAAACTGTGTTCGATCCTACGACTGGGCTACCATTGCTCTATCTTACTGCAGATCTATTTGCCACTTGAAAATGAGATGAATCTAATCATTCTCTCCGTCTTATTATAGAACAGCAGAGCTCTGGTAATGCTTGACCCCGAAGACCATATAGAAACTGCTAAGTATACAGGGTTATCGGTAAAACATTAACAACCTCTTAAGAGGTCATTGTACTCATCATTATGAACAACTTTTACTATGGGACCAACCCTAAAAAAAACAAAAAAAAATCTGCTGTTCCCTACATTTTGACGAGTTATACGAATATAAATGTAGGGAACAGCTGATTTTTTTTCGCGATTTCAAGTTTGGTCCCATAGTAAAAGTTGTTCCTAATTATGAGTACAATGCAGACCTCTTAAGAGGTTGTTAATGTTTTACCAATAACGCTGTATACAATATGTGTAGGTACTTGTTGGTGTAGTAAATCAATTGGCTTAGTAATTATAACCAGCACTCATTTATCAGTCGAGCTAATCAGCCGTGACCATACCAACCACCCAATGATTGGGAGCCAGCACCCATCAGCGGTCACTCAAGTCGAGTTGCGCAACGGGGCTGACGCGCTCTGATTCACCGGCTAATGGGACGTGACCATCGTCTATCGTCAGTCCGTACTATGAGGTGACAAGTCGAATTGACGAAATTTTTCAATAATTAGCTTATTAATTACCATAGTTTGTTTCGTTTGGGTTTTGATATGAGCGATCGAGGGATTGTTGTTTTCTGTTATGTTTTACTGCTAATTCACTATTTTATTTATTTGGGATAAACAAACAGTTACATATTGTGTCATATCTAATAATGACATAAGAGTAGGTCATTTAAATGTGAAACTCACACCGTTATCCACGGAATACAATTTATTTTGAGGATTTAATTGAAAACATACTTTTTTATTTGTTATTTTTACACACTGATACACATCAGCTATAAAGTTCCAGTTTTAACTAATAATAATATATAATAATTTATAAAACGCTTATTTTCTCTACACAAGTTATGAACTTAATGCTAGACTTTGTCAGCAGTGCACTAACAAGGAGCTAACTTTGTGAGAGACTGGAGCCTGAGATAGGTTTAAGTATACAGGGTGTCAGGGAAACGCTTCCGAAAACGAAGACAGGTGATAGGGCTACTGATTCTCGATACGATACCATCAAAAAAAACTTAAAAAAAAAATGTCAATTTTACCTATTTTTTTTAGCATTTTTCGTACACTGTGTTGTGAGAACAGTTAAATGAAACCATTATTTGCGATTAAACACATTTTTTTTCTTTACAACTCTAACAAGCAATGTATTCGTAAATAAATATCATCTGACGCTCGGCGCATGACCTCAAGTTCAAAGTGCGCGCGCGCTCGCCGACAACCGCGCGGCCGACGACCCCAAAGTCCACGTGACGCGACGGCTGACGGTCGTGTAGCGGTGCCATGTGATGTGTGATCCTAATAAACTCCTAAGTCCTAACCTTTTCTCGATCGCTTGAAACAAATGACTTTTCAGTTCACTTCTACCTAGTTGTGGGATATCTGCTTTCGGATTTCATCCATGCAAGGATCGTAATGAATGGCTTCCCCTTGAACAGGGTTACAATTTTATTTTGATCCGAATGTTCGCAAATTTAGCTTACAAATCAGAAAAATCCAGTTTACTTTGCTTAACCTTGAGACCCATATCGAAGGTACTTAGATACCTACTGTGATACTGATTGGGAAAGAAAAGTATAAAAAGTTAATTATGTACAAAGACATTGCCTTTACAAGCAACTTTGTTAATTCGTTCATGAAAATCTTGTACAGCTAAAAAATGTAATGTTACCTAACCTACAATACGATCACATTATCTCTAGACCTGGCGTCGATGACTTCATATCGCAATAAATATCCTAAAATAACGAGACGCGTTTGAGCAACGAAGAGGCTAAGGTCAAGAGCATTGGTTGGGCCGAGGTTTGAACCTAGTTTGATAGAGAGACGTCCACGGCTGTGCGCGGCGCGGCAGACCTGTGAGTGTGACCATAAGGCTCAATTTACACCGCCGCGGAACGGAATGGAAGCGAACTTTTTTTGTACAACCGCCAGCACATCAACCTACCCGAAACTGTCAATTTTTTCCAATCAACTTTGAACCTTATGCTTTAGCGATAAAGTTGAAAATCCATTAAAGAAACTTGACAGATTGAAGTAGCTTGATGTGCTGGCGTCTGTACAAAGCATTATGAACTTTATGTCAATAGTGTAACGCACAAATTAGATACACCCATACGCACGGGTCGTCCATCTTCTGGTGAATTATCGCGCATTCTCGGTAATTCCCGCAGTAACAAGCTCGTATCTAGTTTGTACTAGACATGGGTCGTACTTGTAAAATCGTGTACCAGGGCTTCCAAGTACATCCACCTTAAGAAACCAGGGCCTAAAACTAGGGCTAGAGATAATTTCAAGTATTTTCTATCTGCATCGAAAATTGATCCATGACTTCATACAAATAAGAAGTACAACCCCGTATTCAAAAGCCCTGTTGGAAGTAAAAATACTTGCATAGGAAATTGACCCGTGACTTCCTATAAATAAGGAGCAAAATCGCGTTTACAAATAAATACATGAACTATTTGGGTATGTTGTACTTACACACGCAAACGTCGAGCACGACGAAGAGAGATACTTTGGTTTGTAAGTCACGGGTCAATTTCCTATGCAAGTATTTTTTACTAAATACTTGCATAGGAAATTGATCCTTGACATCCTATAAATAAGGAGCACAATCGCGTTTACAAATAAATACTTACAAACCATTACTTGAAACTTTGTACGTTAGACAATTGACATAAAGTTCATTTTGCTATTACGAAAACTCGATTCCACTTCGTTCCGCGGCGGTGCAAATTGAGCCTAACCATCCTTTGTAAAGCACCGCCAAAATAAATAAGAAGAAACATTACAGAGGCGTCAACAGTTTTAAATTGATGCCCTGTGTCGTGTATTTAATAACAGTTTTGTATGTAAGTCGATAATCGATAGTGAATGAAATAAAGTAAAAGATCGCGTGTAAAGTTTGAAGCAACTAGCGCGCGTGATTCAATTGAATTTTAATTAGTCACACGACGCGCGCTTGTTTATTACAATAACGTTACTGTATCCTTCATTTAGTAAGTAAACCGAAGAATTTGCACATCAAAAGACACCGCTATCTGACTCCGCGTCGCCACGTGTCGGCGGCGTCCGCGGCCGACAAACGTTGCCCCCCGCGCCGCGCGGACCCGGCGCGGCGGCAACGTTTGTCGGCCGGACATCACATGCAGGCGGCATATTTGATCTTCATAGTACTTCTTTAGTAATCTAGTATTCTAGTTAGTTCCTTTCCGACTCGGTTCGTGAGCAAACGTGCGTTAATCGATCGATAGAATCCATTGAATCGTATTTGTTACTGTTTTGTTAGTTTTAAGTTTAGTTATTATTGTTACGTTTTTAGTACTGTTTATTGTTTTTTAGTTATTATTTTTTGTTGTTTTTAATAATGCCTGATGCATACGTGTACAGTGCTCGTGAATACGGCAACATGTTGATGTGTTTAGGAGAAGCCTGTGGCAATGCTTCTCTAGCGTTGAGAATTTACCGAGACAGATTTCCGAACGTCCGACACCCGTCTGATTCTCGCATGATAACGGCTGCTTTTCAGAGAGTCTTAGAAAATCGACCAATTGCTCCGATGGCGGCCGGTGGTGGACAACAAGTGAATGTTCAGACCGAGGAGCGTGTTTTAAATGTGATTCGCCAAAATCCACGGCTGGGCACACGAAGTGCGGCGAAATTATTGTGGCGCCGGGGCATATCAACAGTCTCTCACTGGACAGTTCACAAAATCTTGCGCCGGAACAGAATGCGGCCCTACAAAATACACAAAGTACAAGGTTTGCTACCTAATGATCACGTTCGTCGTCGTGTGTACTGTCGTTGGCTGCTAGATCAACAACAACGTGCGCCTGGCTTCATTGAGCACATTATCTGGACGGACGAGTCCACATTCACGAGAAACGGGATGTGGAACAGGCGGAATGCCCATTTATGGTCAGACAGGAACCCGTTCGCCACTCAAGAAACCGGCCATCAGACCAGGTGGTCCGTCAACGTATGGGCTGGTGTTTTTAATGGACGAATTCTAGGACCAGTGTTTCTACCGCAGCGCCTGAATGGACCAGCATATCTTAATTTTATAAATGGACATTTAAATGATATGCTAGATAATGTATCGCTGGCTGAATTTCGTCGAGCATGGTTCCAGCACGATGGCGCTCCACCGCATGTTACGCGCCCCGTCCGCGAGCGTCTCACTGAGCTTTTTGACGACCGCTGGATCGGAAGGCTGGGGCCGCACGCCTGGCCAGCTCGTTCACCCGACTTAACCCCTTTGGACTTCTTTTTGTGGGGGTATGTGAAAGAAAGAGTGTTTGATCGGGAATGTGACAGTGCTGATGAAATGCGGGGCAGAATAGTGAGCGTGTTTAATAAACTACGTGCAGACTGTGTTGAGGATCCTACACTAATGCCTCGTGTTCACGGGTCGACACAGCGACGGGCCCGGCTATGTATTGAAATGGATGGAGCGCAGTTCGAGCCAAACCTCATAAGGTCGCAAAGGATTTAGACAGGTACGTAAAATGCCTCTTAAAAATGTAAAATGTCAACTTTAATGTTTAATAGTGGGCTACGAATGCGATTAAAATTCAAAAGTGTTGTAGGGGTAGGCATTTTGAAAGTGGTGTTTGTAAATTCCGTATAAATCCCGTGACTCGGACGTAGGTACGTAGCGCTCAGCGCCCGCGACGCGCGACGCGCGGTGGCGAGACGTTGCCTTGCGTGTCAGTGACCTCACATTTTGTACGGTTTCCATTGCGTGTTTAAGAAATATGAAGTTTTGAAAATGATCAATTTAAAGCGAAAGGTTAGTGGTATCCGTTTGCATATAGGGTGTATATAATCTACGTTCTGGCTTCGGAAGCGTTCTCCTTACACCCTGTATAAAAACCTGTATCACAGGTCACCAGGGCCCTCCCGTGGCTAGATACCTGTTATTTGATATAAATAAAATTACTTGATATAATAACATTGCAGGATAATTTATGGAGGCCCGAATATTTAAATCGCTAGATTTGCTCTCACTTTTTCCATCACCAGATAACTTTTATTCGAGGAATAAAATTGACGTTTGTCAGTTTTTGTATGAAATATCTGTCAAAATTTCAAAATTATTCCTCGAATAAAGTTATCAGATGATTGAAAAATCAGGCCTTAGTGGAGTGTACTATGCCAAATCGAATGCCAAATAATCGAATATCAATTGATCGACTACTATAAATCAAAAGTGTAAATTCTTGAGGCCACCGCTCTTCTAGGAGACCATTGCTATAAAGCTATAGAACTTTAAAAATTGTGATGAAAAACGGCGATGTATTTTTTTAAAAGTGTTTATAAGCAGCTGGGATAAAATCGGTAGATACTGCGTAAGCGATTTTCAAGTGAGTTTTACATCAATAGTAGGGGCAAAGTCAGTGTTACTCAATACCTATAATTTATGGTGACGTGGAGATGGGCACCGATTAGTATCGATTTAGAGAAATTTGCACATATGAGTTTGATGTGATATTGGGAAATAAAGAGAAGACGAATCCTAATGTTGTTGTATTTTGGATTATGCGTGTAAACGTTTAGTAAGTTACTACACTCTACCTAAACCTAACCCAGCACCCTAATTGCGTAACACACTCATCATCTGCGTAGCCTTTTCCCAACTATGTTGGGGTCGGCTTCCAGTCTAACCGGATTCAGCTGAATACCAGTATTTTACATGGAGCGACTGCCTATCTGACCTCCACAACCCAGTTACTGGGTAATACGAT
The DNA here is from genome assembly GCA_916614155.1 of Mesoligia furuncula. Taxonomy (NCBI): domain Eukaryota; kingdom Metazoa; phylum Arthropoda; class Insecta; order Lepidoptera; family Noctuidae; genus Mesoligia; species Mesoligia furuncula. The sequence goes on along the minus strand of OU744807.1, from coordinate 25,390,188 downwards.
ACCCCTTGGTAAGACTGGTTGTCAGACTTTCGGGCTTCTGACTACCCGTAACGACTGTCAAAGATCTACAAATGACAGCCGGGACCAAAGGCTTAACGTGCTTTCCGAGGCGTAACACACTATCAACCACAACCTGAGGCGTAAGTGTGCGTTTTTCCATCATGGGAAGAAGTTATAGCGCCACCTGGTGGTCACTAGGAGAAACCTAATTTCCCATACAAAATTCTAACGCGCTCGCAATCGAAAGTGAGTCGAAAAAAACTCACACTAAGGCCACTGAATCATTTTGAACTAATCCATTGCTTTATATAAGGTCCCATTAAAATAGATGGACAAACTTTTTGGAATATTTCAGACCACCAAAATAAGGACGATGGTAAAAAAATATATAAGAAAAACACATAGATACATACAAGAAAAATAATCAGCTAACGAAAATACACTAATGTGCCGGCAATTTATTATTTTAGGTCAAAATAAAATCACTTTAGTCAGTGTTTTTTTTTGCTAGGATATCTTTGGTTAGACTTAACTGAGCGCTATGTTTTTTGTACATCTATTTTAATGGGACCCTGTATGTTCGAAAAGTTTGTCTACTCGATAACGCAATGAATGTTGTTGAACTGTCAAAATGAAACCCATTGCTACTGAGTGTGTTACGCAACTACCCCGCAGTTTAAATTACTACCCTCTGCTTAAACCAAACCTAATTTGTTTTTGAAATGAGACATTTTCCACAAGATTTTCTTCTGACTTGTTCGAAGTTTTACAGAAATTATCGAATACGAAGAGCTGAACTAGACAGTAGACAGGCTTACATAGTTAATTGTTTCTTAATAAACCTAACATAACAACATGCTTGTAATCGCTGAAAGGTTAGGCAGAGGCTGAGGGTACGCCTCTAAAATCACAGCTTAAACAGAACTAGCAAAATTTGGGTGGACTAGCCATAGTACACTCAGTTATGTTTTAAGCCCCGCCTAATATCATCTGCCTAGCCTTTTCCCAACTATGTTGGGGTCGGCTTCCAGTCTAATCGGATGCAACTGAACCAGTATTTTACATGGAGCGACTGCGAATAGTTGTTTTTTTTTTAATGTGGTAAATAAATAATTAAAAGTTTACACAACACCTTGACCTTGCAGAAAACGATAGCATAAAAATATTTTAATTATAATTTCCATAAACGTGAAATAAGCCGGAAAATTGGCATTACGCGATTTACGTACCTAACCACATCGTATTCTACGTTGTTTGGAGTTTACTATGAGTAAAACCATGTAGAGTCAGGAAAACATCAATTAAAAGATATACCATGTCATAGCCATTGAGGGAGAGGGAGAGGAGAGAGGCTTGTTGACTAAGTTATAAGTCAATCTATCAGGTTAAGCTAAGCTTGCCACGGTTAGTCCGTGAATGGGTGACCATTTTCAGGGTCAACATACCAAGACCCCTCCGTGCCTCAGAAAACACGTTAAGCCGTTGGTCTCTGCTGTCTTTTGTTGGTCTTTGTGGCTTCGAAACGGGTCGTCAGAAGCCCGAAAATCTGACAACCAGTCTTACCAAGTGGTTTCGTGTTACCCAGTAACTGGGTTGTGAAGGTCAGATATGCAGTCGCTCCATGTAAAATATTGGTATTCAGCTGCATCCGGTTAGACTGGAAGCCGACCCCAACATAGTTGGGAAAAGGCTAAATATATTGGTTGACCTGGTTATAGCCATAACACAACTGTTACACAATGATAGTTGTGAGTCGGACAAGTACACAGAAAGTTCCTTGGTTTCAGACAGGCGCTTTACTTTGTGTAAATCATTTCATCACCACTGTTCTCAAAATGGTGAAGGAAAACATCGTGAGGAAACCGGCATAACCTAGAACCAAAAATTCGAAGACATGTGACATCTGCCAATCAGCACTGGGTCCGCGTGGTGGATTACGGCCCACTCCCTCTTACCAAGAGGAGGCCTGTATCTCAGCAGTGGGAACATTATAGGTTGAATATGATGAAGTTCCTTGGTTTTAACTACCCGGGATGAATCAAAGGCAATCGCGTGCAGCTGAGATGAGAATGCTAAGAAGGATGTGTGGTGTTACACGAATGGATAGAATAAGAAATGAGTACGTAAGAGGAAGTCTGAAAGTGACACTGGCAACTGAAAAGATGTGTGGAAATCGGTTGTACGGGCGTGTGATACGGAGGAATGAGGAAAATGTCGTGAAGAGAGTTTTGAGTTGAATGTCGATGGCTATAAGAGTAGGGGAAGACCAAAGAAACGGTGGATGGAATGTGTGAATGATGATATGGTTAGAAAGGGGGTGACTACCGTGATGACGATTAATAGAGAAGTATGGAAGAAAAAGACATGTTTCGACGACCCCAAAATCTTTAAATGTCATGTAAAATATGTTGAGAATCAGAGACCTGTAGGTTGCAGAACGCAGACCTTTGCTTGTACAGTCAACAAAAGAGATAAATATGCAGGATCGTCGCATATAGTTGAAATTTAATTTGGTAAATGAGCTGTTTGTTTTCTCCATCCATCGGTTTCATTACTAAACTTGAACTATTTCCGACGATCCTGCATAATTATCTCTTTTGTTGACTGTATCTATGTATTTAAATCATAAATAACATAATAATGTTTAAGGATGCTTACGTTGTTCGCCTCGGATCCTTACTTGGCACTGATTGCGAAATACGATGTGTGTTAACGACCTTCAATGTACCTTTAGCGCTGACTTGCAGGCATGAATATTGTTTAAATAAATCAGAACTTCTGAAGTAATAAAATGATAGACGAATTTTAAATGTTACGATTATTGATGTATGTATATGAAGGCGCTCTGTCAATGTCGAATTGTTACCACTAATAGCAGTGGACTGTACGGACGCCAGCACATCAAGCTACCCGAATCTGTCAAATTTTCCCAATCAACTTTGAACCTTTATGCTTTAGCGATAAAGTTGAAAATCTATTAAAGAAATTTGACAGATTGTAGTAACTTGATGTGCTGGCGTCTGTACATAATAATTATGTAGTGTATGTAAAGTGTCAGCTTTCACAATATGAATAATAATACGAGATTAATTTGATAAAGACCAGAGGGGCAATTCTAGTAAACGTTCGCATTCTAATCCCAGTCTGTCAAAAATACCTACAATTTCCATTAAAAAAGTAAAAAAAAAAAATCAAATTTTTGACACTGATTGTCGCTGAGATGAGATCGCGACTAGATTTTGAATGATTCTAATTACGAAAATAATTGGCCTTCTGACGTTTGTAGGTTGTGGTACTAAGCACCGGAGGTTGGGCACCTTTGCCGCAAAGGCCTTCAATTATTTGCCTTATCGATAGTTAACTGCTTCATGTCTAGCGAGCTTCTATTGCAAAATAGATGTATAATACCCGCCAAACTTGATAGCTTGACTACTTAATTTAAATGACTGTTTGTTTCAAAATCTATACCTACCAATTAGAGAACGATTTTGAAAACAAAAAAAAGAATGTCTATGAGAATATGTCGCGCTAAAGTAACTACATAATCAGCCTATAATGTTCCCACTGCTGGGACCTGGGATACAGGTGTCTTCTCTTCGAGAGAGCGTGGTTTAAAGTCCTCATGCAGGATAATAGGATTGCAGGCTTTTCTTGTGGCTTCTAATTTCGTGCCTGCCACAAAATTAAAAGTTGAGAATCTTTGGAAGGCCTTCAAATGTGTATGCACGTATTGTTTGCCGGATTACAGATGCCTCACCGTCATCGCTTACTGACAAGGATCCAACTTGGCTGTAGCTTGGGATTGCAACATTATTAAGTAGGTATTACATGTTGGTGTGGGCTTGGTTGCGTCTTCGTTTTGTCATCATAAGCATTGGAATAGAAACAAAACTTGATTCTGCATGTTTAGGTGTTTTAGTAACCATTTTGTTTTTTTTTTCGCGCTGACTGTCATGGCCGCTGCATGGTATTAGTAAGTATATTAAAAGCTTCTTAATCCACTGAGGGATACTTTTGCATCTCTAACATGTTGATGGGAAGAGAGCCATGCCCCTTAGAGTACCTATTTAAAAAATTTCAATTTCGCACAAAAGTCGTCCATTCTCCCCACATTCCTTTCAGTAAATAAATCTATGATAAGATCAGCAAGCAATTAATTAATCTGTAGTTTCTATTTGTTTTAGACTAACAGCGGCCCGTGGTTTCACCCGCGTAAGTTTCGATCCCAAGGGAATATCGGGATAAAAACTATCCTATGTCCTTTTTCGGGACGCAAACTATCTCTATACCAAATTTCATCTACATCGGTTCAGCGGTTTAAGCGTGAAGAAAGAAAGAAAGAAAGAAAATACATTTATTTATCACAGACTAAAAGACACACAGTACACCAGAGATAATAGTCGTACATCAGATAAAAACAAAAATAAAGTTAAAAATAAAAAGCGCGAAGTCCGATGTAAGAAATTTGCAGGAATGTGTGCCTCACGGCTGCGCCAAAAAGGCCCAGAAGAGGATTACCTCTGTCACACTTTCGCATTTATAATATTACAGACTAGCTTCTGCCCGCAACTTCGTCCGCGTAAAATTTTACCCTCCCCCCGTTCACCCTCTTAGGGGTGGAATTTCGAAAAACCCTTTCTTAGTGGATTTTACATTTCACAAAGAACACACCCTCCAAATTCCATGAATCTAGGACCAGCGGTTTAGGCTGTGCGTTGATATATCAGTCAGTCAGTCAGGACTTTGAATTTTATAGTTTAAGATAGAAGGATAAAATCAACGGTCTTGGCTCCACCTGCAGATAAGAATATTGTCTATGATCAAACCATAGGCAATATTTAAGTGCAGCAGATAAAATCTAAGCAAAGATATAGATAATTTATCGTGCACCCCGAGGTCGTCAATATTTTGTACCTATTGAAATTGCAACTTTATTGCACTAATTCGAAATTATATCATTAGCTGCCAATAAATCATGTTGGATAGCTAATTATTGATGGACATTTATATGTTAATACATTATCTTGAGGATATTACAGTGAACTGCAGCCATTACTATGGAAAAGCGTTCGTAATCCAAGGAGATTTGAATGATTTGACCAAAATTGCACTTTAACCCTTAGAACGTGGATCCACGCCAGACACAATAGAAAAAAACACATCTTTATTTACCTAAATCATCATAACAACCTTGCACCATTCATCTAAGTAACAAATAAGAAGTACTTAAAGGAACATCATCTGCCTGCCTTTTCCCAACTATGTTGGGGTCGGCTTCCAGTATAAACGGATGCAGCTGAATACCAGTATTTTACATGGAGAGACTGCCTATCTGGCCTCCACAACCTAGTTACTGGGTAATACGATATCCCTTGGTAAGACTGGTTGTCAGACTTTCGGGCTTCTGACTACCCGTAACGACTGTCAAAGATCCACGAATGACAGCCGGGACCAACGGCTTAACGTGCTTTCCGAGGCACGGAGGGGTCACGGTACTCACGGTATGTAAAGACGGTCACCCATCCACAGACCAACCGCGGCAAGCATAGCTTAACCTGATCGATCGACCTGTGCGACTGTTATTATTTAGCCACGGGCCCCTAGAGCATTTAATTGTTCCTGTAATTACGGCATTCAACCGGTTAAGAGACTGACCCTTGAGTTTGTTTCGCCATTTGCTCAGGAGTAGTCAGAATGTCGACTCCATCTAGTTTTTTTTTATAATTTTGACCTTTAAAAGTGATTCCGATAAGTACTTAACTTATCCTATTTACACAATAAACAATTTTGTTTTATTATTTTTGTAGCATTATGAAAAAGAGTTGTAAGTACAGTCAAGCTTAGATCAGTGGTAAAACATTCACTACGAAAATCGCTCATACTGTTACGATATGAAGGCGCTGTCAATGTCAAATTGTTACCACTGATATGCAGTCGACTGTACTTACCCACATCATACTACAAGGATTTTTAACCCGAGGTTTTCAGCATCCCATTTCTTTTTTCAGTACTTAGCTAGGTAGGCGTCGATGTCAAAATCCTAAGGTGTGTTATTGAGGAAAAAAGAATTGACAGAAATCGTACTTGTTAACATACACAATTTATCAACCAGCATAAACTAAGCAGTCGTTAGAGAAATTCAACCAAATTGCTACCAAGTGAAGAAAATAAAAAATAAAGTAGCAATTAAAATGTTTTACAAAAAACCTATAATTAAATTCCAAATATTTTTATAAGCTACACGGTAGCTGGCAAGGGGCATACGCCACGGCCCGGCACGGAAAGTGAAAGTAGCTTACCTCGAAGTCGGCTCGATCCCTTACCACCATTACTTTTTTAAAGAAAATCTGGGGCATATTGTCACCTTTGACCCTCACAACACAACACTGCCAAACTGTCAACCGAATCGATTAACGATTCGGAGGTTTTACTGTTTATTTTTTGTCTATGGCAAAAGAAATCACTTTTGTTTTTGTATACAACTCAATGTCATGGCCACTGTTCTTATTTCAAACGCAAATTAGCGCCAATTTAAAACTTTTTCGTAAACAGGTAATAACATTTTAATTTTCTTTTAAAATTCCGTTGTTTATTGTTAGATCGATAACAAAGTTAATGCAATTTATGGCAAAATTAGAAATAAGAATGCGATTTGTACGCAAACCTTTCCCTTCTAACACTTTGTAGGCAACTAAACCACGCAACCAGCATAATGTTTATAAGTAAGAAACGTTGACTTGACTAGGACTGTCGCAATCGCAATATTAGCGCGATGCCGTAGAACTTCACCGACCGTTCTTATTTCTTGTGACATAAGGTATTAAATTGCATGAAGTGCTTAGAGTTCTTACAAGTGCCAACTTTGTCTATTTCTAGGTGCAATACACGTTCAATACGTGCAGATTGGATTTACGATAGTAGGTACCTAGTGGACTTGGATGCATTCATATATTATCACGATGGCGACCCGTATAATTAATGATGAAGGCGTAGTCAGAAGAGCGTGAAAAAAAAGAAAAAGTTTTGATTAAGAGAGTTTTGTGTGGCGTTGGTATTGTCGGCATTCAATCTTCAGAATATTTGTGGCCTGTTTCATCACCACGGGTTGTCTAACCGGTACAAATTCTGTTCCATTCTGCTGATTTATTTAGCAAATAGATCATGGTTATCGGAGACTGCGAAACAAGCCAGCAGTCAGCTAGGAAATGTCGGCGCCATCTTGTTTTAAAATATTAACCAAAAAATATAGGTACTAGTAAAAGTGTCTTGAAAAGGTCTACGAAAGCTCTGCCACTGCGGCCTTTATCGGTCGCAATAGCGGGTGTTATGACAATGACGGCACCGGGTTTTGATGACTTTGTCAAAAAAAGCTCTTTAGCGAAACACACCCACTTAAAAGTTACTTATAAATTGCGGACTAAATGTGGCGGCTGTCGCTTTTCTAGTAGCTTTACCGAAATAAACATCATTTGATTACATTACCAGCCTTTGCGGGCATTTTGGCATTGCTAAACCATTATAAGTATTTACCTCAACGAATGTTCTTAGAGTAATCCTCATATAAGTATTATCCACGCCTTGATTAACAAAAAGGAAGTCCTTATTACCCGGCCAGTTCATTCCTCCGGAGGAGTTTTTTTACTTTTTATTCGAACTATCTAGTTACCGGTTCATTTCCGCAACCTAAGAAGAAATAACGCCTTCCCGTACAGTTAATTGCAAATAAGTGGTAGCATTTTGACACTGAAGGCACACTTATGTCGTTTCAGTAAGGACAATTTTCGTAGTACAAGTGTTGACTGATGTGGGGTTGACTGTACAGTCAGCTTCAGAGAAAAGGAACCACCTTTGGTAAAGACATCAACTCGATTCTAGTTTTTTGTAATGTAACGTAAATGGCGGGTTGGTCCAGCAGTTAGACTACTTATTTATTTATTTATTTTGTAATTTATGTACACACAGTAAAATACATAGGGATATGACTTAATTATAATGACTGTGTACTTAGTCGATAGTTATCAATGTCCTTTATCAATCTATTTCAACATAGCCTCCACATGATACAGAGGTAGTTACTCGAGAACATTAGTTTCCCTTAAAAGGAGACAAAGCCTTCGACAGTACCTATGCTGTATACCTGTGCGCACCTTATACCACTTTGTATAGGCTATACAAGGTGGTATAAAGGGCACTATTACAGGTCGATGCCTAGTAGATACGAATATCAATAAGGTTGTACGATATAGGTAACTCATCATCTGCCTAGCCTTTTCCCAACTATGTTGGGGTCGGCTTCCAGTCTAACCAGATGCAGCTGAATACCAGTATTTACATGGAGCCACTGCCTATCTGACCTTCACAACCCAGTTACTGGGTAATACGATACCCCTTGGTAAGACTGGTTTTCAGACTTTCGGGCTTCTGACTACCCGTAACGACTGCCACAGATCCACGAATGACAGCCGGGACCAACGACTTACCGTGCTTTCCGAGGCACGTAGGGGTATGTAAAGATGGTCACCCATCCACAGACGAACCGCGGCAAGCGTAGCTTAACCTGATCGATCGACCTGTGCGGCTGTTATTATAGGTAACTGGGGACCTATAATATATTAGTAGGTATCTTTATACTTTGCCCTTTACTCTTGCAGGTAGATTTCTTTGAATTAAGCCAGAAGCTTTGATAAATTACGCGAGGGTTATGTTTAATTCACATAATTATAGTAGGGGGCGAAACTTATTCCCATCAACCGGGCAGAGCCAGCTTCTGGGCTGCTACGGAGAAATTCTTCGTTGCCTGACTTAGGGATCCAACCTAGGACCCGATCATGATCCTATGCTCAGCACTCGCCTTTTCAACCACGAAAGACCAACGAGACAGTCAATAGTAACAACAGTAACTAATGTACAGACGCCAGCACATCAAGCTACCCGAAACCGTAAAATTTTCCCAATAAACTTTGAACCTTATGCTTTAGCGATAAAGTTGAAACACTATTAAAGAAATTTGACAGATAGTAGCACCTTGATGTGCTGGCGTCAGTACACTGAGACAAGAGCAGTGGTAGCCCAGTTGTAACGACCGCGACTCACGATTTCTAGGTCATGGGTCCGAACCCAAGCAAGCTATTTTGTTTAAATTATTTCATCACCACTGCTCTCAAAACGGTGAAGGAAAACATTGTGAGGAAATCGACATATCATATAACCAAAAATTTAAAGACATGTGACATCCACCAACCCGCATTGGGCCCGCGTAGTGGATTCTGGCCCACTCCCTCCCACAGAGAGGATGTCAGGTGTCCCAGCAGTGGGAACATTATATGCTGATTATGATGGAACAAAAAATTTAAGTTTGTAATTTTCCTGATATCCACAAAGAGTTGTAGAAGCACAGAAAACAATTGGTCTGTATTCCCATGCAAATCAAATTGAATGCTCAGCTGCAGTTGATCCAAAAGATAGCTTTAATATAATTGTAATCGTAAGCAAAACACTACCAGGTGCATAATCTTAGAGCAACCAGTTCGACCTGTATGAGAATTTACTTATAAATCTAAAGTTGTGCGAACAAGATCAACTTTTATCATAGCCACTCTCTATGATAAAAGTTGATCTTGTTCGCACAACTTTAGATTTATAAGTAAATTCTCAGTTTTTTCCACCCAGCGTTACTTTCAGTTTCACCGAATGATTCGTGTGTGTTTTGTGGTCATCACTATTAGCATAATCAGCCATAATGTCCCCCTGCTGGAACACAGGCCTCTTCTCTTCGAGAGGGCCACACGGGCTCAGTTGGTAGATGTCACATAACTTGTCTTCGAATTTTCTTCACGATGTTTTCTTCAGCGTTTTGACAGCAGTGGTGTTCACGGGGTCGTTACTACCGGGCCACCGCAGCTCCCCATCACAACTAATACTGATTATTAGTAGGTACACAGAGGGCGCTAGGGGAGTGAGTGTCTAAACCTTACTCTTTGATTGGGTCATCATAGAGACAGCCTAGAATCGAAACAGGGGTCAAATCAACCTGGCTGATGTTTGTAAATTTTTGTTGGTAAATTTTTGGTTGGTTTGGACCTGACAGCCTGTGTTTGGACCTAGGAGGAACAAGAGAGATTGGGGGACATAGTTCAAAGATCCCGGTCTGTGTGAGAGTGGTTTTTACAAACGGTTTAATAATCATTAGTTTACTAATGATTATTAAACTGTTCTATGGATTTAAGGCCTTAAATTCCCGGAAAGATCTATGTTATGCATATGTTATGTTATGTTTGGGCCAACAAAATTTAATACATTGTCGTGCCTTCAACATGACAAAAAAGAAAATGCAGTGAACTGCGATAGGCCGAGTTCATTTGAGGCGATCTTAAATCTTCAATCGATCGTAAATCTTCAAGATGGCAAAGCTTACGTAACAATACAACAATTTAAACATACTTAGCTAACCCAGTCACTACTGAGTCTTACGGCACAGTTCTCTATAAGATTCGTGAGAAAATGCGCAATACTGCGGTTTGTAGCAATAACTCTGCAAGTATCTATCGACAAGTATTGATGTCGGCTTCTAATTGAACACAATCTGCATTGTCTTCCTATTTTGGCGGTGGGACCTGCCTATAATGTATGTTTATTCATCGCTTGCCAGTGATAGCCTTGAGAAATGATTGACAGAAACGTGTCCTGTTCAATTATTGACAGGTAGGTACGCATTTGGGACACCTTGCCTAAATTCGTCGTCCACACGGTACATGTTAGGAGTAACAATAAAATGAATGTCCTCACTTTTCTTTTCAGAAATGAAGTTGTCTGGAAAAGAACCGGAGAGTCGGATTGCTGATTCTGCAAGCTATGTCGGTTAGACATAGCTTGTAGAGTCAGCAATCTGAGGTGGCAGTGGGCTGGCCATGATTGTCGAAGGACCGATAGCCGGTGTAGCAGACGAGTCCTGGAGTGGAGACCGCGTATCGGCAAGCATAGTGTGGGACGCCCCCCAGCTAGATGGACCGACGACCTTCAGAAGGTGGCTGGGACAGACTGGATGCGGAAGGCGGACGACAGGGTGTTATGAAGCCTATGTCCAGCAGAGGATTGTGATAGGCTGAGTTGACTTTTCACTTATTCACCCATTTCCCAGTAGGTATCCGTTCCGTTGAAAATGTAACCTATTCCGTTCCGACTAAATACCCCTCTATCGACATGAAAGCTCACTTTATAGGCAGGTAACCATCTCTAATGTAGCTAATTGATAACTTTATCGTTTTTTTATCTAGCCAATCAGCCAAAGGCCTGTCCTTCTAGGAAATCTTTTCCCACGCTGCCTTAAACCAGCCCTCGAGGCGTACCTTGAGGGCTGGTTATGAAAGGTACCTTATTATATATTTTTTGCAACAGTTAATTAAACGTAGCGTGGGAAGGCGTCCCACAAGGTGGACCGATGACCTTGTGAATGCTGCAGGAATCCGCTGGATGCGGGAAGCACAGAACCTGTCCAAGTGGCGGTGATTGCCCAGCAGTGGACAGTATTTCGGCTGACATAAATAAATGAACAGTTAATTCGCTCTTCTGCTTCCCTGAATAAAGGATAGATCTACATGAAAAGGTGGTAATCAATGAAAATATATGAAAATACAAGCGGTGATAATATTTGTCACCTATACTATCAATTTATCACAGAAGAAATGGGGTTCCCTTTCTCTATCAGGGACAATTTATAGCCCTAGTTTCGACAGATATTGGCGCCGATTCTGTTGTGCACAAACTAAACTAAATTTAAGTTCATGCATCTTTTTCTTTCTATTTCATTAAGAAAAGGACAGGAGATAAATATTAGTTTAGTCCTGTCAAATTAAGATACTCCATAGACAACTTAGACGAGATTAAAAAATTGGCTATTAAGACTACATCAATTTACGTCAGGCGCTGACTAATTTGACAGGACTAAACTAATATTTATCTTCTGTCCTTTTCTTAATGAAATAAAAAGAAAAAGATGCCTGTACTTAAATTTAGTTTAGTTTGTGAACAACAGAATCGGCGCCAATACCTACCTACTATCTATCCAATTTTCGTAACATTTCAGAGAATGATTGCCACTACATTTCCTGCATTACAAAATATTACCATTGCTATGTCTGACATCTTTAGCACCATTCCGTTTGATCTATGCATCTGAATGCAATCTCATACGCTGGCCTAAAATGGTGTGTTCCTAACTGGATGCAAGGCTATCTTTAGATTACAGTTTCTTTACAGATAATATATCGATATCTATACATATTATAAATTAAAGTTGCTTTGCGTGTCTGTCCAGGTGACCGCGTTGTTTTTGATACGGGTTTCACCGTCATTAGAAAATTTATTCCGGAAGGCTTATGTATAGATTAAATTTACATAACATGAATATTAAACTGTCATATTATTAAAAGAAATCTCGATGTTTTGTCAAATCGTAAGAACCTTGCGAAGCTGTGATGAGTCGCCAGTGTTTCATAGGTTCTGCATCATGATATTCGCAGACACAGTAGATACTTATTTACAAGTAAAAGTTAAATAAAAGCTTGTAAAAAATAATGATCATTAGGTTCTTAAATCTTAATTCTCGATACAAAGAAATCTCATCGCTCTTGGTTGAATACTGTCATCTCCCAATTATTGTTTCAATCGAGTTTCATTTGAATTGATGTTTTTAGTGAGGTTATAACATCCCCGCCATTTAGGCAGGCAGCCGGTCGATTCTGTAAAAATCTTACCGTAAAAACTTAGGTGAAGTGAGTTTGTTTTTGCTAGGAATTGACACCATTGACAGCTCACTCCACGCTCACTTCACTAAGTTTTCACGGTGAGATTTTTACAGAATAATAGCACCGCAGGTCTGGCGTGGTCGCAAGCACTCTGCTAAGCATGAGGTCCTGGGTTCAATTTCCAAGTGAGGCGAAGAGTTATTGTGTTTTTCTATCAGTAATTTTTCAGTGGAAGTCCTTTTGTTCTGCCCTGTCAGGGCAACGGCTCTTAGCTCTACGCCTTTTGTTATCATCTTGTTTTACCTTGTGGAATGCAAATACGAGTAAATGAATATGAGTCTGGATAATTATGTGCCCGGTTGATGGCAATACATAACAATACATAACTGGCAATACATAACTGGCGAATTGCGAGAGTGGCCGAGGATATGAGAATGGCGGACGATTAGGCAAGACAAGATGGATATCATCAAAGACAGATTCGTTTAGCAAAGTGGAAAGCATTTTCTTATTATTGAGCTAAGATAAGTTAAGTATATCTCTTTCGTTGCATAATCGTGCTTGGTGGTCGTTTCTACGAGCTAAACACCAGGACAGTTAAGTAAGTACATAAATGTTACCTTGTTGTTGTTAAATGTTATGATTTCGGTTTGTTTTTTATTTGAGCCACATAAGGTGCGCAAAGTAGCTAAACACTTGACTAATGTTCGAAGAATTTATTTGTCAAAACAAAAGCGAAAATTAACATAGACTATACGTCACTGGACACAGACCGCCATATTAGTTGGCAAAGGAGTCTAGCATTCAGCCTCAAGTAAGGAAGCGACATGCATTGTGACCATGCTAATGTTCACCAAAATGAGACAATAATAAAATTGTATAGGAGAAAGTGTTGATATGTTTTGAATTTAAAATTGTTTGCGCGTATGCTGTTGTATTGTTCAATGAAGGTCTATTTTTATTAATAGGCTGAATAAGTGTGGTCGTTGTCTTATTAAAAACAAATGCGGACAATGCGGTAAACGTTCAATTACCTATTATTTAATTCCTATTTCCTGACATTTGACGACTTGGAAAAAAACAAGTGGAGTGGAGTGATATGTTTTTTTTTATTATGAATGGTTTCAAACGTGGGTACCAGCCTATATGTATGTATAGTACCTATTTCCTTAAGGTGAATGGATAGTGGTAGACCACGAAATTCAAATTGAATTGAAATGATTCCAATGATTATAATTCTCTAATTAAGTACCTGTTATTGTCGCGAATCATATTTTCATCAAGATACAACCTGACACTGACCTGCAAGTTGCAAAAAACGTAAGAAAGTTTGAATTTCGCGGTCTCAACTACCCATTTATCTTAATGGGTCAATGTGAACAGGATCCACGATGTATTTCAAATGTTTTCTTTTATAGGGCCAAGACGGTGGCCCTTAGAGTCACGTAGCAATAGGTAGTAAGCATATACTTATTGGAAGTACGTGACGTCTGTGTCGAAGCTCGTTTACCTATAATGTCGATGGCGAAGGCCAACCAAACCATTATTGTTCGATGAATCAGTGAAAGCCATTCAAGACTTTTGGAAGGTCTGTCCAAAAAGGTCTATTGTAATTTGTAATATACACGCTGTTTATTTACTTGTGCAATATTGAGGACAAAAATTTATTTATTGATGCAGTTAATATTCTAGAAGGTGTTAGTTTTTAGGTATGCATGGTGACAGTGATTCGTTTCGCAAAATTATGGATAGTTAAGCGACGAGATCACAGATAATATAGACCTTGATAACGCAAGCGCAACTTCTTCGCGTGCCAAAAATTGCACCAGCTTACGTACAAAAATCGTAAGCCGCCACTTTCGCGCTTAGTCCTGTGTACTGCTGGCTGTGTGAGCGTGAGCGCTGGCGCTAGGCTCTGGGGGTGGGGCGAGACGGGTCCTGCACGCGGCGGCGTCTTTGAATCGATTTGATGTTCCCATCACTTAATAAATAATACCTAGTGCTTGTGACTGCAAGGTGATTTCACCTTTCCTGAAAAGTGACTGAAGCGAGCGCCTTTCGGATTTGTTATTCGAGTAAAATACAGGATTCGTGCCTCCGAAAGCAGCCTAGGTCGATAAAAAGCCAGAAGTTTTAGGCTTCTGGCCTGTATTCCTCCAGCAAAATATTCAGGACATTATTCGTTGAGCTGGACTCATGATACATAAAGATCTACGTACCTATGTACAGACGTCAGCACATCAAGGTACTACAATCTGTCAAATGTCTCTAATAGATTTGCAACTTTATCGCTAAAGCATAAGGTTCAATGTTGATTGGGAAAATTTGACAGTTTCGGGTAGCTTGCTGTGCTGGCGTCTGTACTTAGCATCAAGTGCTCTCCCTCAAGATGGGTCAACGAGCGTACGATGGCAGGGTTGGCAGAATGGGAATAGCTCAGAATTTAAGGTTAGATGGATGGCAAAGTTATTCAATTAGGAAATACATATCTACCAATTACCGAAATTGCTTGAATTCCCAAATATTTCCACTTGGTTCAAGGCTTTACTTGAAATGAAAACCTCGTACTTGTAATAAAATATTTTCGGTTTCCACTAAATTAATGAATTTCCTTTGCAATAAAATATCTGCAATCATTTGTGCTGGCAATGATATGTTTCAATTAAGTTGTTGGTAACTAAGTAACTAAACTAATATTAAAACGAGTTTTAACTTTAGACCTAGCCTAAACTTTCAAGCCAGTTACTGTATTCTGCAAATCTGAAAACAATCTGAAAATTGGCAACATATACCTACCTACTCAGTCAGTTTCTGAAATAAGAACTTTGTTGGATTACAGATGGACATTTTAAAATGGCTCGATGGTTTAAACTTTAGTAAGATTAAACTTGTTTTGTATTATGGCCGATAATGTTTTGATTGTCGCCTGTTCTGACAATGAACTGACATTGTTTGTTTATCAACTGTCATTTCATGCTGTTATTTCTTTTCTAAAAGTTATGACTGGAGATGTTATTAAACATCGATATCCAATCAAAATACCTACTAAATAACCCATGCAAATGATAATATTACTCACATTCAAGTCATAACCGCTGGTGATCCAAGAGCGCTTCCGCAAAATGCTATATTTTCTCCTCCATTTAGTTAAAAATCCATCACTTTTGCGTTTAGAACGCCGGTTCACTACGTAACGTTCCATGCTAAGTCCACATACAACAGTCAATGTATCACTTTAAAACCAACATCCGTAAACACCGCACACACTAATAAAACACGATGGGCTCAGCCCGCTAATGTGTTGCAACTAAAACATAGAAAAACAGATCCGAACAACCAAAACATTATAATAAAGTTATATAAAAGTAACGAAGCGAAGAGAATTTAATTGCAGACTCTTTTGAATAAATATCTAAGGAGGCCGTTACGGTTGCGTCCCATGTAAACATTAGAAAGTAACAAAAAAAAAAAAATCGCAATTGGAACGCGGGAAATTAAAAATAAAATTTTCGCGCCGTTCTCGACCGGGAAGCGTCGTCCTGTGGCTGAACTTGCGTGGTTAATAATATCGTTCGGTGCGCAATTGTCGCCTTATTCGTGTTACGGTATGTTGGAACGAATACGGGTGCGTGATTTGAATGCTGTGCTCATAGATTCTCATTGTCCCTCCCATACAAAACGGACAATGGGTTCTCGATATGCGCCGCGACCGCCCGTCCTCTATGTCGTTTTGTCAGTAGGTAATTTTTCTAACCCAAATACCTGATCAAGGACTTATGTGTTCAGTGTGGGAACGGTACCAGTAATGCTATTCACAACCATTCGACAGGCTACTGTATCGAAAATGACACATTTCGATATCCTTATTATCCTTACCCCCAATTCCCCCGACAGCAAACAACTGTCGGAAGAATAGCGGGCGTCTATTTGATTTAGGGCTGAATTTTAATAATTTTGAATTTTTACTGAGGAATAATTTTGAATTTTTGACATTTCTTCCATAAGTACAAAAACTGTCAGACGTCAATTTTATTCCACGAATAAAAATTATCTGTCGATTGAAAAATCAGCCCTCAAAAACTGACAAAATTTTAGGGTTTTGGATTTGAGTAGGTACAGCGTTTAGAGGACTCCTACGATAACATTGGCACCAAATCTGTTGTTCACAAACTAAACTAAATTTAAATTCAGTCATCTTTTTCTTTCTATTTCAATAAGAAAAGGACAGAAAATAAATATTAGTTTAGTCCTGTCAAATTTGTCAGCGCCTGGATGGCCTGACGTAAATTGACGTATTTTTAATAGCCAAGTTTTTAATGTCGTCTAAAGTTGTCTATGAAGTATCTTAATTTGACAGGACTAAACTAATA
The DNA here is from genome assembly GCA_916614155.1 of Mesoligia furuncula. Classification (NCBI taxonomy): domain Eukaryota; kingdom Metazoa; phylum Arthropoda; class Insecta; order Lepidoptera; family Noctuidae; genus Mesoligia; species Mesoligia furuncula. Next base: position 25,373,075 of record OU744807.1, on the reverse strand, counting down.
TTTATCTTCTGTCCAAAAGGACAAAAAAACAAGTCATTTCATTCAGTTTTCTTTTCAGAAAACCGAATGAAATAGAAAGAAAAAGATGCATGAACTTTTTAGTTTAGTTTGTGAACAACAGAATCGGCGCCATTGATTGATGTTCGACTACGGAAGCGTAAGTATCGAATGGTTGTGAATAGCTATGAAGAGGTGAATTAAATGCCGAATTTAGACCGCGCCCTCATTCGATACTATTATAATTCGGGTCGGGTATTTTATTTGACTGGTGTTGACTGTTCTACTTTAGGGCAAACATTAAGTTACCTACCGCATAGCAGCTGTAAGTCTCTTAGGTTTCACATTATTATTATTTCAAGTTAACCAAATATCAACTTTATTTTAATGAAAATTAAGTTGATGTCAGAGTGACTAGCACTATTGAAAAAGTTATAAATATGTTTGAATTTGTAGAGTAAACTGAACTTTGTGGTATAGGATTTAAAGTTATTTTTCCATAAACTCATATTTGTTTACATTTTTGGCAAATAAATCGGTAGGTCATCATCATCATCCGCGGCTCGACTTCACCCACTGCTCGGCCTCGCTTTTAATGTGCCCCACGCTCCTGTGCACCCATTTGGTGCAACTATGAGACACACACCGCCCAGCAGTAGTGATCGACCGTTATAGATGTAGGTAACATGAGCTAGGTGTCTATGGGTCAATTTATCTTTTTAATCTTTGTTTTTTTTTATTCTTTCACCTGTTTTTAATGTTTTTTAATACCTGTATTATGTCTTTTGTTGCACTGAATAAACGTTTTATCTATCTATGTATCTATCCTGTGACAGCCTCTAGCCAGCACCCTAATTGCGTAATACACTATTACTCTCAATTTGACTAATTTTGAAGCATTTTCAGGGGCGTAGCTACCTCCGTATCAATGATACGGGGCCCCCGGGCTACAGAGGTCCCCAACGTGTGTTAGCTAAAATTTGTAAAATGTTATCCACAATGTCACTTAATCTCAGCTTGTCACTATTGTCTATAGAGGCAGAAATTTTAGAAAAACTGAAAGCGTCTTCAGCTAAAGATGATTTAATAAATCAATTTGCCGAAAAAAGGGCAAGAAAAGTGTATAATTAATTTGAATAGTTTGGCTAGCTCAATTTCTAGGAAAAAGTGATAACTTATAAATCCTATAATCAATAAATATTTAACTACTGATAGTATGTTACGGGAATACCCTGCAGGTTTTACCCGCGATGGTAACAATGTCGTCAGCCCATCTCGCCCCGGACCGACATTTCATCTCCCAGCGCATGGACGCCATTCGGTCACTTACTCCACCAGTCAGATGTAGGAAGTTAAACCCAAACAAAACCAAAGGTTGACTGGTAGAAAATGCCTATGGCATTAAGTCCGCCTCTGTACATTTATGTGCTTGAAGTATTAAATAAATAAATAAACTCACCACCTCAACCTCTCATTTGACCTGCCATCACCATCTATTTGTGCTACTTTATTATATGTATATTGCGCAATTTATTATGTATTTATTATGCGAAACCCCCGGAGGGCAATAGGCATCAATTGGGGGGCCGATTCTACTAATGTGCAACGTTGGCCTGCTAAGGCTCATTGATAAACTTCCTTTTTCGATTTGACACCCCGGGGATACGTTGCGCGTTGGGACGGTTGGTCGCCCTACGCAGTGCATCATAGCCCTACGCTATGGGGTGTGTTTACAGATGCATCTTCAGTCCAACACTTGTACCGTGTACAGGGTTGTGCTAAAAAAAAATTCCCCAAAGCTGCCAACGGGACCCTATTACTAAGCGTGTCCGTCCGTCTGTCTGTCAGCGGGCTGTGTCTCATGAACCGAAATGAAAATAAAATTGAAAAAATATTAAAAAACCCGACTGCGATAAAAAAAATTCCCAAGTTAAAAAAACTGATAAGCTAAAAACAAGCCCATTTTAAATTAAATAAAAGTTTGCAAGCAGGCGGGACCCATACCATTGTTATTATATTTTCAAATTCAAACGGGTCCTGCCTGCTTCCAACTTTTATGTAATTTAAAATGGGCTTGTTTTTAGCTTTTCAGTTATTTTTGTAACTTACCTACTTATAAGTTTTGGACGCCGGTCGGGTTTTTTTTATTTCGGCTCATCAGCACTGGCAGACAGGGCGCGGGAGCGCAGGGGTGGACAAATAGAAGCATTCGGATACCACACTTGTATGTACCTACCTACTTTCTATGCAATTATAGAACTATTCTATTCTATTCTACCAATAGCAAATAAACAGAACATATTCCCTTCAGCTTTACTGTACTATAAACTTATTTTTAAATAGCTGCTACCGTAATGAACTCAATTATAAAGCAAATAATATAATTAAGTAATGAAATTAAAAATAAAGTTTAATTTGTACTAAGTCGTTAAGGATCGCTGGTAACGAAACTAAATCAAAAGACGCTAATTTTTGACAGTAATTGTTCTTTTTTATGTTATCCTAATAAACTACACACCAAACAAACATTCAATAAAGGTACCTACAAAAATAATGCAACTCTACTGAGTCAAGTAAAAACACAATGAGAACTTGGATGCTAGAGCGAACCCAGCGAGCTTGAGAATTGGGGCACCCATTGTTCGCTCGCTTCGCTCGCTCAACGTTCGCTTCACTCACTCTTGCAACCTACATAGGCTTTTTACTAAGTCGAGATGTGTCGGCACTTGGGGCACCCTGACTCAGACAGGTTAGGTTCGAAGAGGATGGGGGTTCCCCCACAGAGCTTACTTCCAGTAACCCCCGGGCAACGCCGTGTCTGACCACCGTAACGGAGTGGCAGACCGGCGGCTAAAGAGCTCTGTGACTTGCAGCAATAACAAGCGGACGGCTGCAAGTATGCCGAAAACCAAAGCCAGACGCGACGCCTCCGGGCGATTTTTAACTTCTGCTCGTCCCTCCCAGGACGAGGATGCAAATGGCCCTTCTCAGGGCCAACTCAGCGGCCCTTCTCAGGGCCAATCCACTGGCCCTTCTAAGGGCCCCGCCGAAGCTGGCCGCACACCATCCGCGGCCAGCTTATCTAGTCTGCGGGCGGAGTTTTCGGACACCGACGAGTCCGTCATGGACACGTTGGCGGCCGAGAACGACCGCCTCCAGCGGAAGCGGGCCTACCTGAGGCTCGGGTCCGGGGGCTCCTCGGAGTCTGTGGGCAAGTCGAGGAAGAAGCCGAAGTCAAAAAAGGCTTCGACTCCTGCTTCGACCCCCACCCACGATGTGGGCCTAATAGACGCCGAGCGTCAGTTAGGCCTGGCAAGGAGGGAGCAGCTGCAGCAGGACCTTGAGGAGAAGGTCGCTGCCAGGGAGCAGCAGGTGCGGGCCGCCAGGTCGAGGGCTGGCTATGGCACATCCATAGTGCTGTACGCCGACCACTCCCTGGCGGAGCTGGAGCGCATGGCGCTCCAGGACAAGGAGGAGGTACTGGAGGTCGCCTCCAAGTCCTCAAACTTGAAGGGGACCTTCCAGAAGGCCCTCAAATGCCGGGCCATCAGTCTGCACGGCATTGTCCTGGAGCTGGCCAAGCGGACGGCCACGGACGAGACGCGGCAGCTGCAGGCGAAGGTGGATCGCCTGCAGGCAGAGGTCAGCCAGCTACACCAGAAGCTGGCTGAGGCCACGGCCCGGCCTGCTCAACCTGCCCCGGGTCCGGTGGTAGGAGGCTCCTCCTCCTCCCTTTCCAACCTTGAGGATATAATCCGAAAGGTTGTCATGGAGGAGAGGGCCTTCACCAGAGCCTGCTTTGCAGGCATCGAGGACCGGCTCTTGCCGGAACGGCGGCTCCGCCCGCCGCTAGCGGCGGATAAGAGTCCACCACCGAGGGAGCCGGAACCTGCGCCTCTAGCAGGCTCGGCATCGGGTGCGCAGGCCCCGAAGCCCTCCAAGGGCAAAGGCAAGGGCAAGAGGACCAAGGTGGCTCCTCAAACCCCCACCACAAGCGCGGAGGGAGCGTCTGCCACTCCAGCAGCCCCCGAGAACTCGCAGGAGGAAGACGCCCTCCTTCCCTCCACCACCCCGTCCAACCAGTCGTGGACGGAAGTGGTCAGGAGAGGAAAAGGGAAGGGAGGGAAGAAGTCGGCCCCCAAGCCCGCTGCGACTGCTTCGGCAGCCCAGAAGGCTCCGGTGGGCGGGAGGAAGTTGGTTCCTCCCAAAACTGCGGCGGTCGTGGTGACCATCACCCCGGAGGCTGCGGAGCGGGGTGAAACGTACGAGTCCGTCCTAAGACGGGCTCGTGCTAACGCGGATCCTTCCCGGCTGGGGATCGGCAACATCACGTGCCGCCGCACCCAGGCCGGAGCCCGAATTTTTGAGTTCGGGGGGGAGCAGCGCGGCGCAAACGCGGACCTCTTTGCAACAAAGTTGCAAGAGGTCATCGCAGATGTGGCAACGGTCGCAAGACCAGTCAAGACCGCATCTTTGGAGGTGATCGATATGGACGATTCGGTCACCAAAGAGGATGTGGTGGCGGCCGTTGCCGCTGCGGGAGGCTGCAGCGAAAGCGCTGTGAAGGGGGGAGCCATCGGGCCCGGTCGCCGTGGCTTGGGCGCCATCCGCGTCGAGTGCCCAGTCGCTGCGGCGGCGGCCGCCCTTAAAGCTACCAAGGGACGGCTGCTCGTGGGCTTCAGCTCGGCTGTGGTCCGGCCGCTTGAGGACAAGCCGGCCCGGTGCTTCAAGTGCTTCGCGCCGGGCCACACCCGATCTACGTGTCCCTCCAAGTCCGACTGGGGAGAGTGTTGCTTCCAGTGCGGACAGGAGGGACACAGGAGTGCCACCTGTAGCGCCGCTACGCCACACTGCCCGGCGTGTGCTGCCAGTGGCCGCCCCGCTGGGCACAGGATGGGGGGCAGGAGTTGCCAGCCGCCCACGAGGAAGGGCATAGTGCCGGCGCAGGTTCGCCCTGTCGCCGCCACCGCCGCTGTCGCCGCCGCTGTAACTCCAGCTCCAGCGGCGGCAGCTGAGGAGGGGGGTGCGATGTTGGAATAATGGTTTCCAATCATCGCATCCTCCAGGCGAACATTAACCACTGCAGAGCGGCCCAGGACCTGCTGCTGCAGGCCATGGCTGAGTGGTTGGTGAACGTAGCGGTGGTCGCCGAGCCCTACTCGATCCCCGGCAGTTGGCTGGGTGACGAGGACGGCTTGGTGGCACTAGCGGCGCGGTCCTCCACAGACTCCCCTCCCCTCTCGCTATTAGAGAGGGGACCAGGATACGTGGCCGCCGCGTGGGGAGAGGTAGCCCTCGTGGGCGTCTATTTCTCCCCAAACCGCCCTCTCCGGGACTTCGAGAACTATCTCGGAGTCCTGGCCGCCGTGGTCGGCAGGGCGGCGCCGCGTCAGGTCTCCGTATTGGGAGACCTGAATGCCAAGTCGGTGACCTGGGGCAACCCGGCCACTGACCCTCGCGGGCGGGCAGTGGAGATGTGGGCAGCCTCCTCTGGACTCTCCCTCCTCAACAGAGGAAACGTCCAGACATGCGTGCGGCGGCAGGGTGGCTCGATAGTAGACGTCACTTTTGCCACCCCTGCGTTGGCCGCGCGCGTGCTGAACTGGCGGGTGGACCTGGTGGAAACCATGTCGGACCACCGCTACGTGCGGTTCGACATCTCCACCGGTGGCCCCGGAGAGACGCGGCCCCCCTGGGGGCGGTCAGCGTTTCCAAGGTGGGCTCTCACCCGCCTGGACAGGGAGGCGGCGGCGGAGGCGGCGTTTATCCAGGACTGGCTTTCGCCGCCTTCCGCTGGCCTGGACGTTGACACCGTGGCGGGACACCTGAGGGAGTCTCTGACCGAGTTGTGCAATTCTAGCATGCCTCGGTCCGGCCGACCGCTGCCCAATCGGGCGGTGTACTGGTGGTCGGTGGAGCTGGAGGGGCTTCGAGCGACGTGCGTGGGGGCCAGAAGGGCCTACGCGCGGAGCAGGCGGCGGCGTCGACGAGACCACGCCCACGAGGACCACCTCTATGAGATGTACATAGAGGCAAAAGTGGTCCTCGAGCGGGCCATCGCCGACGCCAGGGACTCGGCGAGAGCGGAGATGCTGGAGGGTCTCGACCGGGATCCCTACGGGAGGCCATACAAGGCGGCGCGCAACAAGCTGCGCCCCTTTGGTCCCCCGGTGGCCGAGACCCTGGAGCCCTCATTCCTGGATGGGGTGGTTCAGTCCCTGTTCCCGTGCAGGGACAACTTCACCCCGCCAGTGATGGACCCTCCGCGGGGGACGTCTCCGCCAGCTGAGGAGGAAGAGGAGGCCCCTCCTGTCACGGAGTCGGAACTCAGCGCGGCGATTGTGCACATCCGCGCCAAGAAGACTGCTCCGGGCCCCGACGGTGTCCCGGCGAGGGTGGTGGCAATTGCCGCCACTCAAATGGAGGAGCGGTTTCGGGACCTCTTTAGCGCATGTCTTGCGTCTGGGAGGTTCCCGAAACCGTGGAAGGAGGGGCAGTTGTGCCTCCTTCGCAAGGAGGGCCGCCCGGCAGACTCCCCCTCGGCATACCGACCCATCGTCCTGCTCGATGAGGTCGGCAAAATGTTCGAGGGGATAATCGCTGCCCGCCTAAAGGGCCACCTACAGAATGTGGGGCCGGACTTGTCGGACGCTCAGTTCGGTTTCCGGGCTGAGCGTTCTAGGGTAGACGCGCTGGCCCGCCTTAAGGGCCAGGTGAAGGAGGCGATGGAGGCGGGGGACGGATTGTTGGCGGTGTCATTCGACATAGCCAACGCCTTCAATTCTGTTCCCCACAGCATCATCCTAGAGGCGCTCCGATTCCACGGGGTGCCTCCATACATGCGGCGTCTTCTGGCCAGCTACCTGGAGGATCGGGCGATCGTCCTCGTGAACAGGGTTGGCCAAGTCCGGCGGTACGCAGTCGAGGCCGGCGTTCCGCAGGGGTCAGTCGTGGGACCTCTCCTCTGGAACGTCGGCTACGACTGGCTCTTGCGGGGAACTCTCCTCCGAGGCACGAGTGTCGTCTGCTACGCGGATGACACTCTCCTCACCGCCCGGGGGGAGAGTTTCAGGGAGGCGGCCAACTTGGCCTCGGCGGGCGGATCCTTGGTCGCAGGGAGGATCCGCCGCCTAGGATTGACGGTGGCGCTGCACAAGACCGAGGCCGTGTTCTTCCACGGGCCTCGGCAGCGCCAACCACTAGACGCCCACATTTTTGTGGAGGGCGTCCGAATTGGGGTGAAGGCCCAGATGAAATATCTGGGCCTTGTTCTCGACAGCAGGTGGCGTTTCGGCCCGCATTTTAGCGGGCTGTCGTCGCGCCTGCTGAAGACTGCGGGCGCCCTCTCATGGCTGCTCCCCAACTTGGGGGGGCCCAGCGCGCGATGCCGGCAACTTTACGCCGGCATCTTGAGGAGTATGGCCCTTTACGGGGCCCCCATTTGGGAGGACTCCCTCAAAAGGAGGGAGAACGCCGCCGCATTGCGGGCCCCCAAAGGGCCATAGCCCAGCGGGTGGCGAGGGCCTACCGCACGGTCGGCTTCTCCGCGGCATGTGCTCTGGCCGGCACCCCGCCTTGGGAGCTCGAGGCGTGGGTGCTCGCCAGAGTATATGAATGGACGGCGGGGCGGAGGGCGAGAGGAGAACGCCCAGCCCCGGAAGAGCGGGAGGCCGTCCGGCGGGAGGCGAAGGACGCCATTGTCGTCCACTGGACGCGGGACCTCGCCGCCGCAGCCTTCGGCCGCCGAACCCTCGACGCGATTGGGCCGGTCCTGCGAGACTGGCTCGAGCGGTCGCACGGGTTCCTCTCCTTCCGTCTGGTGCAGGTGCTGTCCGGGCACGGTTGCTTCGGATCGTACCTGCACCGTATCGGGCGGGAGGAGACGCCGTCGTGTCACGACTGTGGCGCGGCGGAGGACACGGCGCAGCACACTCTCGAAGTGTGCCCGTCGTGGTCCGAGCCGCGCCGCAGTCTCACCGCGGCGATCGGAATGGACCTCTCGCTCCCCGGCTTGGTCAACGCCATGCTGGGGGATGAGGGGTCCTGGGCGGCAGTCGCCTCCTTCTGCGAACACGTCATGTCCCAGAAGGAGGCGGCGGAGCGCGCGCGGGAGGAAGACCCTCTCGCGGCGCCGCTCCGAAGGCGGAGGAGGGGTCGAAGAAGACGTCAGTATGACAGTCATCTCCGACTCCTCCCAGGTGGAAGCCAGCAGGCGACGGGTGCGGGGGCACCCTCGCCTGTATTGCACAGGCTTCCACGAGTGCCGGACGGGAATGGCCAGGTGTTCCCGGCCATTCCCGTAGCCCCCCAGCCGGGGGGACATGCGGGGCCCGCCAGATAGGCGGGCATGCGCCGGGGGGGTTGTGGACGCAAAGGCTGAGCCGGATTCCCATGACCCCCCCATCAAGGCGATTAGGGAACACCGCTGAGTTTTAGTGGGTATACTGCCACTCTGGCAGGGAGTCCCACATACTCCGCCTCGTCCCCCGACGAGCGGAGATGCGTAATGTCATTTCTCAGCGACAAAAAAAAAAAAAAAAAAAAGGTTCGAAGAGGATGGCGGGGGATGGGTTTAAGTAGGCGAGCGAATGAGCCCCCGTCATCTCCTTCGTGATACTCGCGTTAGGTTCCTTTAAACCCTGCAGACAGAAATAATGAAAATGTCCTTGTCCTCAGAGCTTGTTACAAAGTAATATTCCCAGATTTTAGCATAATTTAGTTTGACTTTGACTTTTGGGGAGTTCGTCAGTTCGACCTTGACTTTTATGGTGTTGACCTTGACCAATGACATTTTCATAGTCAATGACCATGAAATGTCATTGACCACATTATTGCTTGGAAAACAATTTAGACCCGCCATGTGTACTTCGCTTCGCTTGTATCCCACTACAATCGTGAATGAAACTTTTGGCGACTTTTTCTCAGGACCTATGGTTTTGCAGCAACGGTGGCCCAGTGGTAAAGGCCCCGACTTACGAGTTGTAGGTCGTGGGTTCGAACCCAAGCAGGCGCTTTACTTTGTGTAAATAATTTTATCAACACTGCTCTCAAAACAGTGAAGTAAAACATCGTGAGGAAACCGGTATGTCCTATAATAAAAAAATTCGAAGACATGTAACATCCGCACTGGGCCCGCGTGGTGGATTACAGCCTACTCCGTCTCACAGAGAGGAGGTCTGTGTTCCAGGAGTGGAAAAATTAAAGGCTGACTATGCATTATGCATGGTTTTGATAAGTTTGGGGTTTTCAAAAATGCACTAATACGGGTATGTTCTACAAAGAAAAACCTGTACTATGAAAAATCACCGGTCCTTGTAGTATACAATGCTTCCATTATTTTCCAGATCCAGTTCTTGGTCATTCGGTTTATTTTTTATTTTCAGCAATTAATTTTACTGTAATTCCATCCCTTCAAAGAAAGGAAAATTGTTTCCTCCGGGATATACAGTTTTGCGTCAGGATCGTGCTGGCGATGCAGGATGGGGTGGTGTACTGCTCGCGGTACGTGATCAGTATAAAGTGCAACAAGTAGTCGATATTGACGGCTACTCGAGCGATATTGAGGTTGTGATTGGTATTATAACACTAAAGTTTACTAAAATCATATGTTGTGTGGTGTACATACCTCCTAGGTCGAGTGATAGCAAGTATATTGAAACCTTTTGTGTGTTAGAGAATGTTGTTGCAAAGTTTGAAAAATTTGACGTGTTAATATTAGGCGACTTTAATTTAAACTCTTGTAGTGAGAATGTTATTATGCATTACAATTATCTGATAACTTTTTGTAAATTAACGCAACACAATACCGTTTGCAATAATTTCGGTAAGATGTTAGATTTGGTGCTGAGCAGTTTGGACGTTGAGACGATTGATGTAAGTGGTGATGTGGAGCCTGTGGTCCCGGCTGATGCCTATCATCCGCCACTATTAGTGAGGGTGCGAGGTAAGTGTGCTGAGCAGCCGCGGGGTCGCATGGTGCGCGCACCTTGTTTTCCAGGCTGTGACGACGATACTAAGCCAACAGAATGGAATTTCCGTAAAGCTGATTTTCAATCTTTATATGGTGAGTTGTATTCAACAAAATGGGACGATGTATATACACAAACAGACGTTGACGAAGCTGTCAGATTACTTTACAGCAAGTTACATGAAATTTTTGAAAAACATGTACCAAAAAAAAACAGAATAAACAAAAACTCGAAGTACCAGTATCCGGTGTGGTTTACACCCGTAATAGTTAAAACTTTGAAAGATAAGTATTTTCATTTAAAAAAATTCAAGCAGCTTAAATTAGAGTTTAATCAGGAATTATACAAATTTTACAGACAGCGAGCTAAAGAGCTAATCGATCAGACATATACTGAATATATCCGACAAACCGAGGCGGATATAAAGAGGGATCCTAAAAGTTTTTGGAATTTTGTTAAAGGTCAGCAGGCTCGCAGACAAACGTGCACTGATTTTGAATATGATGGACGGATCGTGGTAGGGGTAGAAGCAGCAAATGCCTTTGCTAAATACTTCAGTTCAGTGTTTCTGCCGTATGACCCTGGTTTGTCTGCAGCCAATGCTGAGCTGGAGGCAACAGACCCGCTATGCTCCGCGCGGATAGCCATAGATGTGGTTGACTCAGCCGACATATCAGTAGCAATTCGCCGCCTAAAAGCCCATTCATCTGCAGGGCCTGATGGAATTCCACCCTTTATTCTTAAAGACTGCTTGGAAATATTTAGAGAACCACTTCTATTTGTATATAACTTAGCCCTACAAACAGCTTCTTATCCTGCAGAGTGGAAAATTTCACGGGTTACTCCTGTACCCAAGGGTGGCGCCAGGTCAAAAGTGGACAACTACAGGCCTATTGCGGTTCTGTCAGCTTTCGGCAAGGTCTTTGAGTCGATACTTAATCAGTACATCACCAGACAGATCAAGACCCAACTGTCCGAGTGTCAGCATGGCTTTAGGGCTGGTAAATCCACTGTGACAAACCATATTAATTTTGTAGACTATGCCGTCACCGAAATGGATAAAAATAAGCAAGTTGACGTGGCTTATTTTGACTTTAAAAAGGCCTTCGATCGCGTCCAAAATGACGTCTTACTTAAAAAATTATCTGCAATAGGTTTTACCCCGAAGTTGCTTCAACTCTTCTCGAGTTATTTAACTAATCGTTTTCAGTATGTCCAAATCTCTGGACATAAATCTGCTCCATATTTAACTTGCTCTGGTGTAAGCCAGGGTAGCACCCTTGGACCTACGCAATTTATTGTAATGGCTAATGACCTGCCGAAGGTCGTCAAGGCGGCACGATGTCTCATGTTTGCGGATGACCTGAAGTTATTCTTGGGTATTAACAACGAGCATGACTGTGAGGCTCTGCAGAGGGACATCGATATGGTAGTAAAATGGAGTGAAGCCAATCACTTAGAATTTAACACTTCTAAGTGCAAGACTATGTCTTTTACCCGTTCGCGTGCGCCCATTCAACATACCTACCACATATCAGGGGTCCCTCTGGAGCGCGTCAGCGAAATAAAAGATCTTGGACTGACCTTGGACGCGAATATGACTTTTAATAAGCACATTAATAATATCTGTGGTAAAGCCTTTCAATCACTTGGTTTCGTTATGCGACAGGCAAGTAGGTTTAAAGACAGGAATGTTATTCTCACTCTTTATTATTCGTTTGTACGTAGCAAACTTGAATACAATGCGTTGGTATGGGATCCACATGAGCAAAAATACAAGCTCATGATAGAACGGGTCCAGCGAAAATTTGCTCGCTACCTATATAAAAAAATATATGGGTATTATCCCTATTTGTATCCGTCTCTGTTTGTTGCGGGAATGGTAGGAGTCAACACGTTGGAACTAAGACGTAAGTGTGCGCTGTTGATGCACTACTACTTATTGCTCAATAATAAGATAGATGACGCGACTACACTATCTCGCTGTTCATTGTTTGCTCCGGACCGGCTGCGGACTTCGCGCGCCTGTGCCTCGCGGTGCCCGCTCGCGGCGCCGCCAGTGCGTACCCATACTGCTCGCTTTGCTCCCACAACCCAGGCGATCAATTTGCTGAACGCCCTAATTGCTCAGGAGCCGGAAATTGATATATTTTTGTATAGCAGTAAATATATGTTAAATGTTTGTATTAAGTTCTTTAGCTAAATGTTATGTTGTTGGCTTGCTGCGCGCTTTGGTGTTTACTGTAAGTGCAGCATGCAATAGTAATATAAATAAATAAATAAATAAATAAATTATACTGATTTTACGCTTTTAATTTTACGCCTACAATACGACAGTTTGTAAAATTAATAATGAAAATTTTTTGATATGGCAACCATATGTTCTGTGATGGCAACATTGCATTACAAAATGTCAAAACCCGATGTCGACAGTGATGGTTTTCAGAAAGTAAAAATAAAACGAAATAAGCGAAGTCTCGTATACCATACGAAACTGAGACATTTAACTGTTGAAATAGAAAAAAACAAAGTTATAGACGTTGTCAAAACAACGAAGTGAGTTTTGCCTTGTTCTTTTCACAATAATAACATCTCAAAATTTTTAGGTTATTTACTTGTAATTTTCCATTTTTCAGGCGGATCCGCTGCTGTGTCGAAGAATTACGGCTTTCAGACTTCTCGAAAGACGTCTTAAAAGCCGTGAGTAGCGTTATACGAGATAGAACAGTCATAGAAATCTATTGTATAGGACTTGGTAATGTAGCAGAATATCATACTTCTAGGTATCAGTTAGCTCTCTTGCTGTGCCTAAAGGAGCATTTTAACCCCGAAAAAGTGTTCGTATATGATCCTATATTTTATAACAGTGAATGTGAAATCCTTAAGCAGTTACACCTTGAGGTTTTATACTATAATGACGAAGGTTGTTATCCGATATCTGATAAAGGACCCACTATAGTATTCTTTCCTCACTGTTCAAAACAGTTGACGAACAGTTTTCTTTGGAGTAACTGGGGTCCTAATTTACACAACTGTATACTTATTTGTAACAGTTTTAACAACCTCTCTGACAGTCTGCCCAAAAGATTGCTCTCAGAATCTGTCCCATTTATAGCCAAAATACTCCCACATACATCAGAGCAGCTATTGAATAATAATTTTAAGTTCACTGATTGCTTTAATGATACTTCAATTCATACATTCCCTAAAGAAAATCTAGAACAACTTGACTGTGAATTTTGGATAAAAGGTGAACAACCGAAATACGAGGACGCTGAAGAATTTATTACAATTAATGCACTGCAGAACCTGAAAATTTAATTTGTTTGAAGGTATAAAATGGCATCCATTTCAACAAAGCCGCCATTAGCGACACTACGTCTGTTGCTATCAGAGATACGCAAAACAAGCTCATCAAAGAAAATAGCAGATAATCAAATGGTCCTGTACATATTCGATCAGTACAGGAAACATCAGACTACGGATCAACAACTTTGCAAGGCAGTCGATGAGATGCATTACAAGGCAAAAACTTACTGCGATTACCTTGTGAACTCAAGACGGTACAAAGAAATCAATGCAGATTATAAGGGAAAGGGGGAACGTAGCACTGAGGAGACTGCCAATATGGTTGGTTTCAAGATGCCTCATGATCCAAAACCTCAACGGAAATAGAAACAAATTAAAAAAAAACAAATGATTAAATTAGATGTAGATTTCTGTAAATAAATGTTGTACTTACTAAGAGTTTATAAAGTCTTTTATTTGGAATACAATTTTTATAAAATATATCAGCACAAATATATTACATTTTATACAAGAGGGAAGACATTGTTCTTAGAAATACATATACATTATTAATTATACCTATGTATTTTCTGTACTTTTAATTAAGGGGAAGCGCTAAGGTAGCCCGCGAAATTCAAATTTTCTTACGTTTTTTGCAATTTGCTGGTCAGTATTAAGTTGTAAGTTGATTAAAATATGATTCGCGGTCGTAACAAATATGTATTTACAGAATTAGTAATACAACTTGTTAAGTTAGTATAATCCCCAAATGTCAAGATTTCATGAAATAATCATTCTTGGGGATTACTTGGTCTTGGAGAGTTGTGTTGATGACTTTAATGATTATAATTCTGTTCATATTTGTTACGGCCGCGACTATTAATGTAATCAACGTACAACTTAATACTGGCCAGCAAATGCAATAAAACGTAAAAAAATGAATTTCGTGGGCTACCCTGGCGATTTTGCCTTAATCAAGACTAGACTCTCTTGAAAAAGGAAATGACACTAGTAAATGCACTTATTTAATAAAAAAAATAAGTAACCAGTACTTTTCATAATATCAAAGTAATTCGGACATCGGCAACTGATACAGCCCGATTCAAACTTTATGGCGGAACGTGAGGCGAGTCGCTGCGCTGAAACACATTCACAGGCTTGCCACCTCGCCCGAGATCTTGCGGTAGCCCCGGATAAGCTTAACGGCTACCACCTTCTGGGGCGCGTTCAGGCCGCCGCAGTGAACGCGCCCACATCGGGGCCCCGTATAGGGCCCTGCCAGTCGATTCTATAAAAATCTCAGCGTGAAAACTTAGGTGAAGTGAGTTTTCTTTTCCTAGGAATTGACACTACTGACAGCTCACTCCACGCTCACTTCACCTAAGTTTTCACGGCGAGATTTTTACAGAATAGCACCGCTGGACCGCACGACATGAAGTTTGAATCCACCTGTATTTCTACAGTTCTTTATTTTGATCCTTCAACATAATAATTTCTTCATTATAATCTCTAATGGGTGTATTGCTTCTCAATGAGCTTGGCAATAGTTTGCAGCTGCATGTTGCTAGTTCCTTCGTAGATGGTTCCGATCTTGGCGTCACGGAAGAACTTCTCTTGTGGAAAATCTTTGGTGAAACCAACTCCTCCCATAAAGTCTATGCATTTTGATGTCAGCTTCTGGGCGATTTCTGGGAAATGAGACTTATTGTTAGTTGATAGGGTACATAAATTGTAGACATTAATGTTGGTTGGTTTTAATGTTGTCTCCTATCTTACAAAGATCGAGAAGAATAGAATATTCTTTATTATGTACACTATAAGGATTAGTTTTGAATGTAGAAATTTTACTTTTGGTGACAATATGGGTGGGTATGGGAGGTGGGTGGTAAAAGCGTGTGATTGATGCTATGTGAAGTTAAGCATCTGAAAAAACATATTAAAACGTTCTATCCAGAACTGCTATAAGTACTAATCTCCAAATGTCGTGATAGACGCCGCCGCGCTGCGCGCCGTCATAAAACTTTAGAGCAAGACGACACGAGGCCGAGTATAGTGCCTTTAAAAATCCCGGACTAACGCTGGTTTTCCACCAGAGATGAGCGAGGAATGTGTGTAAAACCAATACCAACGCTAACTTAGTTCAAGCTATAAAAATGAAGCGATGTTATTGGTTGGTTTCACACATATCCCTCGCTACGCATCCTCGCGAGGATGCGTAGCGAGGGATATGTGTGTGAAACCAACCAATAACATCGCTTCAACTCGGTCATCTCTGGTGGAAACGCAGCCTAAATATTAACTTTCCTACTCGCATGTTTTACGACGACGACTGCTGCTACCGCAAGTCTGACTCTTAACATAGGTAATAATAATAAAAATTGACAGGTATTGGAAACCTTGACTTCTGAAAAGTTCTGAGCTAGGTAAAACCCCGTGTTACAGAAGTCAGTATCTTCTCTCCGTACCTAATGTCGCTAATAATTATGCAATAAAAAAACTATTAAAAATAAAAAGTACCTATGCATAAAATATTTCTTTACGATCTTGTTCATATAGAAATATTTTATGTACCTACTTATACTTTTTTTTTTGTTTTTTGATGGGGTTGTGGTGTATGTGTGTCTCTCAAGGTGGGGATAGGTAGCGCACAAAGATATAATGTGTGTAGTAGGTACCCGAAGCATAATATTTAGCCATGGCGGCTTCCTTGACGAAGTCCAAGCCGTTCTCTTTGAGCCTGGCCGCATTGTAGGTCAGTAGACGGGCGGCTTCCAACTGGGTTTGCAGGTGAGCGATCTGGTAGCTGATACCCTGGAAGAAGACAAAACATTTAAAATGAATATTAAGTGTTTTGGAAGGCTAATTAATACTGAAATTATCAAAACGTCTGTCACTGGTTAACAGGCAGGTAATCAAATCAATCACGTTTTGTAAAATTATTGATAAAGTAACTCACATGAGTTTGACAGTTTGTTAGCAAATTTTTGGGTGTTAAAGCTACAATAAAATTCACCGGGATGCCGGCGCAGCCAGGTCGCGTCGCCAGGGAAAGTATAACCGCGAAATAGTACCAATACCAAGCGGACGCCAGGTCACCCACAAGAAATTAGATTCAAGCCATTTGATTGGTTGAAACTAGTGTTAAGTAATGCCTGAGTAATGAGTGACGTTCGGGACAGTGGACCTACTAGGCCTCATTGGTTTAATGGGTTTGATAGGCGCCTCTGTCGAGCCTGACGTTAGGTAAACATAAAAACTGAAGCTAGAGTCGTATAGGAAACTTCAAAGTCAGTGCAGGACGAATAATGCCATCCCTTTTTCGCAACGGCACACTGATTGTTTTAACCATTCCCTGATGCAGGTAACTGGATGGTCCTCAACAAATTTTTACTTTCTATATTTAAGATACGGGATCTAAATCTAGATGTAATAATTGGGGAAAGCCTTTGACAAGCAGTGACAGTGAGATTGCGTAGGCTAAGTAAAAAAAAAAAAAACTAAGGTAGGTATAGGTGGTCGTTTCAGGATGCAATTTAGAAGTTGTTGCTTCTTGAATGTCAATCTTACGCCTTTTCGCTTCTAGCAGTTTGGTATTAAAAAGTTGATCTTACCTGGAAAGAGTAGATGCTCTTCCCGAACTGTTTCCTCTCCAGCGTGTAGGGGATAGTGGCGTCCATGCATCCCTGACACAGTCCGATCATCTGCGACGCGATACCGATGCGGCCCTCGTTCAGGAAACCAGCGGCATATTTGTAACTAGGGAGGAAGAAATGAGGAATTTTAATATCTGACTGGGCCAGTGGGCCTAAAAGTCCTTTCCCTAAAATTCTAAATGGGTATGCTTTGTCCTTTATACCAGGGTATTGCCACGATCAACTTAGTTGCCCAAAAACTTTTTTGTCTCTGTCGCTTCTCCTCGTCGAGATTTGGACGACGCGGGCACGG
Organism: Mesoligia furuncula; assembly: GCA_916614155.1. Taxonomy (NCBI): domain Eukaryota; kingdom Metazoa; phylum Arthropoda; class Insecta; order Lepidoptera; family Noctuidae; genus Mesoligia; species Mesoligia furuncula. The sequence goes on along the minus strand of OU744807.1, from coordinate 25,355,877 downwards.
GAGCGGCAGAAATGCTACTTCTTCGTAAAATTTTGCCGCATTCATCAACATGGATTTCGAAGAGACGGTTGTGGTCTGTGAGCTTTTTCCAAGAAACCGAAGATGACAAGGCGCGGACAAAAAAGCCTCACAGCTGTTGCGTTGCTTTATGCGCGCACTTTTATACAAACTTAGTAAACATGATGTGAGAGACAAATTAGTTGCGGAGATAATAGTTGCTCGTGGGCGCCCGCCCTTGAAGTTTCGGATTCTTTGGTGTAGGTATAGGTGCCTAAATTTTCTCTCAAAAGATGAACCAGTCGTTAAACTTTGTAGTTTATGGGGCTGACGGCCACGGTTACTGAAGTAGGTACCAGGATTTAAGATTTTAATACGGGGGTTTAAAAATAAACTGTACTTTCGGTGCTGATTTTTACGGGGTTAAAAATTGTCCGGTAACTTTTATTAAGCCCAACACAACACAGTCCTAAGTAGACTTTTCCAGAAACATCAAAGCTTTTAACGCATTAAAACCACAAGTTTTATGAACTTTTTTAGTTATAAATGTTACGTTGTTTGCTGCACGCTTTGGTGTAAACTGTAAGTGCACCAAACAAATTGTTACACAAATAAATCTGATTGTGACTTGTGGGTTCTCCAGTTGGCCAAAGCATGGTCAAGGCTTTAGAAAATAAAAAAGTTGCCCTCGATTTACATACCCTTTCCCATATTCTCCAAGAATGCTGCTTTCATGCACCCTGACGTTGTCAAAGTGTACCATGCAGGTGCCAGACGCGCGGATACCGAGCTTGTTCTCAGGCTTGGCGACGGTCAGACCGGGGGTGTCGCGTTCTATGATGAAGCAAGTGATGCCTTTGTAGCCCTGGAAGATTAAGGGGTTCGTGTTTTATTGTTGGAGTCACTTATTAAAATAAATTATTTACTTTGAACAGGTTTACGATCCTGTTCTATGCTATGGCATAGTAAAAAATTCTGCCATGGGGGTTTTATGTTCTTTTTTGGATGGGAAACATTCCGATGGCCCACCTCATGGCTGAAAAGAATAAGAAAGAAACTCAGCTGTCTATGGGCATTTGCAATGCTAGGATGCCTTGCCCAGAGAGACAAAAAACTCTCCTATGCTTGTACCTATTAGTGTAATTACACCAGCAGCCTAATTTCGTAATCACAATTTGAATTATTTTGAACGATATTGCTTTACCATTGCTTCATGTGTTCGAAAAAATTGTCTGCTCAACAACATATTTAAAGCAATGAAAGTAGTTGGAACATGAAAGCCATTGCTGTTAGTGTGTTACACAATTATCCCGCAGTATCCATATCCATACTAATATTATAAATTCGAAAGTAAGTTTGTCTGTCTGTATGTTACCTTTTCACGCCTAAACCACTGAACGGATTTCGATAAAATTTGGCAGAGAGATACATTGCATCTCGCTCGGGGAAGGACATGTAATAGTTTTTATCGATATACTTCGCGGGCGGAAGCTAGTCATCCATATACTCTAAATCGGAACACATGGCAGCAGTCGGCAGAAAAAAGGTATGGTGATCAAATTGTGATGGTAGTGGTACTACCCTGGATGAACTTCATCACTAACAGCTTTGGTAGGTAGGTACTGGTAGCCACCGGTTCTTCAAACACATTTTGTAGATGATCATAAATCTTCTTACCTTAGACGGGTCAGCGTTAGCCATAACAAGGAACACGCCAGCGACATCAGAGTTGGAGATCCACATCTTGGAGCCGTTGATGACGTAGTGTTCGCCATCCTTCTTGGCTACAGTCTTCAGAGCGAAGGCGTCGGAGCCTGAGCTTGGTTCCGTGAGGCAGAAACTGCCGGCCTGGAACACGGAAAAGTGGTGTGGTTAGAAGTTAGTTGAATTAATACAAGACGACAGGACTTGGTGGAGTGAGGAAAAGAGTCTGCTGTTTCATAGAAAAGTGTACCCAAGGGGTCAAAATGTATAGACCAGCAGGTTTCGTACCCAAAGGGTAAAAACGGACCCTATTACTAAGACTCCACTGTCCGTCTGTCACCAGGCTGTATCTCATGAACCGTGATAGCTAGACAGTTGAAATTTTCACAGATGATGTATTTCTGTTGCCGCTATAACAACAAATAGGTACCTACTAAAAACAGAATAAAATAAATATTTAATGGAAGCTTCCATACAACAAACGTGTTCTTTTAGGCGTTTTTGCCTTGTGGTACCGAACCCTTCGTGTCCAAGTGCGAGTTCGACTCGCACTTGGCCAGTTTTTTTAAATTAATGTCGTAAAATTTCAACGCAGCGGGTTCAGAATCATGTACTGAACCCATGATAACATGGTGATGGAGTTCGGACCAAAACCCTTGAGATTCCACTGACCCTATAAATATAAAAGATGATAAGAAAGAGTTCCACTTACATATTCGGTACACAGCTTAGTCAAATACTTCTGCTTCTGTTCTTCAGTTCCCAGCTTCATGAACAGTGAGTTGACGAGCGTGTTGTGGATGTCGACGAAGGCGGCGACGGAAGGGTCTACTCTGGACAGCTCCTCGACCACCAGCATCATCGTGAGGAACCCGCAGCCGGAGCCGCTGTAGTCAGTGGGGGTTTCAATGCCCATCAACTGTGAAGGTAGAATATGGTTATATAAGTAAGTATGATATGTTGTTTTACGGAAGGTAAGCTGAAATTTATAATATGGATTTATTTTTCTCCTCCACTAGGGAGGAGAAAAATAAATCCATATTATAAATTCGAAAGTAACTCTCTGTCTGTCTGTATGTTACCGTTTCACGCCTAAACCACTGAACGGATTTCGATAAAATTTGGCAGAGAAATAGACTGCATCCCGAGGACGTTACGGACATAGGATAGTTTTTATCAACATACCTCGCGGGCGTAGCCGCGGGCGGAAGCTAGTAAAGGATAAGGAGATGGAGTAAAGATGTGACCGAATGGTAGCCAAGATAAGGCCAAAGATACCAGGGCCTTCCAACAGCGCGTGATGTTAAGTAGCCTATAGCCTGCCTCGAGCACTGGGCTATCAAATGCAAAAATCATTTTTAAAATCGGACTAGTATAGGTCTACCAGAATCTCACGGCAAAAAAAAAAACAACAAAACTTTGTGGTTTTCATACATTTATGACATTGGCTGCTGCTGCTGCTGCTGCTGCTGCTGCTGTATTGTCAAATGTATTAAAACCACAAAGTTTTTTTGTTTTTTTTTTGCCATGAGATTCTGGTAGACCTATACCAGTCTGATTTTAAAAATGATTTTTGCATTTGATGGAGATTAGTGCGTTCAAACAAACTCTTCAGCTTTATTATTAGTACTAGCTGCTGCCAGCGACTTTGTCTGCCTGAATTTTTTTGTACCCCAGACCCACCCCATCGCATCGTATCACCTCACATCACAGTCACTTCGTTTTCGCTTAGCGGTCTTTCTGACTTTATGCCTTTTTGCTCGGCTCCTTAAGGGCCTTAGCGTGAGGTTAAGTAGCCTAAAGCCTTCCTTAAAAATGGCGCTAGTACAGAGGTATGAGGAACAGGGTGTAAAGTTCACTCATACTCTATAGAAAAGGGAGGATCCTCCGACCAAACGGGTGTTGTGTCTGGCGGGCAACTGCCCGATGATTCAAGTTGCGCGGTAAACTCTGCTTGCGAGATGCAGGATTTTGCATGACGTCAGTATGACGCGTTGTCCACATGTGGCGTTGTAGATACCGTTCCACTAGTAAATACAAAAATATTTTTTCAAATCCGACTGGTAGTTATCAGAGATTAGCGCGTTCAAACAAACAAACGCTTCAGCTTTATTCCATCATCTGCCTATAGCCTTTTCCCAACTATGTTGGGGTCGGCTTCCAGTCTAACCGGATGCAACTAAATAATACCCGTATTTTACATGGAGCGACTGCCTATCTGACATGCACAACCCAGTTACTGTGTAATACGATACCCCTTGGTAAGACTGGTTGTCAGACATTCGGGCTTCCGACTACCCGTATCGACTGCCAAAGATCCACGAATGACAGCCGTGACCAACAGCTTAACGTGCTTTCCGAGGCACGGAGGGGTCTCGGTATGTAAAGATGGTCACCCATCCACAGACCAACCGCGGCTAGCGAAGCTTAACTTGATCGATCGACCTGTGCGGCTGTTATTATTTAGCCACGGGCCCCTCTCTTCAGCTTTATTATTAGTATTTTATAGGTATAGATTATGCGCATTATGCACCTGAATAATGTTAAGTGTTAAGTAGGTATTTTGGATACCAGAGCTGTATAAGATAAAACAACAAACAAACATGATATTTCCTAAATTAGAATTCGTGACATTCACTTGAATGTCAAACTGATATTAATTTTATTATTATATCAGAATCTTTAAATGACATCAGTGAGTTTATTGCCACTTCGTGATGCACAATAGCATCATTTGTTTGGATAATTGTTTCGCATGAAGCGTAACATCAATGATGAATTGCATATTGTGAGATTGAGTAGGTAAGTACTTTCTTAAATCTTTTCTTTGAATTTGGTACCAGTTGAATGAACTATAGGAGTAGGTACTTTTTGAATTAGGTACCAGTTGAATGAACTACACTCGAGAGCAATGAATCCGGGTCACTTAAAGAATCCTAAAAATCTCGGAAACTAAAAATGATAGGTTTTTTTTTTTTTTTGCGGATGGGAAATCATCAAATGACTCCTCCCGCTCTGGGTGGAGCGGAAGGGAGTGTCAGACTCTTACTGACTAAAACCCACCCGTGTTCCTTCCTTAGCCCTTTATGTTCCGGGCCAGCGGTAACCCTTTCGGACAATCCCGCTGACCCGGCAGGCTTCGGCCCTAAGGGGCCCCTCCTCGATGCTGACATCTCTTTAAGGCGCGCGTGGAACACGTACGCGCCGTCTGGCACGGGCCTGGTCCTGATCGGGCGGTGAGCTACCCATTACTCTCCGCCCGCAGGCCCGCGCCTACGGTGGCCGGGAGTCGTCACGCGGCTCCCGACGCCCGGAGCGTCTCCCGCGGCGGCTGGGACGGGAGGCTCTCTCCCTGAGCCGTCCCGTCACCACCTTCGCTAGCATGACTGCTTCGCAGAAGGAGGTGACTGCCTCCCACTCCCTCTCGCCCCGGACCATGGCTTGCACCAGGGCCGGACGCGAGAGGTCGCCGTCGCTGCCAATCGCCTCTACGAGGACACAGCGGTGCTCCGCCCAAGCGGGGCAGACCTCCACCGTGTGCTCCACCGTGTCCTCTGGGCGAAAAATGCTAGGTTAATGCAATAAATTGTATTTAATAGACAATGTAATACAAGGAGTATTACATTGTCTGATGAAATGAAGGTATTAAAACTTCTTAGTTATTGTAAAGTTATATCATAAAAAAATCAAATTTGAAAAAGGGCCACTTTCGAAGATGGAACTACGAAATTACAGCATTTGGTTTTGCTTTTGTTTGTAATCTGTCATTTATGTGGGTACATAAACCATGTTGATAGTGCTCTATGTTCATTATTCAAGCTGAAATTATGTCACTTACGCTTGAAGAATGCACCAGAATACTTACAATGCTGGAAACCGGCCGGAGTCAGCGCGATACAGCCAGGACTGTCGGTGTGTCGCTGTCAACAGTACAAAGAGTTCTCCGACGTTACGAAGAAACTGGTTCTAACCTACGCAGACCAGGAACGGGCAGAACCAGGTGTACCACAGCACGAGAAGACCGATACTTGGTGAACACCATGCTTCGAAATCGCTTTCTCACAGGAACTGAACTCACAAATCAGTTTCGACGCCTCGGAGGAAGTAACTCAAGTGCATGGACAGTAAGACGTCGGCTTGCTGAATTTAACTTAAAACCCCTTAGACCTGCAAACGGCCCTAAACTGGAGCGTGGGCATCGTATTTCAAGACTAAGATATGCCCAGAGCCACGTAAATTGGAGTATTGAAGATTGGTCAAAAGTTATCTTCTCCGACGAATCAAAATTTATGCTCTACAAGCACGATGGAAGACACAGAGTGTATCGAAGACCAGGGGAAAGATTTAAGCAAGCATGCATCGAATAAAAAGTAGCCTACGGTGGTGGGTCTGTACTTGTGTGGGCCGGAATTTCTTCTGAAAGTCGCACAGAGCTGGTGATCATAGAAAACGGCTCTTTAACTAGCGTAAGATATGTGGAAGAAATCCTCAATGATCACGTTGGTCCATTTATGGTCAATTTAGGTGAGGATGCTATATTTATGCATGACAATGCCCGACCTCATACAGGTAGGATTGTGAATGACTACCTTCAAGAGATGAACATTACTCGTATGGAGTGGCCAGCGCGCAGCCCGGATATCAACCCGATCGAGCATGCTTGGGACGAGCTAGGCAGATGCGTAAAACAACGAAACCCTCCCCCAATCACGCTTCGTGAGCTCAAAATTGCTCTCACAGAGGAATGGGAGAATATTCCCCAAAATCGTATAAGGAACTTGGTGTACAGCATGCCAAACCGCGTAAACGCAGTAATGGAAGCACGAGGAGGCAATACGAAGTATTAAAATTCAAGAAAATCGTAATAAAGTTCAAAAATTTCATGTTTCCTATTTTTGTTTTAAGGAGAGATCAGCAGTTTTTTTCTTTATGTAATTTTGTGTTAATAAAATGTATGGTGACTCATATTTTTTTTACTTTCATTTAAGGAGTATTACATTGTCTATTAAATACAATTTATTGCATTAACCTATCATTTTTAGTTTCCGAGATTTTTAACATTCTTTAAGTGACCCGGATTCATTGCTCTCGAGTGTATTTCAAGGTTTGCAGTAGATAGGGTCAAATTAAATGGGCTAGTGAAACTTGACCGTATATTACGTGATGGAATGTGTATCGATTTTTAAAACATGATAAAACAAAAAAGAAATCAATTAGATTGTAGCGGTATCTACAACGCCACATGCGAAAGACGCGTCATACTGGCGTCACGCAAAATCCTGCATCTCACAAGCAGAGTTTACCGCGCAACTAGCATAGATACAACGGCCCGACATGGATCATCGGGCAGTTGCCCGCTAGTCACAACACCCGTCTGGTCGGAGGATCCTCCCTTTTCTTCAGAATATGAGTGAACTTTACACCCTGGTCCTCTCACCTCTATAAGATGATCTTTTTTATTCTCATTTCATGTTTAGATAACGATACTCATCACGTCTGCAGTTTCGCTAGCAAATTTAATTTGACCCTGTATAACTTTGATTAGGTAATCTTTAAATACTTACAAGCCATTATTCTATTGATTTTACTGGCCCATTGTCCCACGGCTGGGCAAATGCCTCCCAAAATTTCTTCCATCGAGCGCGACTCTGCCCTATGTGTCGCCAATTCCTAAGGACGACATTGGATGTCTTCCTTAGGAATTGGCACCTCATCGTCTCCTTCGTGGTCTAACCACAGCCGCCCAGCAATGCCGTTGTTTTAGATAACCAACCCAGCAGATGTAAGGTCATAGCACACGTATGAAATCGGAAAGGGATCGGCACCGTATCGCCTTTCGCCTCGCCGTCAAACAGGCGTCAACCTAACGTAAGCACGTAACCAAAGCGGATTAGAAGCTTCGATACGTCGACTCGGCTACGGCTACGGCTTACGGCTCGCCGACCGCTGTTTGATGGTGCAGCAGGCAGGCCGGTGGGGTGAGAGGTGCAAGGGTGGACAAAGAGACGTAAGCGCGGTGACGACGAGCCGTAAGCGCGGGGCGACGAGCCATAAGTGCGGGGACGACGAGCTGTGGCTGTGACGCACCGCACCGCGGTTCGGGCGATTACGTTACGATCCTGATTAGTGTGCGTTTAATAGGGAGTCTCATACAAAGAATACTGAACGTATCGAGTTGATACGGTGCCGATCCCTTTCCGGTTTGATACGTGTGCTATGACCTTTATTCTGGAAAAATCTCACCGTAAAAACTTAGTTGACGGGAGTTTGACGTAAGCTGTCATTAGTGTCAACCCCTAGCATCGGGTGGAATGGATACGAAATAGATCGGCTGGTTTCTGCGAGCCGTGCGTTCGGTATGCGGCAGTCATAAGTCGTTGTAAGTGGTTGTTTGTAGGTATACAGGGTTATTGGTAAAACATTAAAATCAGCTGTTCCCTACATTTATGTTCCTACAACTCGTTAAAATGTAGGAAACAGATTTTATTTCGCGATTTCAGGTATGGTCCCATAGTAAAAGTTGTTTATAATGATGAGTACAATGTCCTCTTAAAAGGTTGTTAATGTTTTACCAATAACCCTGTTTAATTTAATACTTACACCATTGTCAAAAAGCAATTGTCTGACGCTGTCATCGATGCGGTGTTCGTCTTCCATTTTCCTGACTAGTGGAGCTATCTGTTCTGACGCCAGTTTTCTGACTGTAATGAAAAAGAAGAGATTTTTATAGAGAAGATATTTATAAGCAAGCTAACGCTTTACCTACTAAGTAGATTTGCGTAACACATTAACAGTAGGAATGGCTTTCATGTTGACAGATCAGCAACATTCATTGCGCTTTTTTACGTTGTTGAGCAGACAAATTTTAGAACATATGAAGCAATGGATTAGCTATATCCTTTAATTCCTTTGTGCTCACTAGTTCCTTTAGCAGTTCCTTTGAAGGAACTACTGAGACATTTTCGGATCAGTAGTTCCTTTGCAAAAGCTAAAGGAACTACTGAGACTAGATAGTTCCTTTAGCAGTGCCTTTGTAGGAAACAAACACATATCTGTAACTCACAAACACATATTAAACCTACACATTTAGGTGTAGGGACTGGAATTTAGAGATTTTAAATGTCTTTGTGCCGCTTTTTTCAAATTTTCGAGCTTATGGAATCCCATGCTTACGGGCGTGCGGTCCTTCTAAACGTTGGAGAAAACAGACCACGTCTGTGTGCAATATTGTCAAGAGATATGTAGGCCCATGAAAATGTCTTTATGGCTTCTTTTCCTATACTTACCTAAATTTGATAATAAACCGCACCAGAGGCAGCCCCATTAATCCTGAAGACTCTCAAGATAATTGGATATTGGACCTACCCTCTCCTACATGTCTCAGTAGGTACTTATGCGTACAATATCAAAAAGTAAGCACTTTGTTTATGAAAGGAATTTATATTCAAGAATGTTCTCCTATTTTTTTTCTATATTGACAGGATATGATATGGGTGTTACTATTATCACATCAAGTAGGCAAGTAGCTGAAACTGTCACTATAAGAAGTTCTAGGTAGGTACATTTTACGCTGACGACACGTCTGCTCTACTTTTTTCGGCTGACTCAGAAAATGAAGTCTACAATCTTGCGCAACACGGATTCAACATTGTAAATAAATGGCTTCAAATTAACTCACTAACCCTAAACGCAGATAAGACTAATTACATTAAGTTTTCGATGCGCAAGCAAATATCGAAAATCCCCTCCGCGTTGCATGCTCATTGTTGCCCAGTCCCTGCAGATAGCCAGTGTAGGTGTCCTAATATTAAAAAAACAGATAAAATAAAGTACCTGGGTATTATAATAGATGAAACCCTTTCCTTCAAACCACATATGGAAGCTCTAAATAATAGAATTCGTAAACTGATATACGTATTCAAAAAGATACGATTTATTGCAGATCCAAAAATAATTAGGCAAGTATACTTTGCTCTTTGTCAGTCAATTTTGACTTACTGTATTACTTCATGGGGTGGGGCGAGTAAAACTTTGTTATTACACATTGAAAGAGCTCAAAGAGCTATTCTCAAGGTGGCTACATGCCGCCCTTTTCTTTTCCCCACTAACATCCTATATAAAGCTTGTAAAGTACTTACAGTTCGACAGTTATTTATAATGAGCACTGTACTAAAACAACACGCAGCGCTTCCATACAGCACTGAATTTACAAAAAGGAGACGGAAAGATATAGTTTGCCCTCAAAAAAGTACAAAACACGCTTTTACAGCCAAATTTTATATGTACCTCGGACCGCTACTCTATAATAGGCTGAATGATAAAGAAAACATCTACTCCATAAATCATAGTAACTGCAAGAAAATCCTTATGAAGGCTCTTCAAACTATGTCCTATGGAGATACAGAGAAGTTATTACTTGTGCTAAAGTAAATATTTGTATGTTAATTTTTGTATGTTTGTATTTTATAATTTTACTAGCTGCGCCACGCGGTTTCACCCGCGTAAGTGTCGATCCCGTGGGAATATCGGGATAAAAAGTAGCCTATATGTTAATCCAGGCTGTCAGCTACCTCCGTACCAAATTTTATCCAAATTGGTCCAGCCGTTTGAGCGTGAAGAAGTAACAAACATATAAACACACACACACACTCACACACACACTCACAAACTTTCGCCTTTATAATATTATTATTATATTATTATTATTATAGTGTGATACACCTTTTTACATATATACTTACCAATAAGATGAATATTATAAGTATGTGATTATTTAATCAATTAATGTTACCTCCAATCGCCTGAAACACAGGATTACCTAGTTCAGGCTCAAATCATGGATGAACTCTATATAGATTTAAGAAAAACTGTATATAAAGTTAGTCTATTTTTTTTTTTTTTGAATAAATTTATTATTATTATTATTATTATTTATTATATTTAGGAACATAAGTAGAAGCACGTGGCGTTCTGCAGTTTCTGCGTACCCCCATGGGAACGACTTACCTACATACTCCTTGGTAGATATATAAGTAAGTTTATGTAGATACCTAATGGCGCATCCACACATGCCGAGCGGCACGGCCGGCGGCCAACCCGGCGGCCAAGCCGGCGGCCTGGCCGCCGGCACGCGCATCTTTTTCCTGCGGCGCGCGCGGCTTTTGGTTGCCGGCGGCAGTTTGCTTGCGGCTTCGATACGGAGTGGTAGAAAACTGAAACCGCATCTGCAGGCCGCCGGTAAAGCCGGCGGCAAATTCAGAGGCAAGGCAGCCTGAAAGCCGGCGGCAAACCCGGCGGCATGTGTGGATGCGCCATAAGAAGCTGTTTATAGTTTGTTAAAGAATGGCTTCATAAAAAAAAAACATTAATAAAAAACATAATTATAATGATACAGGATTTGCGCACAAAGCCAAGAGTCTGGTATGACTTGTTTTAAAAACATGTCACGCCACTGTTGCTATGCAGTCGACCGACAATAAATACCATGCTATTCAGGACAGTCGCGTGCAGAATATACTTATGTGGGTAATAACAAAGCAATGACTGCGTAGTGTATATTTATTTAAAGCCCGTACCTATCATGCATGACCTGATTAAACTGAAGTTAGTTTGTTGACAGCATTGTGGTCTTTAACTGAGCTTGACTGCCCGGTGGGTCTCGTGTTTGCAAGCGCGACTGAGCGTGGGGTTCTGGGTTGGATCCTCAGGTCGAGCAGTGTTACTTGGGTTTGTCCATTAGATTTTTAAGTAATAGCCCGGAGTTTGGAAGTTGGCGGTGTGATACCCCCATGTGTGAAACCACGTTAAGCTGTTGGTCCTGCGCCTGATCTCTCTCCGGTCGTGTACGATTGCGTGCCGTCCCATCGGACTATGAGAGTGGGGAAGAGGGAGTGTACCTGTGTCTGCGCACACACTTGTGCACTATAATATCTCCCGCGCCGAGACTAGTCTCGTTTGGGATGGGCCGTCATATCCAGAAAACGGTTCTAGAAGACTAACACAACACTACAAGAACGAGACAAAACAAAAAGAAAGATGACAAAGAGAGCAGTGAATTCATTGAAGAATAGATGGTATGTATGAATATAAATAATTAGCTGGAGACGGCTAGTCAAGAAGCACCCAGGACATCCAGCACTATGTTTACAGATGGACAATAAAGCTGGGAGACTATCTATTCAAATCATTGCTGAACCTCAACATTCACTTGCCCTTGTTCCAGTTTATTTCGGATTGGCGAACATGGCATGTCTTCTTCCATACTTCGTCATTCCGTACATCCATTCCATACTCTCGGTAGTCACCCATTTTCTATACCCAGTCCAGCTATCGTTTATTTGTCTTTTCCTACGCTTATAGTCATCCACAATTATACTCGGAAACTTTCCTCACGACATTTTCCGCATTCCTCCGCAGAATCACCATGATTCACACGCATATGTTTGATGTAATCATCATCGGACTCCAAAATAAATGCATCCATAGTTTAATCGATAGGTTCTCAATGTGGGCGATAACTCGGGTCCGTGGCTTAGGCCCCCAGTGGTCGACGCACCTGTGGCCGACGCCCCCGATTCGATTAATTTAATTCAAAGTAATTTTTGATCAAATGTACTGTCAGGCACAAAAATTGTTTTACAAAAATATTAAATGTACTTAATATTGGTTGCTGGCGATCTATTCTCTCTGCTATTTGATAGATAACTTTTGTTTAGCAAGAAAAATACTTTATTAATAGGGTGAAACACTTTTCTCGTTTAATGTACTAAGTGAAAAAGCACAAAAAAAAAGATATTAAATTAATCGAATTGGGGGCGTCGGCCACAGGTGCGTCGACGACTGGGGGCCTAAGCCACGGACCCGATAACTCGAGGGCGTTTAAGACTTTCAGGGGGCAGTAGAAGACCCAAGAAAATTATATATCTTATTTTACTCCTATAGAATATTCCAAGTTTAAATATAACCGTGGCAATAGCTGTTTCAGATATGACAGAGAGTAAGTAAAAAAAAAAATGGGGGCTCTAGAAAAAAATAAATTCTCTAAGTGGTGGGTCAAATAACCTATGAAACCTGAGAACCAATAGTCTTATCTAAAGGATGAAGACGATTGTCTTTCGTGAGTGCCCCCAATAGTCCTCCTCCTCGTTGTTTTATCAAACCAACTGAAAATGATTGCGATTAAATATCTACGAAATTATGTAGGTATATAATTATTTAACCTAACACCCACGAAACATTATCTCTACTTCTTACATCTTATCAGACACTACGTTCAAAACTTCGCCGAGCTCACTGTTGCTAAGTATTTTTGCGATTACAAACATTCGGAATTATCGTCCGATAATATTGACACAGTGTTATAATTACGTCAATGTGTTCGAGGGTTGGTCCGTTAATGTGATAAGTATGATAAAGGCACGTGTTGATTAAAATTGGACTATGAGCGTTGTTCCCCGATAGGAGAGAGGAATAACTTTCGAGATTCATCTAAGAATCTATGATAGTCTATACTGCAGTAGTCATGTTCTAGCAGCACTCATCTCCAAGGAAACTCCAGTGCACTCCATCTCCAAGGAAACTCGGGATACACTGCTCCTAGAAAAGAGCTCTAAAGGTCATAGCACACATCAACTTGGAAAGGGATAGTCACCGTATCGCCTTTTGCCTTGCCGTCAAACAATAATGAATAGTGTCAATAGTGTCAATCATCATTTCAGCCGAAAGACGTCCACTGCTGGACATAGGCCTCCCTCAAAAGGGGGGGGTTTGCCATAATCGCCACGCTTGGCAGGCGGGTTGGCGATCGCAGTATGGTATGGTGGTGGAATGCATAGAGAACGCTGCTACCCATTCTCCGGTACGCCCCTTGTCGTAAAAGGCGACTCCTTTTACGACACCCACGGGAAGTATGGGGTGGTGCTATTCTTTAAGTCCGGCACCACACAGACCAAATAGTGTCAATACCTAGCAAAAATAAACTCGCTTCACCTAAGTTTTCACGGTGAGATTTTTACAGAAGCGACTGGCAGTTGTATGAAATGGCTACTACAACACGATAAATTGACATAGGGCGTCAATTTTCTTATCAACTACCGTGACTGAACATTATTCATAGGAGCAACGAAAAAGAACCTGGCTTTAGATAATACAAGCCTAGAGACACTTTAAGCAGGTACTTGGATATGTGTTGAGCATGAGACATTAGTTGTCTGGTGAAAGTTGAATTGATTGTGAAGCAGTGTTGTCACTTAACTACGTAGGATCGGCTTAACCGCCCCTTCTCGTTGCAGTTGGGTAACCAAAACATGAATGCTTACATCATTGACTGCAGCAACTAGTTTATGTGGTAAGAAACAAGTTCTATTTGTAATACAGCTGATAAAGCAAGTGTTTGTTTATATTTCGGGTCATATCATCGGGCTATGTGTGGCTAAGAAATAACAGCCGCACGGTTCGATCGATCAGGTTAAGCTACCATGATGGGTGACCATCTTTAGGTACCTACATACCAAGAAAAAAAAAACACGTGTTTTTTTTTCTTGGTATGTAGGTATGTAGCCGGGACCAACGGGTCCCGGCTGTCATTCGTAGATCTTTGACAGTCGTTACGCATATACCTAGGTACCTACAGTTACTAAAAAAAGAATGTTGTATAATGCCAACAAATTTGTAATCATCCTCTCACTTAAAACACGCTTAAATAAAACGTCATGCAGTCAGAGACTGCTAAATGGAGGCTTTATAAGGGAGGTTCTAATATGAAGTCTGTCAATGAGGCGTTTGCCTTTAAAAGGCTCTCGCAGACAGGCGCGACGAGCATCTAGTAAAAAAAAATGGGAACTAATTTTTTGAGCTGTTATTTAAATATTCGAGATGTTATTATGATCAGTTGAAAAACATATTGAGCAGTTATTTAATTTAATGGCGGTTGATTAATTATTGCGACAGTAAAACATGGACAGTAATAAAAGATCAATTAGACTGTTATTTTATCATACAATGTCAATTCTAAAAATAATTGAGCAGTCCAATAACTAAATGAGCGGTAAAAATGATGGAATGGGCGGTTCGCTAAATAGTTCGGCAGATCATAGCGGATGCAAGAGCGAGCGAAGCGAGCTCGGGACTTGGGGCACCCCGATTAGGACAGGTTAGGTTCGAAGGGGATGACGGGGGCTCGAGTGAGCGAGCAAAGCGAGCGAACGAGCCCCCGTCATCCCCTTCGTGTTAGGTTCCTTTAAACCCTGTAGACAGAAATAGGGACCCCGCGAAGCGGGGCTCCGTCGACTACACACCCAAAACTACTTTACCACCTCATTGTTTATAGAATTGCTTAGAATGAGATTTATTACCGACAAATTCCGATTTATTACTGCCCACACGTAACTGCTCGTTCAATAATTTTTACCGCCCATTTAATTATTTTCCCACTCAATTATATGTATATTCACTGATCCATTTCATTATTTTTTATTACTCATTTTTGTTTACTTTACTGCTTAGTTTTAACTGCTGAACAAGTTATTAAACGTGCCATTTATAATTTTTAACTTACCAAAACCGCTATTTACAACTGCCTCTTTAAATCAGTGCCAAAAAAAATTATAAAAACTTTATGGAAGTTGTACTTTATCAGAATCGCGTTGCGTATAATTCTCAGCCTTATATCTTCTCAGCCTTTAAGCATTTTGTTAGGTATTCGTTCTGTTATCAGCTTAATTTTTACCTCTAACAAGGTCGATGATATTCGAGTTATCACCATCCTCGATAACACAATGACAATTTTTTATCAGTACCTAGACCTCTAGAGAACTTATTGACCGTGGCCCGTGGTGTGGATAAATGGATCGTTTTGATTCCATGGTGGCGACCAGTGTAGTCGGAAACATCCATACTAATATTATAAATTCGAAAGTAACTCTATCTGTCTGTATGTAACCTTTTCACGCCTAAACCACTGAACGGATTTCGATAAAATTTGGCAGAGAGATAGATTGCATCCCGGGTAAGAACATAAGATAGTTTTCATGGACATAACTTGCAGCTAGTAATATGATATTTAAAGAGGTAAAGGTTGTGAGTTTTTATGTATAAGTAGGTATAGGATCTTCGAAACTACTGATCTGATACCGAAAATGATTTCACTACTACACGAATGAAATCGTGGGCAGAAGTTAGACATTAATAAAAAGGTTTAAAGGGTTCGTAACTCGATGATTTTCGAGACTTTTTAACTGTGGGGGAACGAAACTTGATGATCTTCTAATTTTTGAGCAGAAATAAGCTTTTTGCAGAAAGATAACGTTGGAGTCCCAACAAAGCTAAAGACTAGGCGCATAGAAGACATATTGCATAGGTACCTACCTACTTAAGTTTCGATGTAAATAGATTGTTCTATGTCATTAACCGAGTTTTATCTTGTTACTAGCTCGGCTTCGCCCGCGAGGTATGTCGATAAAAACTATCGTATGTCCTTCCCCGGGATGCAATCAATCTCTCTGCCAAATTTTATCGAAATCCGTTCAAACTCAAACTCAAAGCATTTATTTCAATTAAACCTTGTACAGGCACTTTTGAATTGTCAAAATTAAATAGTCTGTCAGTTAGTCAGAAAGTTGAAGCTAGTTGCCCATTCCAAAACGTAGATCTCTATGGAGAAGAACGGGCAAGAAACTCCATGGACACTCTTTTAAATCAAGTTATTACAAAATCCTGGGTACATTATTCTTGTTGCTTCTATATGTGAGAACAATGTAAAAAGAAAAAGACAAATGAAGAAACAATTCAAAATATAAGATTAAAAATAAGCCTTGGCAGTTAGAGATGACCAGTCTCAACCGACGGCACCCGTTCACGAACATGACGCGTGGATCGGCACCATCCAGCTCAACCATTTTGTAGGGAACCGAATAATCCAACACACGCGCCACCATCGGTGAGACATTTAAGTGAGCATGACACGTTCTCAACTGCCATGCTCTTTCAAGTCAACAACAGAAAAATAAAAATCATAATAAACGAAAACATGGTTCTTACATTTACAAAATTTAAAAAAAAAATGCTTCTAAATTATACAAAACTATAGTTTGCAATTTACTTAAGATGTTAATATAATTCACTACCAAACAGGAAGAGGTATCTAATATTGCAGTATTCAACAATTAAAACTGGATTGAATAAATTAAAAAAGTTATGTTCGTAATGTCAGAAATATTGAAAAAGAAAAAGGGAAGCACCTCTTCCAAATATTGAAATTTTAACTAGTGAGCCCAAGTGCCTGTGGAGCAGGACCAGCATTAAGCCAAGCATTTTTATCTACGATATAATCATCCAACTTGTAATATGCTTGTCTACATAGTGTGCGTTTAATGCATGTTTTAAATTTCTTCTCATTTAATTGAAGAATATCGAATGGTATTTTATTATAACATTTTACACAGTAACCCATAAAAGAAGTTTTTACTTTAGACAATCTGAAACGCGGTTGATCTAATTTGTCCCTATTTCTAGTGTTAAAATTATGCCTATCACTTATCTTACTAAAAAGATGTAGATTTTTTCGAACGTACATAATGTTTTCATATATATATTGACAAGGAACCGTCATGATGTTAATTTCTTTAAACAGTTCTCGTAGAGAATCGCGTCTGCTGAGCTTGTAGATGGCTCTGACAGCCCTCTTTTGCAGAATGAAGATAGAATCAATATCTGCAGCCCGTCCCCACAACAAAATACCGTAAGACATGATGCTATGAAAGTAACTAAAATAGACCAGTCTCGCGGTATCCACGTCTGTTAATTGGCGAATTTTCCAAACAGCGTAAGCGGCTGAACTTAGCCGCCCTGCAAGTGATGTTAAGTGCGGACCCCACTGTAGCTTTGAGTCAAGCGCGATCCCCAGAAAAACCGTATTTTCGACGAATTCAAGTGTCTCCCTATTCAATACAACATGACATTCATTACTTCTAACATTCGGTAAAGCGAATCTAATGCATTTAGTTTTTTTCTCATTTAATACCAAATTATTCACAGTAAACCAATTATGGACCACATGCATAGCGTTATTTACGTCGTCAAGCTCTTGTGCACGTCTGCTTACTTTAAAAATCAGTGATGTGTCATCAGCAAATAACACCATTTGTGGTTGGTTTTTCAGTAAATGAGGTAAATCATTTATATATACTAAAAATAGGAATGGCCCCAATATTGAGCCCTGCGGTACTCCCATTTTGACTTTTAAGCCCGATGAATTCGTTCCGTGATTTAGGCGTGAAAAGGTAACATACAGACAGACAAGCAGACAGAGTTACTTTCGAATTCATAATATTATTAGTATGGATTGCCATTCAACAATGTTATTTTCAAACAGTTACTGAATAATAAAATAATTGTTTTCCGTAACATGTGCGTTTGCGTCATATTATGCCACGATACCTCATCACAACACACTTATCTCAACAACTCTATTATTTTCATATTTAGTCTCATTGGCGGTCAATTAAAGTCACTAATATGAGTGGGCCCAGAAAGAGACGGCGAGATGAACGATGAACGCGTGACAGGGGCTGGTTCGAGGGGACGCGGGAAAAGAGTTTCTTGAAGGATTTGGGGGAAGTCTTTGCCCAGAAGTGGGACAGTATAGGCTAACAAAATATAAAATAATATGTCGCAGATGGATTTTAGAATCCGCTGTTTTACAAAACCGCTAAGTTGTTTTACAAAACAGCTCTGTCATGTAAAACAACTGAACAACGTTCAGCTGGATTGTCATTGCGCTACGTTTTACAAAACTGCAACCGATGTTTAGACGTAATACTTGCGTAATATTTGCAGTCACAATGTCACAAGTCTTTCATATAACTCTGATAACTTTTGATTTTAATATTGTCCGTAGACCCTCCTTTAATATTTATTAGGGTAAAGAAAGGTTATTTGGTGAGGGAGGCAAATTTGTGATATACTCTTAAAAGTCTTCCAAAACGTTACCTATGCACGCAGTAACGCAGAATGATGCAACCAGTTCACCGTTTTTACCCTTCGGGTACGGAACCCTACAAAGTACGTACTTACTTAAATGACGCAAATGAACAAATTACAGATAAATAAGCCTAAATTAAATATAATAATGTTATCTCGTCTCATAGTCAATTAATTATTTATTATCATGATGCAACTGTCACTCAGTTATTACTGTTATTATGAAATATTTAATTTGTTGGATAAATATGTACGACTCGCGTTTTATAAATGTAAATGAACAAAGAGGTACCTAAGGGATTTGGGAATTTGTGGGTGTGAAAGTGACAAAATCAAAAGTCATTTATTTGGGGATTGTGGGTGTGACAGTGGCAAAATCAAGTCATTTATTTGGGGATTTGTGGGTGTGACAGTGGCAAAATCAAAAGTCATTTACTTATTTGAAAATGAGGCCGAGAATTATATACTCACATATGAGGTCGAGAGTCAGTACTCTTTGAACATAGAAATTACATAAGACTCACCTCCGTGCCTCGGAAAGCACAGTCGGAAAGCAGGTCAAGCCGTTGGTCCCGGCTATCATTCGTGGATCTTTGACAGTCGTTACGGGTACCTAGTCAGAAAGTCTGACAACCAGTCTTAACCAAGGAGTTTCGTATCAGTAACTGGGTTGTGGAGATCAGATAGGGGGAGCCACTCCATGTAAAATACTGGTACTCAGCTGCATCCGGTTAGACTGGAAGCCGACCACAACATATGTAGTAGGGAAAAAGGCTAGGCAGATTGCAGATGAATGTGGGTATGTAATTCTCAATTCCAACGATTGGGATCGAGAAAATGCATGGAGGAAAACACATTAAATAATTTCCACGTTATTACACAACTTACTTACCTTTAGTTACCTACTTATTTATTGAAGTAGTTACCTTTACAAGGTCAAATTAGATTAGCTAGCGAAACTCCGCAGACATTAGGCCTACACTCACACGCACACGAAGGGTTCCGTACCACAAGGCAAAAACGCCGAAAAAAAACACGTACCTACCCTTAAATATTTATTTTATTCTGTTTTTAGTATTTGTTGCAGGCGGTAACAGAAATAGATCATCTGTGAAAATTGCAACTGTCTCGCTATCACGGTTCATGAGATACAGCCTGGTGGCAGACGGACAGACGGACAGTGGAGTCTTAGTAATAGCCTAGGGTCCCGTTGTTACCCTTTGGGTACGGAACCCTAAAAAGATTTGATATATTTTTTTTGTTTGGGGTCGACGACCGCTGCGCTGGTAGTACATAGTTACTTGAAGTAAGAGTGGAGAAAATAAGTTTGTTTTTGTTTTGTCATGGCATGTTCGTTTTAGTTTACAAAAAAAAAAAATATGTTCAAACTGATATTTCAAGTCTACCACTTGTCGTAGATTCCAAAAATTAAATTCGAGTACAACGCGGTCACATTAACTCGACGCTTGGCGTTTCGGAATATACCTAATAAAAAATATAATTAAAACAACAACAGAAAACTAGCCCAATTACCGACGCGCGTATCGGTAACAAATACAAAGACAAAGGCCTAACACTTGCTGGGCGAGCTAAGGAATGCGGGCCTCGCATTCCAGAGATGCGTCGAGTTAATATGACCGCGTTGTAAATACATATTTTTTTTTGTTTAATCACGGTTAGGTATCGATACCCTGTGTCGATATCCATCACGTCTCCGAAGTTTCGCTAGCTATTTTAATTTGACCCTGTAGACTACGAATCTGCGGTGCAATTCTGTAAAAATCTCACCGTGAAAACTTAGGTGAAGTTAGCGTGGAGTGAGTTGTCAATAGTGTCAATTCCTAGCAAAAACACACTCACTTCACCTAAGTTTTCACGGTGAGATTTTTACAGAATCGACCGGCTAAGTAACAGCTTTTTGTGTATGTATGACGTGTAAATGTGATTCCGATATCCTATTTACAGAATGAATAAATTCATTTAATTTGTGAATTTTCTTTTTTTTTGCTAGCCAAGCTGTCCCACTTCTGGACAAAGAAGTTTCTTTACTACAAAAAATAACTTGTAAATAAATCACGTTCTGGGTAGGTATCCTATACCTACTAGCATAATGTTGATAAGATAGCAGAAGCAAGTTTCATAATTAATTTGTTTTGCTAAAATTATTTAATCAACCATAATCGGTGTTATCAAGAAAACTTAGGTTAGGAATTATCGTATAAATTGTAGTAGATACTTAGTGAAAATGTTGGAATTGAATAACACGATTAGAGGTACCTATGTATTTGGGGGTATTCCTCGAAACGCACCAACTTTGAAACGCACCAAAAGTATTCCTTGAAAAAATAGGTACTTATATTAATAAAAATATTACAATTTTATTCCCCGAAATGGATCAACGATGAAACAGAGAAGAGCATGAAGGATTCGTAATAAATGATATCGATACGTTTCAAAGTTGGTGCGTTTCGAGGAATACCCCGGTATTTGTAGCAAGTATTTTGATTAGAATGTAAAAGTGAATGGTAACTTACAAGATGATAGTTAACTGTTTAAACTTGATAGTTAGACTTTGAAAATAAGGCTTTTTAGTCGATTCGCACGATTTTACTCGCCCAAAACGGGCGAATCGACACTTTTAAATAAATAGTAAAAATGTGCACGTTTTATAATTATTTAACTATAATTTTTTCTTCTGTGCGCAGGTGTCCTTTTTTCTAAGCTTTAGAGCAGAAAATTCAAAATGTGGAAATTGCTTAATACCTATATTAACCCTTAGAACGTAGATCTATGCGAGACACAGTGGCTTTTTAATTGTGTCTGTAATTACGACATACAAGGGGAATATACATATATTTCTGGAGTTGTCGACACAGAGTACATTTGTATAGAGGAGAGTTGTCGACTCGCCCACAAATAAATTAACTTACTGCGAGTCGCCTATAGAAAATGGAATACTATTTAAAAGTGGCGATTCGCCCGTTTCGGGCGAATAAATTCGTGCGAATCGACTAATAAGCCGAAAATTATAGGTTCCACTTCCAGATAAATTTATTATAAACCTTGTGTCAATTCAATATTCAACTAGGTACGAGTTAAGTAAATAATGAGCCGAACCCCTATTCAATAATGGGATCGTGCCATTCAAGGGTCTAAAGCGGTCGTACTTACTTGTTTCTTGCATAGTTTGTTCGTCTTCGGTCAATACGGACAAAGGTCGAGGAGCAGTCACTTCCGAGCTGTAATTCCTCTGCATACCCGTTGCAACCACAGGAGCCCGCCATTGCTCCAGGATCTGCAAAAGCGGCTACTTTTAAAAACCAAACTTTAATACACCAAACGGAACTTGATTCAATATTCTTAAGTTGGCTAAACTTTTAAAAATCGAATTAATTCAACCATAGTAAACTATTTATTTTTAATTGAAGCATTGATCACACACCTTGCTGCCAACGCGGCGTAATGGGAACATTGTTTTTTTATTATTTATTTTGCACTATTTGTATGTGATGTGGCCGCGCCTGCGCTGAGCGGATTCAGAGTCGAACTGAGTTCATTCTCGAGGCCGGTCTGTTATCTCACTCGCACTAAAATAACGAGTTGCGACCAATTGGTGATCAATGATAGCCGATATTACGTGTTTAATGTATTCGAGTGACCTTGGCAG
Source organism: Mesoligia furuncula (assembly GCA_916614155.1). Classification (NCBI taxonomy): domain Eukaryota; kingdom Metazoa; phylum Arthropoda; class Insecta; order Lepidoptera; family Noctuidae; genus Mesoligia; species Mesoligia furuncula. Next base: position 25,333,532 of record OU744807.1, on the reverse strand, counting down.
TTACAAAATAAGTGTTTCTAAGCCAAATGTGTATTATCTTTGCGAATTCGTTGAAAGAAATAATTTGGATATTGGATGATCCTAGATACCTAGGTAAGTTAGCTTCCTGCAACGAAGCTGTTGAGATATTGTGAGTAGGTAGGTACCTAGTAACCGAACAGACAAAAATGGGTAAAAGAAGTGGTCTGTCCCACTTCAACATCCATCAACTTCCCGATAGTACTTAGGTAGGTATGTACATCGGTGGGTGTAGCAAGCAATGTTTTTAATATTTAAATTTTACCTAGATAAGAGGAACATAAAACCTGCTTTTCGTTAGGGACCTATTTACCGAGTAAGGTAAATATTAATTTATGATATCGTAGATGAATTTTATTATCTGTTTGATAATTTGCTTTTCATACCGGGAAATATTCCAGCGACACTCCCACAAAAATCATTTAATTACCTATTCAAAAAATCGGTAACTAGGCTGAGAAGCAGCACTTTTCAAACGTCAAAATGAACGGTCAATCTATTAAACGCTATGATTAAATTGAAGCCGAATGTTTTTTTGCATCTAAGATAGTTTTCGACTGTGGGTTTCGATAGACTCTTGAACCAACAATTGCCTCACTATAAAATAGCTAAACCTGATATGTAGGTACCTACCTATTTCTAGAACGGTCACTATGTAAATGATTGAATGTTTTTATTTGGGTGTCTAGGCGAACTGTAACTTAGTAACTAATGTACAGACGCCAGCACAACAAGCTACCCGAAACTGTCCCGAAACGCCGGACGACCGATATCTCGTCTTACAAAATCAAAATTAAAATATTGTCCAGCAGTGGACGTCTATCGGCTGAAAATATTGTATTTCACATAAATGGGCACTTTTGGATCGTCAGAAGCTAGGTGCACGGTTCCAATTAGTCATTTCCTATGGAGAAGAGCCGGCAAGAAACTCCACGGTTACTCTTTTTCAAAATAATTGGCTTTTACTTTACAATGTTTTCAAATTACAGTAGGTAGGTATGGGAGGACAGCCGGTCAACAAGGGTTCTTGATAAAATAAAATAAAAATCTACAGATCTAAAGTCTACAAGGCCTACAAAGTCCTCGCATTTACAAAATAAGAATATATCAGAAGGATAAATAAAAAATATAATATAAAAACCTACTAAAACCAAGTGATATGATTGCCAATACAACTACCTACTAATAAAGAGGTGGAAAATTAGAATTGTTTGTATATAATGTCAAATAATAAAAAGATTATGTCAAAGAGGTATGTAAAAAATAAAAATCGTAATTTGAGAGCAGTTAATAGACATTTACATAGTTATGCCGTCAATGAGGTGCCAGGGAAACCACATGTGCAGAAGGAATTATTTCCAAACTACCTTGTCTTCAACGTGTCTTTAATCTTATAGTATGCTTTTTTGATAAGGACACGTTTGATGAGGGTTTTAAACTTTCTATCGATAAGTTCTGTAACCGGCTTTGGCAACTTGTTATAAAAACGGATGCCGTTTACAAGAAATGACTTGCTAGTTTTAGTTAATTTAATTTTAGGTATCACAATTTCATTTTTACTACGTGTCGTCGTCGTTTCAGCCGATAGACGTCCACTGCTGGACATAGGCCTCCCCCAATTTTGGGAGGGTTTGCCATAATCGCCACGCTTGACAGGCGGGTTGGCGATCGCAGTATGGTATGATGGTGGAATACGTAGAGAACGCTGCTGCCCATTCTCCGGTACGATCCTTAGTCGCCTTTTACGACACCCACGAGAAGTAAGGGGTGGTGGTATTCTTTAAGTCCGGCACCACACGGACTACGTGTATTTATATTATATTATAGAAATCGCTCCTTATTTTGAAAAGTCCCAAGTTTTTGCGAACAAACAAAATACTTTCTAAAATATAAAGAGAAGGCAGAGTTAGTATATCAATTTCTTTGAATTTGTTTCTGAGAGACTCGCGAGGACCCATTTTATAGATCGCGCAGATTGCCTTCTTTTGTAAAATGAAAATTGAAGTTACGTCAGCTGCCGATCCCCACAGCAGAACTCCATAAGACATAATACTGTGGAAATAAGCAAAGTATACTAACCTAGCTGTGGCTATATCTGTCAACTGCCTTATTTTTCTTACTGCATATGCAGCTGAACTTAATCTACCTGAAAGAGCTCTAATGTGTGCGCCCCATTGTAATTTTGAATCTGAAGTAATTTTTAGAAATACCGTTTCCGTAACAGCATCTAGTTTTTTGCCATCAAGTTGTAAATTCAGACCCACTTGAGGTACATTTGGAAAGGAGAACTTAAGACATTTAGTATTCTTCGCATTAAGTAAAAGATTATTAGCTGCTAACCATTTCGAAAGAACAGCCAGACTATCGTTGACATGTAAGACATCCGTATCTTTTCTATCTATTTAAAAAATAAGAGAAGTGTCATCACCGAATAAAATTATATCCGACAAGTTAGCTATCTTGCAAGGAATGTCATTAATATAAACTAGAAACAGGAAAGGGCCAAGAATTAAGCCTTGAGGCACGCCCATTTTAACTAGAGACCCCGATGACGTCGCCCCGTTAACGTTTACTTTTTGCTGCCGCTTTGATAGATAGGAAAGAACAAGATCAGCAGCTTGTCCACGAAATCCTTATTGGTATAATTTACAGATCAGTGTATTATGGTCAACGCAGTCAAACGCTTTTGAGAGGTCACAGAAAATGCCAATTGCATCCTGGGAATTCTCCCAGGATTATAAATGTGCCTGATGAGTATTACTCCCGCGTCAGGCGTCGACTTACCTTTCGTGAAATCAAACTGGCGACTATGTAAAATCCCATTTGAATTAAAATGTGACAACATCTGAAGGTCAATTCTACTAATTTAAAACGTTCAAAATCTAGTCTCAGTCTCATCTCGGCGACAAGCAAATATCAAAAACATGTCAAAATGTTGGGAAATTAAAGGTAATTTTGTCAGATTGAGACTGAGATCAGACTGTGAATGCTCTTAAAATTACGAGAATTGCCCCTCAGGTCTAGCATGATTTTTTCATAGATGTTGCTCAGTGCTGGGAGCACAGATATAGGTCTATAATTGGAGGGATCAAACTTACTACCCGATTTGAAAAGTGGTACTACTTTACTATGTTTTATTAAGTCAGGAAACGTTCCGCTGTCTAAACATTGATTAAATAATATGCCTGTTAGGGCAGGGGCAATTGTGTCAATAATATCTACAAGAACCTTAACAGAAATACCCCAGTCTTCAGTGTTTCTTATGTTAAAACTTTTAAATGCTTTTTTAATTGTGGCAACAGTGTCATTACATCACTACGCCTTGCCAGGCAGGTATCCTTTTTTTTTTTTGTCGCTGAGAAATAACATTACGCATCTCCGCTCGTCGGGGGACGAGACGGAGTATGTGGGACTCCCTGCCAGAGTGGCAGTATACCCACTAAAACTCAGCGGTGTTCCCTCATGGCCTTGATGGGGGGGTCATGGGAATCCGGCTCAGCCTTTGCGTCCACAACCCCGCCGGCGCATGCCCGCCTATCCGGCGGGCCCCGCATGTCCCCCCGGCTGGGGGGCTACGGGAAAGTCCTGCCCAACTCCATTTGAGTTCCTTAATACGCGTTCCGCATAGGTACACTCAGAAAATAGAACCACTACCACTAGGACGCACCGTAGGAATTCATAAAATAAAAAAGGATGTACCTACTTAAAAAAAAAACCTAATGGAAACTATTCGTACGAGGATTAGGATGACTTGGAAGCAGCTGAACAACAGCAATGGACCCCGATGTACCGATAGTTAATCTGGCACCGTTGAAGAGACTGCAGTATGTACAATGCGTTTCAAATAAGAATAGGATCGACTTAGCGCCATGTTGTGACGTCATAGCCATAGCTGTCAAATCGAATAAATAAAAACAAATGTCTTGTTTTGCTCACCCGGGTAGGGTGAGCAAAACAAGATCATCTGCCTAGCCTTTTCCCAACCATGTTGGGGTCGGCTTCCAGTCTAACCGGATGCAGCTGAATACCAGTATTTTACATGGAGCGACTGCCTATCTGACCTCCACAACCCAGTTACTGGGTAATACGATACCCCTTGGTAAGACTGGTTGTCAGACTTTCGGGCTTCTGACTACCCGTAACAACTGTCAAAGATCCACAAATGACAGCCGGGACCAACTGCTTAACGTACTTTCCGAGGCACGGAGGGGTCACGGTATGTAAAGATGGTCACCCATCCACAGACCAACCGCGGCAAGCGTAGCTTAACCTGATCGATCGACCTGTGCGGCTGTTATTATTTAGCCACGGGCCCCTCGTTTTTATTTTAATAACATTAATTATTTACGAATCATGAGCGAACATTTTTTTATCTCAATTTAGTTGTTCAATTCCGCTCATGTCTGCATCACTGTTTGAGTGGTCATCGTCAACAAATAACAACAATAACTTTAACAGGAACCCACCCCGTAACATACAGAATTAACGAAAGAAACAGTAACACTCCACAAACACTCAGTCTTACGAAGAAGCACACCAACAACTACAGGTAACACTAACACCCAACAATTACAAGATGGCTGCTGGCATCTTCTTTACTTTCTGGTGAATCAACAATGAAAATAAGAAAGAAAGTAGCATAATTAAAAAAAAAAACTAATTATGACTAATTTTTTCATGTTTTTTTCACTTTGATTTATCTAAGACTCGGTTAAACAAAAAAAAAAAAAAGTTATTGATACCTACGCAAATAAGTTTTCTTTGCAAAACGTAGTTTTCAATCAACATTTGACAGATAGAGGTCATTGACGTTCCTATTCTTATTTGAATCGCATTGTGTAGCTCAAGACTCGATTAAATCATCTTCTGGGTAAGCTCACTCCATACTCTTCTTTATCTTTGTCTCTCTTCACTCTATATAAATAATAGAGTAAAGAGCAAACCCTCTTCAAATAAAAAAAAAATTGAAGATCGATTCTTTGATTTGATCGAGGCTTTTTAACCGACTTCAAAAAAGGAGGAGGTTTTTCGTAGTCCACAAACACTTAGCCGAGATGCTACTACCTACTACTATACTCTTCAGTCCTCTGCCGCGCATTTTGTTTGGGATCAGCCTACACTGTTTGCATAGTAACAAAATGCATAAAATAAAACTGGCGTGATTTGAAAAGGCGTTGGAGTTGTTTGACCAAGAAATCTTTAAAACGATAGCTGGTAAGCAATAGAGTCCTGATTTGAGTTAATAATAAGTCTACGACTAATGATATAATTTTATTGATCATTGGATAATCAGAGGATCATTACGGATTTCGGAGCGGGAGTACTGAAACCACTGTACAATAACTTACTACATACCTTCGTAGTACCTACGTGAAATGAAACGTTTTAACTCTGACAGCCGGATGTATTTTTATGTTGGTAGTCCCGTTTTCTAGAATCCTACAGAAACGGTCAAATAATTGCCATATGATGAAAAATACCGCAAAAAGAGGTAAAACAGAAGAAAAACAAATTGACTCCTAGTGATGTCTAACTTTTCACTAAAGTCTTTGGTACTTTGGTTTCTGCTTTCAGACATTCTGCTTATTATTTTCTTATCCGCTGAAGCGCCAAGACCCGCGTGAAAAAAAGTTGTAAATATATCAGGGATTACGTCATCACAGCGGGCGGCGGCCGCACGCTACAAAAAGGCGATTTACGACGTTGTTTCTTAGAATGGTGCTTACACTTGAATGTTTTTGTAATGGGAAGGAACAGGGCTATACCATAGCGTTTGTTTCGTTTGAGTGTATGAATGTTATCATTTCTAAAATTGGTTGTAAAAATGAACAAAGATAATTTTTGTCTCAGATTTCATGTAAATGGCTGTAATTAAAAAAAACAAGCGATGACCTATATGTTTTAAGGTTTTAAATGCATGGTGTGATAATTCTTAACATAAAAAATAAATAAAACCACATTGCATAGTACATTATTTATTATTTACAAGCATCCCAAGTTGAAAGAAAAATTTCGACTGAAAAAAATTATTGCGCCCAGACAAAAAAATTTTTTTCTACATATATCTGATACATAGGTTAAAAATATTGGTACCTGTAGTAAGCTTATTTAATGCTTCAACATATTTGTAAAAATCGTAGCAGTACAATTAAACACTGTACTAAAATAAGGTTCTGAAGACACATACAAGTTCTATCAAAAAATATTACTTAAATTTATTTAAAAAAAATGTCTTACAAGTTTGATCAAAATATAATATAATATTAATTAAATGATGTTTTATTAAATACCCTTTCCAAAGTAGTATTACACTTAATAATACGACACAATCAGAAAAAGCTTTACAGCAAATTGCGTCAGATTACAAGATCGCGTACGAATGGCGTCGGACGCGTGAACTTTGTTTACAATAATGAAGTAACGTTGGAATGTTTTCGTATTCAATGGACATAATATTCATTTAGATAATAATTGCTCGATGATTTGAAGGAATCACAGAAGAAATCAACGTAATTAGACCAAAACAACATGAGTTTGTTCAACAAGCATTGTTCGAACCATTGCCGGTTGAGGAAAAATACAGAAATTACGTATTTATTTTACTCACCAACTTGAATCCTGTACTAATTCTTATTACATCTAACATGGTTAACACTCACAAATAGTTTTTTACATGGGTTTCCTTGCTTACCTGATATATTTTGCAGTTTTGTGGCGGCTAAAATAAGTTCGACTTGCTCGCACAAGTGTCTAAAAAATTTGATTTACAATTTCAAATTTTTGAAATCATAGACAGGTCGCTTCAAGTGGTGTCATACATCAAAATACGCGGAATTTAAGTACGAACCATGCGAAATGAACGGAAAGGGAAAGTAATCTTTCATTGTGAAGCAATATGGACTAAATTGGAATCAATACCGCCCGGTTCTTTTGGGGACAGCGGGCGCTCAACGTCTCGTGCACTCTCGGGACCGTTTTTGTTTTAGCGGTTATCGGCGTGCTGCGCCGGTTTTTTCATAAAATAATCTGAAATTTCTTGCGCCCAGTGGGTTTCAAGTTAATAGCGACTTCAGTGCTGTTTTTAAATAAATGCAATTAAATTACAAAATACGATTTCAGTACTATAAACCAGTACTTGAAAATGAAATAAATTTTGTTCCGTTAACACTAATGTTATCATATAACGTTCCAAAATTTATAACGATACTAAAACATAAAAATATCAATAACGTTACAAAAAAAAAAACTTACAGAATATTATTTTCGTAGAACAATATTATAAGTAATGTTATAGGTATCAGTAACATTAAGCTTATCCGCATGTAATAACGTTACAGGTGAAACGTTACAGATTCATTTGAAACGTTATTCTTCATACTTTTTCTTCATCTTTATTGTATCGAAATGAATAGCGTTAATCATTATACTAATAACGATATATTGATAATATTCTTAGTGAACAGTTTAAGATTTCGTTCCGTTTGTCAGTATCGTTATAGCCAAGGGATTTATTTTGTTACGATCCTGGTGGAACGGTACAAATTATCGGTACCGGAACTACGCGTAACGTTATTTTGAGTAACGTTTCAAGTCCCTGCTTTAAACACTTGGCAGTGAAAATAAAACGAATAATCCCACAAGTTAATAAATACCTGGGTAAGTTAAATCAGAACATGGCAATACCTTACTCAACTGTCATTCAGTAATGGCATGGTTCGTTTCTTACGAGACTTTTCTCGAAAATTACTCGATTTCGTAGTCAATCTAAACTAGCACGCGGTGTATTTGTAAGCATATTGTGTGTTGTTTCAATATCGTGCGTTACGATAGAGTTCGCTGACCAAGACGCGTCAAAAATCTTGACTGTCACGGTTTAGACTTGACTAACTTCGCGTGTGGTGTTCTCAAGATTGCAAATCCTGAGACCTTGTGTCTAGTTACATACTTGAAAAATGGCCAAATGGGGCGAGGGTGACCCTAGATGGATCGTCGAGGAGCGGCCAGACGCCACAAATGTGAACAACTGGCATTGGACGGAAAAAAATGCGGGGCCGTGGTCGAAAGATCGGTTAAAAGAATTGTTGAATAACTTCAAAATAGCTCAAAATGGTGTGGATTGTAAGGTGGTGGAGGTGGAGAAGCTCGATGGTGAGGCATCAGCGAACAATAGGAAAGGAAAGTTAATATTTTTCTATGAATGGGACATCAAACTGAAGTGGGAAGGTACCTTAGCTGGTAGCAAAGATGTTGTGAAGGGAGAAGTGAGCATCCCGAACTTGTCTGAAGAACATGACGTTAGCGAAGTTGATGTGAGTATATTTATGTTAATTTTGTAAATTATTCATTCAGAAGCGCTTTGACATTCAAGTAACGTTTGGTTGATCTAACCTAGAAAAAATATTTTTATGTTGATCCTTTGTTTATCTGTTATAAATGTTTTATGAATCTTGCATGACTTGAAAATTGAGCATTTAATACTAATGAAATTTAGGTGTTTGTAACAATGTAATCATGACTGTGTCTTATAAATAGCATATATGTCTCATAAATTAGGGAAATAAAACCACAGACAGGAAACCAGTGGTTTTCTCATGATAAATTATGCCATTGTTGGAACTTTTCCATTTGGTAACTGAGAGCTGGTCATTTTCTGTTTATTTTCTCATAAATAATACTTCTTTGTTGCCCTTTAGCTTTTAGGTTTATAAAATAATGACTTCTGTGGTAATTTTTCATAAAATCAGGAGACTTTCTTACATTATTCGCCATACTTTGAACCAGTCTACTAAGGGTGTTACTGAGTAATTGGATTGTGTGGGTCAGATGGGCAGTTTTTTCATCTAATTCACTGGTATTCTGTTACATTTAGAGCTGCATCCGGTTAGACTGGAAGCCAACACCAACATGGAGAAACGCTTAGCAGATGATTGTGACTTAGAAAGTAGTTACTGCTTGTTGTTTTTAGGGTTCCGTACCCAAAGGGTAACAATGGGACCTTACTACTAAGACTCCACTGTCCGTCTGTCCGTCTGTCACCAGGCTGTATCTCATGAACTGTGATAGCTAGACAGTTGACATTTTCACAGATGATGTATTTCTGTTGCTGCTATAAGTGCTATAACCAAACATAGTAAAAACAGAATGAAATAAATATTTAGGGGGGCTCCTATACAACAGACGTTGTTTTATCGGCGTTTTTGCCTTGTGGTACGGTACCCTTTGTGTGTGAGTCTGACTCGCACTTGGTCAGTTTTTTAAACTAATAAGCACTGTTAGATAGGTAAAATGCTTTGCAATAGAGACAATGTTAACTAAACCTACCTATCTGCATACTTTCACTTTTATTCTTGTGTTTTGTCACTGGAACTTGAAAAAAGGCAAATAACAATATGAAATATAATCCCATTAGATCTCTTTTTATATGAGCAGTCAACATGAAATGCTTACAAATGTGTGAAACTTGAAATCATTGTCCATTTTATAGGAAACTAGTAGCGCCCCGCGGTTTTACCCGCATAAGTGTGTGACACTGGCAGAATAGTCGACAATGGCTTAATTAAAAAAAAAAAAGTGTAGATCCTGTAGGAATATCGGGATAAAAACTATCCTATGTCCTTCCCCGATATCCAATCACCCACTTAAGTTTCGATCCCGTGGGAATATCATGATAAAAACTGTCCTATGTCCTTTGCCGGGACTCAAACTATCTCTGTACCAAATTTCATTTAAAACGGCTTAAGCTTGAAGAGGTAACAGACAGACAGACAGACGTGTGTCTGTCTGTTACCTCTTTCGTATTTATAATATTAGTATGGATTATGAATCATAATTATTTTTAGATTCTTTTTTATAATTTTTCTTCTCAACCAAAGCACCTGCCATCTAATCTCTTCACCACCCTTGGTTGACTGGTAGAGAATGCCTAAGGCATTAAGTCTGCCTTTGTACCATTTTTGTGTGCAAAAAGGTTACAATTTTTTTTCTCTATTTGATTAAATATTCACGAGCTCTCATTGTCATTCTATCTTTCTCTACTTTCAGATTTCTGTCACAATCAAAGGCAGCGGCGAGGAAGCTCAAAGAGTCAAAGCATTCATGCACAACGTAGGCCGAGATAAAATCCGGGGCCAACTTACCGAATACATCCGTAGTCTCAAAGAAGAATTCTCCAAAGGTCTCATCCTTCCAAAGAAAGGTGAAGACTCTGTCAAACCAGATAATGTCTCGATGATAACTAGCGGTTTCAATAAGAAAGTCAGTATGGAACCGATTGTTGCTGCGAAGAGTAAGGATGTTGGTTGCAAGTTGGACACGAAAACTATTGAACTGTCAGAGAAGTTCCAGTGTCGTGCGCAGGAGTTCTATGATGCTATGACTAGAATAGAAATGGTTACTGCTTTCACACAGGTATGGTTCTTTTGATTATTTTGCGTCTGAATAGAAGTCTGGTCATTCACGCAACCGGCGTGCATGTATGCCCAGATGTATGAACGTAAACGAGGCAAAAGAAGTATGTGAGGATCATATCAGGTGGCTTGCGGACGGCGAGCAATATGGGCATCTCGCCGTCCAGTAAGGATCAGGCACGGGTCGACGGCGCGGCGGCGCGTTGTGCTCCACGCGCGCCTCAAAGAGATGTCAGCACTAACTGACGGGGTCCGCTAGGGCCGATGCCTGCCAGGGTCGTGGGTTGTTCAAAAGAGATACCGTGGCCCCTGGCACAGGCAACTGTAGGAACACGGGTGGGTTTTAGTCGGTAAAAGTCTGACACGCCCGGAGCGGGAGAAGTAATTTCCCACTCAATAAAAAAAATGAGGATCATATCAAGTGGCGTTCTGTAGTTTCTGCCTGCCCACGTGGTAAGATCGCGGGGGTTTCTGTATGTATAAATAGTAGTATTCAGACGCTGTTGGTTTACGCCTATAATGCAACTATTAGACTACTCTCAATAGCTGCATTATAGGCAAGAACCAAGCCCCTTCACTTGCATAAGGGTTAGCTGGTAATATTTTAGACAGAAATAAAAAATTGTAGCAACAGAGTGAGAGGGTTATGCCTCTCCTTTATTTTTGTGGTTGCGATTTTACTTATTCAACTATCAACTTCAACTTTATGTATTTTAAGTTGATTTTAGAGTGAATGTTTATCATAAAAAGGTCTTATATAAATGGTTGCAATGGAATTTAAACTTTGTTATGTATGTCATAGAGTTTGCAGTTTCAAAACTTGATAATAATCTGAGATTGTGCATTCAAACCTACTATTTTTCTGTCTCCTTTATGACTTTCAAGCTCAGGTTTTAAATAAATCAAGTAATTTTCCTTACAGGGTCACGTCAAGATGGATGCTTCGAAAGGTGGCAAGTTCGCGCTGTTCGGTGGCAATATATCCGGCGAGTTCAAGGAGCTGGTGCCTCACAAGAAGATTGTCCAATACTGGCGGTACAAGCAGTGGCCAGCTCAGCACTTCTCTGAGGTCACATTCACCATTGATGAGAAGGTAGCTTATTATCAAGTTGATTGGCATTAGGTTTTCCCTTCCATTGCTTTGTATGGATTAATAATTTTGAAATGTATTGCAGAAATTAATTGGCAAGTTTAAATTGCTCAATGTGTCTTGTTGCTTAAATTTTAATATGGTAAAAGTCTGGAAAAGACAAGTAAATTTTTAAAATTTAAGTTACATAAATCAACACTTTAATGAAATGTTAGAAACAATTAAATGCTATGCTCCTTTAGGTACGAGGGGCCCGTGGCTAAATAACAACAGCCGCACAAGTCGATCGATCAGGTTAAGATTCGCTTCCCGCGGTTGGTCTGTGGACGGGTGACCATCTTTACATACCGTGACCCCTCCGTGCCTCGGAAAGCACGTTAAGCCGTTGATCCCGGCTGTCATTCGTGGATCTTTGTCAGTCGTTACGGGTAGTCAGAAGCCCGAAAGTCTGACAACCAGTCTTATCAAGGGGTATCGTATTACCCAGTAATTGGGTTGTGGAGGCAGTTGTTCCATGTAAAATACTGGTATTCAGCTGCATCCGGTTAGACTGGAAGCTGACCCCAACATAGTTGGGAAAGTCCAGGCAGATGAATGTTTAATAACATTTTTCAAATCCTTTTTCCAGGACGACCACACCCTAGTAACAGTGAAACAAGAGCTGGTCCCGACTGCGGAGGTGGATCAAACCAGGGAAAACTGGCGGCGGTACTACTTCGAGAGTATTAAGCGTGCGTTCGGCTTTGGAGCTTTCCTGTGATGCGGGACGCTAATTAGGTGAGTGTATTTATAGTGACGAGTTTAAATTGCCTATAATTGAAGCGACTACCGATTTGAGTTGAGTAGTTCATGTCGGAAGAAACACAGATAGACACAGAATAATTTATATTATTATATTCTTAAGAGCGTCTACAACGTCCGGCATTTCATACAGACTTTCAAGCCCTTGTTTTTCGAAATGAACGAACCGATTTTAACGAAAATTCATACACATAAGCAGGATGCAAAGGTCTAAAAAGTTACTTAAGAACATTTTCGAAATGAAAAATTTAAAATCGGTCTAATTTGGCTGTAACACTATTTTTCGAAAATGTTCTTAAGTTACTTTTTTGCCCTTTGTATCCTGCTTAAGCGTATGAAGTTTCATTAAAATCGGTACATTCAAAAACAAGGGCTTGAAAGTTTGTATGAAATGCCGTACGTCGTAAACGCTCTTAACGTTATTTATTCCTTCCGTTAATGTTCACGTAACGTCATTTATTGCTTCCTGTATTTAACATTGATGTCATTTTTCAAAATTAGTTTAATTCCTCAAACACCACAGTTGATCTGTTGTAAGGAAAAATTTAAAAGACCTCTGTCAGTATGCCATTAAAAATATTGTTTGTGAAAATAATAAGGATTTTTTTTTTTGGATGGGAAATCATCAAATGACTCCTCCCGCTCTGGGTGGAGCGTAAGGGAGTGTCGGACTCTTACTGACTAAAACCCACCCGTGTTCCTTCCTTAGCCCTTTATGTTCCGGGCCAGCGGTAACCCTTTCGGACAATCCCGCTGAAAATAATAAGGATGACTTGTATTTTGTGTGGGTGTGTCGTTTGTTGATGCCTTGGCTGATCACTTTCAATGCTATATCTCGATACTCTTTACACAATCTTTATAATCGATCTCGGCAATCGATACTATGATGTCACACACTAAAGTTACGTTTCTCTCTTTACAGGTTCAATTTTAAAGCGGTTCTGTTGAAGAATGCATCCAAGGACAAGTTTTATAAAATGCAGGATTTCATTTTATGTAAATTTTGTAATGCAACTGTGATGAATAACTTAACAATGCCGTTTTGTGTATGCACTGCTGTATGGACCTGGATTCAAGGCTTTATATGATATGGCTTTTTTAGTTAGCACTGGAGTTCCGATGTGCAAGAGCGGGACAACTCTATATGACTCCTTAGTGGTAAAAAGAGATAACATCCCACGCTCGAACACAAAAACAAAACAATTTCGACTTTAAGTACATGCACTGTTAGTTGATTTTGTAATAAATAAAAACTGATGATAGGAAAGAATCTTAGTTGTAAAGGAAACTGGACTTTGTGTAATCGAAATAAGGTTAGAAATCCTATACCTGTGGCTTATTAGTTTAATATATTGGTGTTGTCAAAATAGTGTTATATATAAATATACAATTGTTGAGTTAAAATGTATTTGTTTGATGGCTTTTCATACTGCCATAAAATCTACCTCAATCCATCGGTCTATTATAGTCTTCTTCAGACCAATATTTCTTCCAATTGGTACCTTAGAGTATAACATAAAGTCATCTTTCCTTTTCATAGTTAATTAAATAAACTCTAATGAAATGTTAGAATCGACTGTTTTCAGCGTAAACTTGTTGTTTAATAGCTTTTAATCTAATTATGATAATAATTAGTAGCGAAATTTTGTACTTACAATCTGTTTAAAAAATATTGGTTTGTACAGTCGAGCTCATAATTGATTTACCACTCTAAGGCACAGTCAAAACTACAAGGTCTATTTATCGTTTGATAGTTTCAAGCTTTCTGAATTTTCAATTTGCTAGGTTTTTGTTAAAGATGGCAAAGCACTTACGAGGTCGACTATACTTAGCTCAATAAGGTTTTATATGCTTCTAACCAGGCATGAGATATTGGCCCCAACGTTTGACGTTGAACACCTGCATAATAATAATTTATAGCCTAATTTTATTCTGATACAGCATTCGGTGGCGACCTCTATCGATTAAGACCTGTTGTACGCACGTTACCACGCTGTGAAAAATGCGGTTGATTCGTCGTGGCACGTTCTTCAGTGTTGTATGGATCACTATGGATCACTATTGTTGACAAACAGGGCGACGTCGTCGTCGTTTGCGTGGTCCGGTGGTTCACATAATAATTATTCTGCGGTGCGGCTAACGCAGTGGTGGCCAAGTGGTAACGGCCGCGACTTACGAGTTGTAGGTCGTAGGTTCGAACCCAGACAGGCGCTTTACTTTGTGTAAATTATTTCATCACCACTGCTCTCAAAACGGTGAAGGAAAACATCGTGAGGAAACCGGCATGTCCTAGAACCAAAAATTCGAAGACATGTGACATCTGCCAATCCGCACTGGGCCCGTGTGGTGGATTACGGCCCACTCCCTCTCACCGAGAGGAGGCCTGTGTCCCAGCAGTGGGAACATTATAGGCTGATTATGATTATGGCGGCTAACGCGTCGTTCCGTAACGAAACCGTACTGCGTACATCGGGCCTAATTCTATTCTGATGTAATCTTCAGTGGCGACCTCTGTTGAGCTGTGGTCGGTCTTGCTGGATTGTATGTCGTGCTTAAAGCGACCAGGGTTTTTGAAGTAGATATTTTGAACTAGCTTTGAATTCACGTCCATCTAATCTTTAATAAAAAAAATCTATGAATCTGTTAGCTAATACGATCGTTAGTTGCGCTTAGAATTACTAATTCGTTGAAAATACAGATAGGTACCTACACAACATGGAAATAAATAAAAAGTACATTTTAGTACAGATTTTTTTTACGAGTATTAGTACCTATGTAATCAAATAATTTAATTTTTTTTTATTGATTATCAAAAGCTAACATTTTTAAGTACTTTTTTTATTAATAAGATCAAACGAAATTCAACTTTGACTACGTAACGCTAAAGTAGATAGTTGGTTAAGTGGCAATGAATGTAAATTATCCGAGATTCAGAATTGGAGCATCTGTTGATGTTGTGTATCTATCTGTGTTATCCGAAGCAATATTCTTCGCTTAATTCTGTAAGTAGCTGATTTATTGTGTAAACATTTTTTTTTTATTTATGGGATTCACCAATAAATTATGTTAGATTTATTTTTGTTTTTTATTTTATTATCCACTGGGTTGGGAGAGGCCTTTGTGCAGCAGTGAACTGCAATGGGCTGAAGTTGGACGAAATACAAGAAAACGGAAGAAATCATTCACCATGCGGTGCAAATCGAATAATGTCGGTTATAGTCCGCGCGGAATTAGTTGGCCGCGCCTTAAGCCTCCTATACACGTCGTCAGATTTATCAGCAGATGGCCATCTGCCAATGCCTCCGCCGACGTGTAAACGGGGTAATTTGCTAGTCTGTGGTAGGTATTTGACGTCGGCAGAAGCTACATACCTACCACAGACTAGCAAATTACCCCGTCTACACGTCGGCGGAGGCATTGGCAGATGGCCATCTGCTGATGAATCTGACGACGTGTAGAGGAGGCTTTAGGTATGTGAGCGGTGGGACGGCGGGGCGGGGGCGCTTTGTCATTACTCAGTACGTGTGTTGCGAACACTAGGCAATCCCGCCGTCCTCACCCCCGTCCTCACCCAAGGCGTGGCCTGCTAGTTCCGCGCGGACTATAGTACAGCAGGTCGATTCTGTAAAAATGTCACCGTGAAAACTTAGGTGAAGTGAGTTTGTTTTTGCTAGGAATTGACACTATTGACAGCTCACTCCATGCTCACTTCACCTAAGTTTTCACGGTGAGATTTTTACAGAATAGCACCGCTGATCGCACCGTGGAAAATTAGGTGAAGTGACCTGTCAATATTGTCAATCCCAAGCATAAGTTCACCTTATGACAGCTCGCTTCAAGCTCCTTAGTTAACACGGTGAGATTTTTACAGAATAGACCTGCAGATGTTGCACAAGCACGCGTAAATTATTCCAATTGAGACCTTATAACTATGGTATAAGGGTCACACTGCTGCTCTTGTCACTGTCAATGAAAATTTGGCCCATTTTTCATACAGCTATGATCGACCTAATTAGAGCAGTGTCAATAAAAGAGTACTTATAATAACTTCGTACAATTGCCATGTATACTTATTTTGTTTTGATAAGACGTATTATACCAATGATACGGAGAACCAAGGTTACATAAACAAGTTATATACACTTTCATTAGATACAACACTCACAATCACTCTCTAAAGGCAATTAGTAACTCATCTATCTGTATTTTTATGGTTTCAACCATAGACATTTTTATGGTTTCAACCATGTAGGTATCTCCCCACTTTTACCAACAATTATTGTTTGAAGAACATTATTAAATTGTTATGCAAAAATTATCGACGAGTTATTGAAGTTATTAAATTAACCTCATGAAAAACATCGTAATATAAAATTAGTAAGTAGACCCCCGGTCTACTTACTAATTTTATATTTCAACCATGTAGGTATCAACCATGTAGGTATCTCAACCTACATGGTTGAAGGTTGTTTCAACCATGTAGGTATCTCCCCACTTTTACCAACAATTATTGTTTGAAGAACATTATTAAATTGTTATGCAAAAATTATCGACGAGTTATTGAAGTTATTAAATTAACCTCATGAAAAACAGGTAGGTAACGGGTAGGGTTTTTGATGCCTAAAAAGGCCACTTTGGCAGAATCATAAAAGGATAACAGAATGGACAGTTAACTGTTAAGTTAATCGTAAGTATCAAATTAATCCCATTTGTGAAGCATTTTTCAGTTATTTTTTTTTGAATGTGCTAAAATACCAATCAATCCAATCCAAATCCAATCACAATCTCTTTGATTGTATACCTACGTCTACGTAGTGCAGCGAAAAAAAAGAAAAACACGGACTGTCTTCGCCTTGTTATAATTCATTATGTTATCCTTTTATGATTCTCCAAAGTGGCCTTTTTAAGCCCTCTGGTATGCAAATAATATATTATTCTCCCACAAGTCGGACCGATGTCCTTGTGAAGGCCGCAGGGATCCGTAGCATACGGGAAGCACAGCAGAACCGATCGTAGTGGCGGTGCTTAGTGGAGGCAATGATGACGATGATGATGATGACATTACTAAAGCTACATTAGTTTAGACCACAGCTGCACTAATAAAGACGTCCTTGGTTCGATTCCCTAGTTGGGCAAAGTTATCAATTGGGTTTTTCATAAAGAATTTCTTAATAGCAGCCTGGAGTTTGAAAAATAAACTAAGTATTTAAATTAATAATGCGATGAGATAGTCTGTAGTTTCTCCGATTACAGGAGGTGGAGTTTCTTGCCCATTCTTCTCTATACGAAACTACCTTATGGAAGGTGCAACTATAGTCGCATCTTCCAAAAGGTAGTTTTTAGGGTTCCGTAGTCAACTAGGAACCCTTATAGTTTCGCCATGTCTGTCTGTCCGTCCGTCTGTCTGTCCGTCCTCGCTTAATCTCTGTGACCGTTAGCACTAGAAAGCTGAAATTTGGTACCAATATGTACATATACCACGCCGACAAAGTGGTAAAATAAAATTTTGGAAAATCTCCCGTACATGTGAAGTGGGAATGAATATTTTTTTCGTCGTGTACCCCATGCGTGTGGGGTATCGTTGAATAGGTCTTCTAAAATGACTTAGGGGTTGCTAAAATTATTTTTCGATTTAATGCTCCATTTACGAAATATTAAACTTTAAAGTGCAATATTTTGTTCCAGAAGGGCGCCCCCCCTCTAAAACCTAAACTGCTGGCTTGAAAAATCTGGGAAAATTCACGATGATAGTGCATTTCATGAACTTTAAAGGAAAAGTATAGCGGTTAAGATAACTTTATTAGTTTAGCGGTAATAGTCGTTGAACTTGGCTGTTGGATAATTTTGTACCAAATACAAAATCCTTAGCATTAATCCTTTAAAGTGACTAAGATGAAGTAGTTGCTTGTTTATAACGGGTAAAGACTTGCATTGAAAAACAAAATATGAAAAAAAAAATTTTTTTTTATTTTAATTTTTTTATATTCAGACTATAGAACAACAGAATCGTACTACATTGTGATAACGGGCTACTACGGAACCCTACACTGTGCGTGGCCCGACACGCACTTGGCCGGTTTTTTCAAAAATTAAAAGTGCCCTAAAAGTAGGTATGTACCTACCTATTTGAAATAAATGATTTGACTTTGAAGGATAGACGCTAGAATACGCTTTTTTATTTTTAGTGGTTTGAGAAAAACAGCACGTGTGTGGAGTCGCGCTATAAAAGTGTTAAAAATAACTCTAATTAAGGCGCCGCGTCACACGTGCCATTGGGATACTCTGTCCCCGTTTAAACAACGCAAAATAGCGCTATCATAAGTCGTGACCCCAGATATACGCGGTTAAATTATCTTATTGTGGCCACTGGTCAGTAATTCTTGAACCTTCCCTGGTTAAACATGAAAATATTGTGGTTACCGTGGTTGTTTGTGGTTTTGCCAGCGGTATGTATGGATTTAGATTTTTTAAACCTACTTAGGTAACAAACAAGAAAAAGAATTATGTAAATCATGTTTTTTTTTTAAACAGCAGTAATTTTGTCGGGTCTGAATTGTGTCACGATTCTTTTGTTTAGATAATTTTAATAACGCTATGATGTTTGTATTCAATGTTAACATAATTAATTCTGAGAAATCATTAAAGTCATTAACACAACTCTCTAAGACCAAGTAAGGTAATCCTACTGAATGACAATTTCATGAAATCTTGACATTTTAGGATTATTCTAACATAAAGTAATTGTATGGTGCGCCAAAGTTCACCTAAATTTTCAACTCCGATAATTGGAAATCCGAAAATGTTCTTCCTAACATTTTTCATCCGAACAATCACAATTCCTAACTACTCTGTCTCTAATGTTCATAATTCCGAAGCATTCATATTCATAATGTCAGTAGCAATAAACATCTTATACTTTTATTTGTTTTCCTATATTTTCTCAACCATCTTTTACACTATTATTCAAAGTCATATCTTTTTGTTTAGATTTCTTTTTATTCATAATAATCAGTATTAATATACTATAATTTTGCGTAACTTTATTTGTAACGGTCTAACGGTTTTTTGTTAATGTTTTCTTTAATTTTATTTATAGCGGTGTGTATACCTGCAAAGATATCCATAGGTTAGGTTAGGTTAGAACTGTGACTAACTACGCGCGAACCGAGCGAGCGAAGCGAGCGGTGCCGCGGCAGCGGCCGGCGAGCGCTACCTCGAAATCGGCCGCGAAATTTTTCTGAGTATATATTTTATTTTTTATTACTCTTGGTAAATGTTTCTTTCTGAGTATGAGTGTAAATATTACGGTAATTATGTTTAGGGATAAAAGCGTTATGATAAAAAACAGTAGGAGTTTAAATATATTTACATTAATGATATTATTAATTACAATTTTCGGAAACATGAGTGTTCTGAACATCGCCGGTAGCACTACAAATAGTATGATTGAAAACTTTAGGATGAAAAATTTTAGGAAGACTGATCATTCGCATTACAAATCATTAGGAAGAACAATTTCGGGTAAAGAACTTTAGGTGAGTCAATATGGACCCTTGTATTACTGATTCTAATGATTATAATTCTGTAAATACATATTTGTTACGGTCGCGAATCATATTTTAATCAACGTAGAACTTTAATACTGACCAGCTAATTGCAAAAAACGAAAGAAAATTTGAATTTCGAGGACTACTTTAGCGCTTCCCCCTTAAGGGTTTGTCTGTTAACGCATAGAAGAATCTAGAATAGGACAGTTTTGATAACCGCCACCTTCCCCATTCAACCTTCAACGTAGAATGTATCGTTATCTTCATTTTGCAATGTAATGCATCCAGCATTTTGTTCCTTTTCCATAGCTGTATCCAGCGCTGGGGCTCTGTCTTGCATAGGGTCGCAGCATTATAATAATAATAATAATAAAACCTTTATTTTCAGGCTACTTTGGCCCATAGATAAATACCTTACAGACTAACATATATATTATAAGAATAGGTACATTGTGTGTTAGTGTATAAACTTAAAACTATGTTAGTAAAACACTTCACTCGAGCACTGTCTTTGTGCGTTCGTGTGGCACTTGTCCGCGGAAGCGACGGAACATTACACCTTGCGGCCAAAAGTCCTCTGCCATGACGAGGTGCAGGTAACACGTAGGTACTCGCACCACGAACGCCTTAAAGTTGACGTTGCGGCGCGATTCAAGCAACTGCACTCTCGGCCTGTACTTGGTTCTTTGGCACACGTACTCCACGATGTCCTCGGCCTTAGTGGTATAATGAAGGCGCGAAATATACACGGGCGTGTTCGGCTGGGCGGCTCGTACAGGGATGTCGGGCTTGATAGGAGCTGTGCCGCAGCGGTTCTTGTTGGTTCTTTGACGGCGCTTCTTCCTCTGCACCGTCACAAAACCATCATCATCAGCCCGGTTCGATGCCTTTTCAGGCACGGGCTTCTTTGCGGGAGCGTTAGGGAGGTCATTAACTCCCACAGGCGCCTTAGACACGGACATTGTGTCAGCGGGTCGGGTAACTCGAGCGGCGACACGAGGAGCAGCCGCAAGGACGTGTGCAAGGTTGCGGGGCGCGCATGACGCACGCTCTGCACATTCAGCATTGTTCGGTGACGGCGAAGACATAACAGCTGACGCGAAACTTGCCCCCGATAAATTGAGGCACGCTCCGCGACGCGTGTTGATATTTGATGCACTCGATGGTGACCCAGATACCGCTACAGCTTTACGCAACTCTATTAATTCCTTACGCAAATCAGCAACAGTGTTTTGGGATGCATCCAATCTCTTCTGCACATCCACTAGGCTGGCCTTAAGAAAAACGATGTCTTTCAATAGGCTCGTAACGTCGACGTGGTCGAATGTGACGGGGGGAAGCTTGTTTAAGTCCTTCGCCACAAACGTCGGCACGTCGTCAGGGTCGGTCTCCTTCAACAGCGTGATAATATCCTGCAGGCTTTTCTTAGTCCCATCACGCCGGCGGGACACCATCTGGTCAGCTTTGTTTACCGACCTGAACAGTAGCAGCTTGGAAGCAGCTATATCTTCCTCGCTGAAGTTGGTTGAGCAGATCTGGATTGCAGACACCTCGTCCATCACGTCCAGTTTCTGCTGCAGGAACGCCAGCAATTCATTCGCCACCAGTTGACTACTCATGGCGACAAAATAATAACGAGCGACGGCTTGCTGAGCGATGATCGTTTTGCGTGGATATGACTCAAATTTCCCTCAACTTGTTATTTTTAGGGTTCCGTACCCAAAAGGTAAAAACGGAACCCTATTACTAAGACTTCGCTGTCTGTCCGTCTGTCTGTCACCAGGCTGTATCTCAAGAACCGCGATAGCTAGACAGTTGAAATTTTCACAAATAATGTATTTCTGTTGCCGCTTTATCAACAAATACTAAAAACAAAATAAAATAAATATTTAAGGGGGGCTCCCATACAACAAAGGCGCTTTTGCCTTGTGGTACGGAACCCTTCGTGTGCGAGTCCGACCCGCACTTGGCCAGTTTTATTTGTGTTTGTGTTCTTTCTCTGCGTCATATTTACAGCAAAAATAAAAAAAGTCTTTCCTTTCTTTTTACCCGACTGCGCCAGAAGGAGGGTTATGTTTTTACAAGCTTTTATTTAACTTGCAAAGTTCTTGTTTCTTTATCAATATCGACTCTCAAGAGCAGTAGGAAATGTGATGAATCTTGAATATGAAGGCTGCTAAGAGAAATAAGGGCCTAAAGATGATTGTATATTTCCAGGTTTTGGGACAAAATGGCTTCGGTAGGTCTTACCTAAAGAATTCCCGCTTGGTAAGTTTCTTCATCCATTTGGAAGTTTATTTTTTATTTTATTTGTTAGGAATAACAAACAGCAGTATATTACACAGTAGGCATACAATATAAAACTTGCAATAAAAGTAACAAATACACTACTCAAGACGTTATCCACAGATTACAATACAAAAAAGCTAGATGTTAGCAGGGTAATTTAAAAAAGCACTTATTAACTATATACTAGGGCTCTCTCTTAAAATAGTTGTAATTTCACTCTTAAATACAGCTTTGCTGCGAAACATAATATCAGTAGAGCCAAACCGTTTATTATAGGTGTCAACCAAGCGATGTAACGGTAAGCGAGCGCCTGAGTTCGTTCGACAAAATGAAGTAGCAAATAGGCGTCTCGAACGAACCGAAGTTATTGTGATCTTGTATTTAATTGATGAACTAACAATACAGCGCCCTAATGAGGTAACACACTATCAATCTCAATCTGAAACATTTTGAATGATATTGCTAATCCATTGCCTCATATGTTCGAAAAATGTGTCTGCTGTAAATAACGCAATGTATGTTGTTGAACTGTCAAAATGAAACCCTTTGCAACTGAAGGCCAATTCTACTAATTTAAAACGTCTCAAAATTTAAAACATTTCAGATCTCATCTCGGCGACAAACAAATGTCAAAAACTTCTCAAAATGTAGGGAAATTAAAGGTCATTTTGACAGATTGAGACTGAGATCAGACTGTGAACGCTCTTACAATTAGTAAAGTGCCCCTCTGATAGTGTTACGTAATTACCCCGCAGGGTGGCAGGTAGGTAATCGACGCGCAACATGTTACCATTATGGATTCAGTACCTATCGACATGATTATGAACCCCGTCTGCGTTGAAATTTTTCATCGGTTATTACAAAAAAATTGCTGTTCCATACTGTTTGACCACGTAGGAGGTATTCTACTTTTCTATGAAACAAATTTGTTTAAAAATTTTATTTAAAATTAAATTTCAAAAATTAAGTAATTAATAATAATAATTAAATTATTAAATAATAATAATAAAATTATTAAATAATAATAGTTATTATTAAGTAAATAAATTAATTTAATTTTTTTTTTTTTTTTTAAACAAATTTCTACTCCAGGGGTCTAGAATCATGTACCTACTGAATTCATATAGTTTCAGTTTGAGCGAAAATGTCCGTGCAAACCTGTATAATCAACTAACCGATGGAAAAAATAGGCATCAATAAAAGTTAACAATTATTTAAGCCAATAAAGAATTTATTATTTTTATTTTTATGTCTTACGATATTTCTCGGGATCCCGGACCTTTGGAAGGCGTACGAGGGGCCGAAACCAACTCGCAGAGGTCCATTAGACGTTTTTAATGAAGTGAGGCACCAACCGACGATTATCCCTGTTCGCACTATGCAAGTACACCCAAGGACAACCCCCGGTTGGTGTAGGACTATTGCAGGATATGGAAACTAAGATATTGGGTTATGGGTTTGAATGGCTAGAGTGAACTGGTTATTTAGGACTATGGAAAGTCTATAACAGGGGCCTGACAAATGTTTTATATAAATTACACAGAAAGAATGGCAGGGGGTGACTTGCACATTCAATAATGGGCCTCGAAAAACGGTCGCTAGCACATAGTGTCGTAGCGACAAGGGGGCAACATGTCCTGAGGTGTTTATGAGGAGTGGAGAGGTATTCCACGTCTATCAGGACAATCCCGGAAGTACGGATCCCTACCAGCATTTTACTGGAATACTTCCTCCCTTCTAGCACGTTTGCTCTTGCGAATCTGCACTCAAGCCGGCCAATAAAGGCAAGAATGAGGTGGGAGCTATGTTCATCGTCATTGTTCGTAATTTTTCACTCCAGCCGGCCAATAAAGGCAAGCCAGAGGTGAGGAACAATACTTCTCCCGGGTGATAGGGTCCGTGAGGTCGTTACTGCACAACAGGTTGCCACATGCTGCCCTGCGGGTTTCTGTATCTCTCTTGGTCTGGCTCCTCACCCTAGACCCGTTCCGGCAAAGTACACTCTTCCGGTACAGGCCTAGAGTTCGGAGCGCGCAAGCCCCACGCACCACGACGTCAACGTAGAGATACGGGCGGCGGTGGGGTTATTATTATTATTTAATAAGTAGGTATATCTACTGTATAAATACCTCATTCGATAAGAACGAATAACATGACAATCATAATGTGTTTATAATGCACAAAAATAACGAAGCATTACTGAGGTTAGATAGCGGAGCCCCAAAACCCCGACACTTGTTATGTGAAGGAAATATTAAACATTAGCCTTTTAAAGAATGCTATCCACAATAGCTGTCAAATCGAATCAAGTTATTGTAGTTGTGTTGAACCACTGCAGAGCAAAAACCTCCCTATGCTCCCTTCCCTCTTTCTTCTTTTCACGGTCTACTGCGAATGTGGGCCAATCCATTAAGAAGGAGTCCAGCTCACCCCGCCATCTCTTCCTGCCTTAACTTTTCTTAACACACAATAGGTAGGCAAAAGATACCTAACTGAGAGAAAATTAGAATTTTGTTAATAAATTCACATATTCATACCGTTGATCTATTTAAACATATTTCCAGTGTCACCAATGGAACTGCATCAGCACAAAACTAGGTCTGCCAGACTCTTTGCCTTCCAAAGAGATAAGTGAGGATATCTTCAGACGCGCGTTGCCCGAAGGTCACTGGCAGGATGTGATCGGGAACGTATTGGACAACTGCTATGAGAACAGGACTCGAAGGTTCACCAACACTTGTCCAGGTCAGGCGCTGATGCACTGTGTTGTGGACCAGATGATTGACGTAAGTATTGGAACAACAAATTTTAATCATGATCTGGCAGTTTGAGTAATTTACGCGGCCTACCCAAATGACCTTTCTTTGGTTTGTTAGTCGAATCATTGAGCTCCTCAAGTTCTGAGTTGAGCTCCACGATTTTTGACAAATGCGTGCACTGACTGGATAGGACCGCTCAATCTGTGTGATATTTTCCTCAAAATACCATTTCAGACACCAATCTACATGGTCTTCAGTTCTTCACATGGTCTGACCAAGATTTTGTCTGGACTTTAAAAGAGACTGTGACCTCTGAGTTTGTTTCGGCATTTCTTCTCAGAATAGTCAGATAGGAAAAGCCGACCACATCTAGTTTAAAAAAAAAATAATATGATTGACGTGTAAAAGTGTTCGTACAAACCTACACATAGAAAATAATTCATTTATAAAGATAGTAGTTTTTAGGGTTCCGTAACCAAATGGCGAAAACGGAACCCTTATAGATTCGTCATGTCTGTCTGTCTGTTTGTCCGTCTGTCTGTCTGTTCGTCCGTATGTCACAGCCACTTTTCTCCGAAACTATAAGAAATATACTGTTGAAACTTGGTAAGTAGATGTATTCTGTGAACCGCATTAAGATTTTCACACAAAATTAGAAAAAAAACCAATAAATTTTAGGGTTCCCCATACTTAGAACCGAAACTCAATTTTTTTTTTTCATCAAACCCACACGTGTGGGGTATCTATGGGTAGGTCTTCAAAAATGATATTGAGGTTTCTAATATAATTTTTTTCTAAACTGAATAGTTTGCGCGAGAGACACTTCCAAAGTGGTAAAATGTGTGTTCCAAAGTGGTAAAGTTACAGGGGGGGCCCTGTAACTTCTAAAATAAGAGAATGATAAAACTAAAAAAAATATATGATGTACATTACCATGTAAACTACCACCGAAAATTGGTTTGAACGAGATCTAGTAAGTAGTTTTTTTTTAATACGTCATACATCGTAAACCGTAATTTACCATTCATTCAATCAACTCAAAAAAAAAACATTTAATTTCATAAAAATAAACCTTATGCCATAAACCCGGATGTTACGGAACCCTCGGTGCGCGAATCCGACTCGCTCTTGCCCGGTTTTTTATCTTTCTTTTTTTTTTTTGATATGTGTATAAATAGGTGTATCAACGTGTGTATAAATACACACGTTGATACAGAGGAGATAAAATGCCTTGTTTTCCTAGTTTTTTATGTTAAGGGCATTATCCAGTACCTTCTAACTTTATAACAACCAATTTCTTGATAACCCGATTATTAACCGCCCTCCCCCCTTGATTATTTCCGTGCCTCGGAAAGCATGTTAAGCCGTTGGTCGCGGCTGTCATTCGTGGATCTTTGACAGTCGCTACGGGTTGTCAGAAGACCGAAAGTCTGACAACCAGTCTTACCAAGGGGTATTGTATTACCCAGTAACAGGGTTCTGGAGTCGTTCCATGTAAAATGCTCAATTCAATTCAATTCAATTCATCTTTATGCTGGTATTCAGCTCCATCGGGTTAGACTGGAAGCCGACCCCGACATAGTTGGGAAAAGGCTAGGCAGATGATGAATTACTTGTTAACGATCAATGTCCTTTTTTAGCTTTCTATGGCCCGGAAAGGGTCACCATGTGGTCTATTTATTTAAAAAAATATTTTATGTTGGCAAGCGCAGATTGAACAACACCAGAGAGGAAAGGACGCCAAGATTTAGGGTAGACCGGGGACAACAGTACCATTTTTGAAACATCGGTTGATTACACAAATTTAGCTGTTGCTTTTTGTTTTAAATATTTTAGAGCCTTGGTTTATTATCTACCGAAGAAAATATCTTAAGTTGGCCTAGATTGAACAAAACTTGGTCAAAATTGACTTTGAATGAATTGATGGCTAGTGCTACAAACCCTTTAAGGGTTAATTGTACCAAAACTGCATAGGGTAATAAAACACGAATAAAGGCATTATCGCAGTAATTTATTTGAAGTCTTATGGGTTTATAATCATTGTTAAAAATTAGGAACAAAATAATCGTGATATCGGTGTTTTAACAAACACAAATGTAAAGTAATAATATAAACATAACAATTCTTCACTTCGAACAAAAATAAAATAAGTTTTTATTAACACATAACCACATTTGGTTCACACGTTGCATATTTGCTATTATCTAGCTTTATAACAATTATAAAATAGAAATAATCAACAACAATGGATGGTATGGAGGTACAATTGACCCCTGGTACAATTGCACCAAAGTAACTTATTTAGAAAAACCATCTAATAGTCACATAATTCTAAACTTATAGTTTCCATATGTATCATAAAACAAAAGTTTAATATCCGCTTAAACTGCCAACAAAAATATACTTGTCGAAAAGGCTCTGGTAGTACGAGCTACAGCCAATAATATTTTACGTAAAAAATTTCCGCGGCTTGCCGAAAATCAAAAATTCTCCATTATCACCTCCGTTTCACAGCTGGCGCGCCGGCGCCTATGGGGCGCCTTGGGACTCAAGTAGCGCGAGTGCTGGCGCACTCACACATGCGAAATTTAGCTCAGTAGTAGAAATATCGACGATGGTACTATTGACCCGTGTTACTATTGTACCCGGTCTACCCTACCATTGTATCGATATCATATCAGTAAAGTTTTGTAAAACCACGGTAATTGTTTATTTGAAAAGCATTTTACTTGCCCCACACTCCCACATTCTACATTTTGGGAGAATATGGGAGTATATATTATTATTACCGTACTACATATATTCCGCCATTACTCTAGTTTTATTTAAGATTTTTCCAAAGTGTAGAGTGGGAGTGCGGGAGTGCGGAGCAAGTAAAATGCTTTTCAAATAAACAATTACCGTGGTTTAAGAGCGTTTACGCGGTACGGCATTTCATACAAACTTTCAAGCCCTTATTTTTCGAAAGGAATGAGCCGATTTTAATGAAACTTCATACGCATAAGCAGGATACAAAGGTCTAAAAAGTTAGTAGAAAACATTTTCGAAATGTCTTATTTAAAAAAAGATAACTGGAAATCTCTGTTTCTATGAAAAATAAAAAATCGGTCTAATCTGGCTGTAACACAATTTTTCGAAAATGTTTTCCACTAACTTTTTAGACCTTTGTATCCTGCTTATGCGTATGAAGTTTCATTAAAATCTGTTCATTCATTTCGAAAATTATGGGCTTGAAAGTTTGTATGAAATGCCGTTCGGCGTAAACGCTCTTAATAAAACTTTACTGATATGATATCGATACAATGGTAATGGTATATATACAATGGTATGGTAATGGTAATGGTAAATCCGTCTTTTCCTCTACACCATATGACTCGCGTAACGTTCCCTTCCTACTACTCTACGATCTTTATTAACACATTGAAGGACACTGAACGAGACACAATAGAAGTTTTATTGTTATTACGTCGATAGGCGTTAAGTGTCCCGCAAAGGGTTAATATACAATTAGGTACCTACTACTTTCAGTTCTGCCCAGTAAGCAGTACGAGGAAGGATGATTCCTGCTCCCCTGTTACATCCCTTGCTGGCTTGAAATACATGTTCTCACAAAGGTATGTCGAATAGATTTGCACCTCCACTTTGTACTTACCTTATAGTTTCTACTTAATTCCAATTGTTCAATTTTATTATATTTTCAGCCGTTACGTTGACTTGGAGAAGAATTTACCAAAAGAGCGTCGGCCAACTTGGTTTTTGAAAAACGTAAGTTTAGTGCAAAATTTACAGCATAAATAATGGTGTAGTTACGTCAAATAATGGCTTTTTAGCAGTAATACGGCCACATTGTCGTAATAAGGCGAATGTTTACTTCACTCACCCTCTCTCACACACCGCTCGACATCCCGCTGTAAACTGAGAGCGCGCGAAGTATAGTTCTCATTATCACGACAGTGTGGCTGCAGCTTAACAGACTATTTTGTGTTATATAGATAATGGGGCTATTCTAATCCAATTTTGCCAAATTACTTATAACGGGTACTGCACTGCTGAATTCTTTTATCAATAGTAATACTTATACCTTTATTTTCAACAGTATTTCGACACAAAATGCTGCGACTTGCCAGTGATATTCAATAAGACAGTGCTGGAAGAATGTGGCTTCTCCTCCTTGATCAACTACTTCGACCACGGCCCGAAGTACACTGATGTGCAGACTCTAGACTTCCTGGTAAGGTTTGGGCTTAGGTACAGACGCCAGCACATCAAGCTACTACAGTCTGTCAAATTTCTTTTATAGATTTTCAACTTTATTGCTACAGTATAAGTTTCAAGGTTAATGGGATTTGACAGTTTCGGGTAGCTAGATGTGCTGGCATCTGTAAAAACTATTATAAATTACTAGCTTTTTCTCGCGGCTTTACCATAGCAAAGCATTATAGATAATACAGGTGGATCTGAATTAAAATAACAGCGGGTTAAAAATATTATACAAACAACTAATACAGGAGGGGCTCGTGGCTGAATAATAACAGTCCTACGGGTCAGTTGAAGGGTAATCTTCGCTTGCTAAGATCGGTCCATTACATATCGAGACTCCTCCGTGCCTCGAAAACCATGTTTAACCGTTGGTCCCAGCAGTCATTTGTATATTTTTGACAGTACAGGCAGTCAGAAGTCCGAAAGTCTGACAATCAGACACAACTCAGTTACTGGGTAATACTAGTAACTGAACTGTGAAGGTCAGTTAGGCAGTCGATCCATGTAAACTACTGGTACTCAGCTGAATCCGGTTAGACTGGAAGCCGACCCAGAGATAGTTGAGAAAAGGCTTGGTAGATGATGAGAACGCTCTAACTAGGTACTGAGGCAACACCTGTTGCTGAAGTGAAACTTTCTGAAATATTATTTGAAACCACAGAGCTACCTATGACACTAAAGGTATAAACAGAAAACAAACAATATTCATGCCATTTGATATCTCAATAGATGTAAATGTAAGTACCTACTTCACTTGGCACTCAAGTGCCAATTGGTGTTATGACTGGTGTCAACACCAGTCATAACACCAATTGATCGCGTCTTCTCAACGTCCGTGTGTCACTGCAGGGATCCAGCAGAATATCAGCGTCAGGTTCATTTGACTGACACGTGCTGAGCTGGACTCCCATTTGGTGCAACCTTGAGACGCACACCGCACTGTGTACGTTTCGTTATTAATATTAATTTTATTTTAAGTATTCGTCATAGTGTCACTTTTATTTCGACGTGTTTTTCATCCTGTTTTTATATCGGCACCT
Organism: Mesoligia furuncula; assembly: GCA_916614155.1. Taxonomy (NCBI): domain Eukaryota; kingdom Metazoa; phylum Arthropoda; class Insecta; order Lepidoptera; family Noctuidae; genus Mesoligia; species Mesoligia furuncula. Next base: position 25,303,322 of record OU744807.1, on the reverse strand, counting down.
TGTTTTTAGGGTTCCGTAGTCAACTAGGAACCCTTATAGTTTCGCCATGTCTGTCTGTCCGTCCGTCTGTCTGTCCGTCCTCGCTTAATCTCTGTGACCGTTAGCACTAGAAAGCTGAAATTTTGTAGGAGTACGTATATCAGTTACGCCAACAAAATCGTAAAATAAAATTTTGGAAAATATTTTTTTTTAGGGTAGCTCCCCTACATGTGAAGTGGGGATGAATATTTTTTTCATCATCTACCCCATCGTGTGGGGTATCGTTGAATAGGTCTTCTAAAATGGCTTAGGGGTTGCTAAAATTATTTTTCGATTTAATTCTCCGTTTACGAAATATTAAAGTTTAAAGTGAAAATTTTTGTTCCAGTAGGGCGTCCCCCCCCCCTCTAAAAGCTAAACTACTAGCTTGAAAAATCTGTAAAAATTCTCGATGAAAGTGCATTTCATGAACTTTAAAGGAAAAGTATAGCGGTTAAGATAACTTTATTAGTTTAGCAGTAATAGTCGTTGAACTTGGGTGTTGGATAATTTTGTACCAAATACAAAATCCTTAGCATTAATCCTTTAAAGTGACGAAGATGAAGTAGTTGCTTGTTTATAATGGGTAAAGACTGCATTGAAAACCAAAATATGTTTTTTTTTTACCTATTCAGAATAAAGAACAACAGAATCGTACTACATTGTGATAACGAGCTACTACGGAACCCTACACTGTGCGTGGCCCGACACGCACTTGGCCGGTTTTATTATATTATAATCATGTGGGTAGTTTGGTTATCATCTAATATTATACCTTTGTGTGTTGTGCTGTTTTTTTATGAGCGCCAAAGAAATGGTTTATCTATCTACTTTCACTTTGCATGAACCTCGCGACAACGATAGACGCAACTGCAGGCATCGATACGCTTCGACGGCTAAACTTGCATCTGTGGTTTATGCGTGTCGCTCGTGTAAAACAGCACTCACTTGATGACAAACATGATAGAAGCTAGTCTAGTATTAGCAGGCTGATTATTCCAACGCCAGATAACTTTATCGGAGAAATAATTTTGAGTTTTTGACAGTTCTTCCATACAAAAACAGTCAGACGTCAATTTTATAAAAATAACTGTCGATTGGAAAATCAGCCCTAAGATTATCTATCTATACATATAATAAATCTGTAGAAGGGTCAATTCTGTACATTGAAAATATTGAAAAAATAAATAGCGGGGGGTGTTGCTGGATCGATACCAAACACAAATATGTGATTAAAAAAATTTTTGTCTGTCTGTCTGTCTGTCTGTCTGTCTGTATATGTAGGCATCACGTGAAAACTAACGGTTCGATTTCGATGAAACTTGGTATAATTATACCTTATTATCCTGGGCATAAAATGGGATACTTTTTATCCTGGAAAAATACGTAGAAAAAATAATCTTATTTTTCAGTTTTATTCATAGACCCGCAGATTAGATTAGATTACCCGCAGTGGATAATTTTCCATTTCAATTTAAGAGAATACAGTTTCCTGTAGCTTTGTGTTACGCCATGACAATAAATAAGGCTCTAGGTCAGACCCTAGGAGTTGCTGGCGTAGATCTTACCGCGAGTTGTTTTTCACACGGGCAACTTTACGTAGCTCTTTCCCGTGTGAGCAGTCCAAGAAATCTTCATGTTCATATTCCGGACGAGCTCACTAACAATGTTGTGTATGCTGAAGCTTTCAATTAACTTTCTGTCGCATTGTCACTATCACTTTTTTATTATTGCAAACTTTTCGTCACTGTCAGTAATTTACTGCTACCTACATGCTACTTATCAAGGTCGGAATTACTATGATAAAAATACTTAAGTACAGAACGCGAGCTCAACAGCAGTAGCTCAATAGAGGGATCTCCTTAATTATTATAGGCTTAGCCGTATTTGGGTCCAATAGATATTTATAAGATGTCATTGTCAGAGTTACTCAAAATGGAGAAATAAACCATCCACGCGAAGACCGACATCCGCGCGGACGGAGTCGCGGGCAGAAGCTAGTTTGACATAAAACAATCGTCAGATTGTTTCTACGCAGAAGATAGCAGAACTTAACGTAACACAACATGATATCACGCCTGTATTCCCTGAAAGGTTAGGCAGAGAGATACACACATTTCACTAGTTGTTTTAGCAGAACATTATATTAAATGTAAAACACATATAAATAAAAAAAGGAATAATAAATAAAAACAAGGGGGCACTCTAGTAACAAAGTAGGAAGGTATAGGACGACCGCTTAACTAAGAAGTTGCCTGAGGTAGCAGCGCGGTGCGGGAGGGGTGTGGTGACGTGATGCGAGAGCTCAGTGATTCGTGAACTTGCGACAACTATCACCCCTCCTGCACCACGCAGCTACCTCAGGCAACGTCTCAGTTAAGCGGTCGACCTATAGATACCCACTCCCCCACACCGTTTTCACCTGGACACGTAGCCAGAAGACTGGCAACATTGCCACGTTGAATGGCAATGCTAACTTTTCATTATCTCTGTCAGCTCAAGTTTAAATTTTTAATTTTACAGAATGCTGCACCTACTACTGAATCCACACCTGCTACTAAAGTCACAACTTCTGAAATATTATCAGAAATCACACCTACCTATGACATGAAGGCCATAGACAAAAAACAAACGGTATTTATGCCATTTGACGTCCCAGTAGAAGTAAGTGCTAAAGTACCCATCACTTTGCATGAACCTTCTAGAATGTTTTTTAATGTAGATTATGTGGCAAAATAGCGTATCTGTATTATTATAATAACGCACCACGCTACGCCATGGACATCTCATCATAATCATCATCAATACAGAGCATCGGAGATGTGTTGCTATCCCAGAGACAAAACTTAAATGTCTCATGATCATGAGCCATATGATTGCCCACCAGATAACACTCGGCTGGTCGGAGGGTTCTCCCTTTTTAATGAAGAATGAGAGACCTTTTCCACCCTGGTCCACCATACCTTCGAAAAACGATTTACTCCATAGATAGGTTTATATGGAGTCATGCAGAAAGCAGATCTGCGGTCTATCCGCTAAAGTTCAATCTTCCAATGTTACAGAACTTTGGAAAGTTTCCAACGACTCCTGCACCAACACCGACTGCTGATTATGAACAGCCAACCAGAAAACGATTGCCGGTATATGATTTTAGTGGAACGCCATTGGACATTCCAAGTGATGTAAGTACGTGTATGTTTGGTAAGTACCAAACACATGTAGATTACCTGCCTTCCAAATGTTTATGGTACCTACAAGAAATTATATGGGCCCCCGGTACTGTTGTTATGAGGCCTGCTCACGCGTACTTGAATCAAACATCATCAAATCGCTAAAAATCTTCATGCTTCGACTCATAGTTCGTGCTGATACGGGGGACGAAGAAAATTTTAAAGTCAGCGGTATGTTATAAAGTACCATCTTGAATATTCACATTAGGCTTCCTTTCATCGTCATCATCAACGTCATGTCAACTAACATCGGCCTCTTCGACAGTTTCGAGATCGTAAACGAGAAGCTTTTTTCGATAACCACCAAGTCAAGCTCTAATTACTTGATCTCTAAATCCAAATAATTATATTATTTTTCTGTGCGCTAATTTCCGTTACTTCAATTTATATATTTCAGGAACCAACAGATCCTCTGGACTGCTGTGAAATGACGAAATTCATCAACCCGTCCTGGAGATCCGAATGCGACTTCCACCTAAGTTTCAAGGGTCAGGACAGACTGGTAATTTCCAGCCATTCTCCAGCCACTGAACCCCCGACTACGTCCACTACGGAAAGGACTAACTCAATTGAAGATATGATGCTGATGCCTCAGTCTGTGAGTACTTCTGTTCTGATAATCACTGACAGCCTTGTTCCACTCACTGCTGATTATAGGATTCTTTCATTTAGTGCCATGCGTCTCTGGTCTGTGCGAGCCTCATCTAGGTCTTCCCCGTGATCTTCTGTAGGTCTACTTTTGTTATAATTATATCTAAATATGATGTCGCATCCGGTCATTCGTTTGACTAGTCTAGCCTGAGTTCGTGGGACACGACGACAGCACGACTGAACGACGTGGCACTCTTGGACATTGGACATCGTACGAACAACATGTGCTTAGAAACTGTCCCGCGGTCCGTATCTGGTTGTAATTTGCTAGTGTGATTAAATTGTTCGTGAAATTATAATCTGATGTGAACTGCAAACGGTTTTTCTATTGTAGAATAATGAACACATACGCCCACAGTAGTTATAATATGGCTGATGATAACGAGACACACATACCTTCTCCGTCATATAATATAATTATTTTTTCCATTTATTTTGTGCCATCACAAAAGAGAGGAGCCCTTTTGTCAAAATTATGTATGTAGGGGATGGATGGATTGTATGAAAGTAAAATAAAACACAAAGCTTCTGATTTTTTAGTATATGAAGTCTCTTCTCTAATTTCAATAGGAAACAGTTTTGAGTCCAAACCAATAACACATACTATGTTTTCCAAAGTCAAATCATTTATTTCAAATAGGCACATAAAAGGCACTTTTGAACGTCAAAAATTGTAATAATTACCAGATAACATATACAATATTTTATCATATTTTCAGTGCGAAAAAGAAACCTGCGTGTTCCGGCAAATAGGTATCATCACGGACACAGGGATCCTCGATATCGACGCTTACATAAAGATGCTTCACAACTTCACTGAGTCTCATCCGTCCTGGTCCAAGGCTACAAGTAGAGTCCTCACTAAGTGTGTGTTCAAACCTGTGAGGAGTTTCGAAGCTGGTTGCGAGATCAACAATATGCTGGCTTGTACTTTAGATGTGTTGACTGAGGTATGTACGGTGGGATAGGTGGTAGGTGCACTTGATAAAGTAGGAAAATATAATATAGTGTATAATACCGTTACCTTTTTGTGCCCATTGCCGTGGAGACCATGGGTGCTTGGGGCACTGAGGCCAGGAAGCTCATAAGTGAGATAGGCACAAGCTCCGTGATAAAACGGGTGACTCCCGCTCCGGCTCGTTCTTGGTGCAAAGATTAGCCATTGCCATTCAACGTGGCAATGCAGCAAGCGTTTTGGGCACCTTCGCGCCGGGAAAAGTTAGGGGCGGGTTATTTGACTAGGTTGACGTGTTGTTGTGACTGTTATTATTTTTATAATAATTAATTAATTTAAATAATTGTATATTAGAAAATGATTAATAACAAAAATAAAATAAAAAATAAAAAAAATGTATAATATCTTTGCTTCAGAACTGCCCTTACAAGAGGAAGTCAAATATTTGCAAGTAAGTACCCACAAAAAAAAAAAACTTGCTGGGCCTGCTCTTGACCTCGATCATGCTTGATGGAAAACGATGGATGAGGTCTATGATGGAACGAGCGCATCCAGAGAAATTGTTAAGCAAATTGACGTCGTATGTATGTCACCACCACGGATATATGTAGATAGACTTAGATAACGCAAGTATCATGATCTGTATGAAAACCAAGCGCCATTTGCCATTTTTTTTGCTACCTATGTACTATGATGTTACAAGCACTGTTTAGTGACGGGAAAAACAAATCGATTCAAAGACGCCGCCGCGTGAAGCACCCCCCTCCCCCCTCCCTCGGGGCCTAGCGCCAGCGCTCACGCTCACCCAGCCACGAGAACACAGGGCTGAGCGCGAAAGTGGCGGCTTACGATTTTTGTACGTAAGCTGGTGCGATTTTTGGCACGCGAAGTAGTTGCTCTTGCCTTATCTAGGTGTATCTATATCTGAGGTCACCACCAACTAGCTAAATTAGCCTTCCAGTTAACAGCCTAGCCTTTTAGCTAAATGGCGCCATTCAAGTAGCGGCTTGAATGATATTCAGCCATTCAATCAAACAGGCAAATCACTAGGATCGATAGCGTTTAACTTCTTGCCCAGACATTTAAAGTGGGATTTGAATATACGGACAGTTTAAGTTGGTAGTCAATTTGCTTAACAATTAATTTGGCTGACTTTACCTAAAGTACACGTGTGTGGTTTAATTTTCAAGATTTGAGTTTTGAATCGAACTGAATTAATTGCAATTTATCATAATTGTAATAACTTTCCTCGCTGACCGTACTTACGTGTTTTTTCAGACATGGTAACCACGACGTTCCGTGCCAGATCAGTTCTTCTAAATATAGACCTGTGAGTTTTAAACTATTTCTTAATGTTACTTACAATAAATTAAATATATTTAATTTTAATACTTTTCTACCATATATCTTTTGGCGATTGCTGGCTTTCCGTCCTAGTCCTGGGATCGATCCCTGGGTCTGAGAAAGTGTTGAGTTTCTCCATCTGAACCATCTCTAAATTCTTAAAAGCAGCCCGAAGTTTTGATTTGTGCTCAGTTTATGGCTATAGGCTCACCCCCTGGTACAGACGCCAGCACATCAAGCAGTCAAATTTCTTTAATAGATTTTCAACTTTATCGCTAAAGTCTACGGTTCAAAGTTGTTTGGGAAAATTTAACAGTTTCGGGTGGCTTGCGTTTGTACAGTGGGCTGCATCAATTGGGTACCCCAGTTGTATGAAAATTTTAATACAACTGGGGTACCCAATTGATGCCTGTGTGGTGCCGGACTTAAAGAATTGCATCACCCCTTACTTCCCGTGGGTGTCGTAAAAGGCGACTAAGGGTCTTACCGGAGAATGGGCAGCAGCATTCTCTATTTATTCCACCATCATACCATACTGCGATCGCCAGTTATGCCGATTATGGCAAGCCCCCAATTGGGGGAGGCCTATGTCCAGCTGTGGACGTCTATCGGCTGAAACGACCCAATTGATGCAACCCACCGTACATGGTGACTTATTATAACATACCCAGTAACATAACTGGCGAAATGTGGGGTGTTCTCTCACATTTCGTGAAATACAGAGGTAATGTTGGATTTTTATTATACAGAAAAACCGTCGTGAAATATGTCTCCTGCCCGAGCTGATCCAACGCAGCAACCTCCAGGAATGTGGTTTGGAAGCTCTGTACAAAGTTGAACACGTTGCTGTACCGCCTAAGATCAGGAATCATGGATGGTTTGATAGCAGATATACGGTAAGTTTAGAATGATCGGGATAGTTACGTAGAGGTAGACCTAAAAACATCGATGGATCGACAAGAGGTTTCAACGGACAATGACAGCGACTTTTGTTCAGAAGTAGGCCAGTAGACATCGGTAAGAATATAAATACAATAATTGTAAGCTTCGAATAAATCTTTCTCACGGCGTACTTTTTGCCAAGCTTTTGTATCTCATTGTTACGACGCTATCGATCTATTTTTCCATTGTACTTTAGTTATATCGGGCGGATCGACCATCCTTATCTCCCCTATATTTTATTTCTCCTACCTGTCATTTTTGTCATCCATATCAGAATCGTCACCATATTTTTGTGCACTTGACCTGTCGACCTCCTTCGAAGTACTCTGCAGGATCTTTTCTAATTCTTCTGTATCTTTTGCTATTCCAGTGCAAAGACTCAAAAGAGCCAACCTCGTGCATGATGACGAAGATGGGCGTCTTGAACAAGTACAACTTTATGGACTACTTCAAAATGAAGGACAGGATCCGTCAGTTCACTACAGACCAGTCGGAGTGGGCTGCTTTACTGGACATTTATATGAGCGCCTTCATCAACATACCGATGTATGGGGAGCATTGCAACTCTGAGAAGAAGCTACTGAATGTTATTGATGCTATGTTGATGGTAAGTCTGTTAATTAAGGACCTCATAGAACAGTTAGCATTAAGGAGTTATAGGTTTAAATACGCTTTTGTGGGTTTTATTATTGGAGACGTCTATAGTTTGATTCATTCTTCTCCGCTTTTATAAAGTGTGACATGATATTTAGTGTGTCAGCTGCTTCTTGTTCCTTTTAGATCTAGACCGTGTGTACATATACACAAGGAGTAAAGTCAAGCTTCCTTGTTTCCATTGAGTTAAATCTTCGGCGTCAGGCTGGGGTTCTTTTAATGAAAGCTGGTAACCTTCTTTCTAATAAATTCACTTGTTTTTCAGACTTGTCCAGTCTCCAAGAGAAAGAACACAGTACAGTGCAACAAAATCTTTTTGGACATGACTCACACGGCACCAGACAAACAGAACGTGACAAAGGAGAAACTCGAGGAAATTATGAAGCACTACCACCATGTGTTCATGCCTAACGAGCCTGTCACCACCAACCTCAACCGGGCTATAAGGAAGAAACATTCCAAGACTGTCAAAAAACCGATTTACGATTTCGCTTTCCTTGATTCGAAAGATGCTCCTCCTGTCAGGGTTATCAGCGTGAAGCCCGAAGCAAGCACAAGAAGACCTCACGTACCTCCTTTGATACTAAGGCCTGTGTATCTTCGCCCAGAATTCGGACCAGGGCCAGTCAACGATGGTATCTTTAGAAGCAACCCGTACAGGCTACACAATCAGATTGCCAGAGCTCATATGTCGACGAGTTCCACGACTCCTCCTAACCCGCATACGCTACCTACTTTAAATTCTTAGATAAATGTTAGAAGACCTTTGTTTCCTCCTACCGTTCCTCAAATGCTCCCAATTACTCTGTATTACGAAACTATGACGGAGGTAACTATAGAGCCTTAGTTTAACTGTTTTAGTTTGTATTTTGTACTTTATATTCAGGTTTTAAGGGGCTTACACGACCTAAACGCAAAAAACGCAAGTTTTAGAAACAATAAAAGTTTATGATCGACTACAGAAAATCAGAAAAATATGTGATATTCTTCAGGATATATGCTAGGTTGATACTTGATAGTGTGTTGAAAATATAAATAAATAATACAACTAATTTGATACGATAGAAAAAAACATGGAGATACCTCTAAAAACTTTCTTTTCAACACACTTGCTCGTAAAGTGGCTCTTATTGAACCGCTTTTAGGTCCATAATGCAGTGTATTAAAAACGCGTGCTTTTTCTTTACTTTAATCCACATGTGCTTTATTTCCACAGATGACTATTTACTATTCGAGTAGTCGGAGATGCGCGCTTTTTTAATCTCATCAATTCACTTTTTTTTAAAATAGTCTGTATTGTCCTTGGCCCCAAAAATAACTTATATTTATTTACCTTAAGGTAAATGCGCAGGGACCACGGAAATTTAAGGTGAATGCGCACTGGTAGACCGCGATATTCAAATTTCCTTAGATTTTTTGCAATTTCCAGGTCAGTGTCAGGTTGATCATAAATTCATAATATTATTTGCGACTCTATCAGGTATGTCTTTGCAGAATTATAATCATTCGAATTATTAATACATATTTCTTATGGAAAAGTTTTTAGGGAAAAAATCTAACTTAAAGATTTTATTCTAATGACTATAATTCTGTAAATACATATATATTATAGTCGCGAATCATATTTGATCAAGATACAACCTGATACTGACCTGCAAATTACAAAAAAACGTAAGAAAATTTTAATAATCCACCTTAAGGTGGAAAAACACACTAACACTTTTCCATAAGAGATTGGTGGTTGGTGGTAGAAATCTAACTTAGAAAGATATATTAATGATTATAATTTTCTAAATATGTACCTGTTTTTGTCGCGAATCATATTTTGATCAAGATACAATCTGACACTGAACTGCAACTTGCAAAAAACGTTTGAATTTCGCGGTCTACCACTATCCATTCACCTTAAATTGTCCGTGGTCCCTTCCGAAACCAAACGGAAAAGACCCTGATTGGCGTTCTATTATTGCGGATTCTCACTGAACTAATGTATATTTCTTTATGCCAATAGTACTTTCTAATTCCATACTAACTAAACTACGATTGTTTTGTTTATTTTTTTTTTAGCGGTCTGTTGTCAGTGCCTACATGTTCTGTGGTCAGTGCTTTTATTTACACTTGCGCGCGCATTGCTAGTGCTGACTATGTGGAAAAACAAACCCAGCGCGCCATTTTCCATACAAGTTAATATTAAACAATACAAGTCTGTTTTTTTCCTCGCAAGTGTGTTGAAAAACGTCGTATGAAACGCGTGTGCATTGATCATTATACGCTCGGCTTCCTTATCGCACTCGCCTGCGGCTCGCGCGAATAATACCGCCTCGAGTATAATGATCAACAATAGCACACATGTATCATAATGTACTATTATACCTACAATAGAAACCATATTAATATACATACAATCATTATGATTTTTTGTCAGATTATTTTACAAGCAACATACTAAAGCACTAGTGTTTTAATTTTTTAGTCCAAACAATATATTTTTTGTAAATAGATAATTAATGGCTTCATATTTTGCAATAAATTACCAGCGTTGTGTCATCGCGGTTCTCTTTCTTTTCTATGCAGTCCGACAAAGACCGCACTTTAGGTCATGTAGTCACCATAAGGAATAATGTTTAAGCGTAATTCGCTTTCTGTGTTCAATCCGGACAAGTGTAATCGTAAGCTGCGTACTAAAATGGAAAATGGAAGATTATCCCCTTTTCAGGTTTTTTGCAAATAGATAGAATACTTACTCTATGTACCTACACCATAAAAATTACATGTAGGAATTTTACATAGAGTGACGTAATGGGCAGTCTTATCGCTAAAAGCGATCTTTTCAAAGAAACAACAGATTTTTTTTTTGATAACCTACGAGAAATTTCTGCGTTAAGGGCTGTCTAGACTGATATGCTAAATTCATGGCGCAGTTTGCGCGTCGATATCTCTCTACCACCCTTAAAACTATGTATTGGACAGTTTTTATATTGTGTGCTATAGGCGTATTATATTAGGATCAAGGGTAATAAAAAAACAATTTTTGAAGCAATATGAAAAAAATATTTAATACAATCATAATATGTACTGCCTGAGTAACTATTGTACTTAAAATATTTCCTACTACACTATCATAGCTATAAGTAATTGTTTCATTTATAATTTCCACCAATATTTTATCGTCAGTCTTAATAAAAAGTTTAATAATTTGGCCAGTTTTTATTTTGACATTTTATCTTCAAAACATTTGCGGGAATTATACACTGCTTGATTAAATGCACTTGTTTTTTTTCATTTTTGGATTATATAATAGGGATTTAAAAATGTCTAAATCTAACGTTTGTTTTTTATGTGACAATAATAAAGTTCGGCTATGCACTTTAAAGAATTCAAAAATAAATAAAATTATTTATAAACTAGTAAATTATAACATACATCACTCTTTTTATATAGATACATCCAACACAAACAAACAAACAAAAAATCCATTACATATTCATCATTCCTAATTATTTTCACATACTTTGAACTCACTCTAGTATTTTTAATAAATTATAAATAAGCAAGAAAATGGGCACATGAGTTTAACTCAAATGTTGAATAAAGAATAACAAAAAGTTTCACAAAAGTTTCGAGGCACCAATTTTTTTATCTATTTTTTAAAGATGAAAAAAAAATTAAAGCATTTCAACAAAAAATGGCAAGCGATTAATATTTCATAGACATGATTATTCGAGGCTAAAACTCTAATTTATTTGTAAGAGACTGTACATTGTCAGATACTTAATTCGTAATAGGAAGAATTACATATTTACATGTCATAATATAATCACATCGTAAATAAAATGTGTAATTAATAAAATCATTATTATCTACATATAGAAATAAAAATCATTTTGATAATGTCAAAGATACAGGCTTAGTACTTCGGTATAAAATATTATTCAACAAAATAAAATGAACATACTCGTATTTCATTTTTTTGATATGATATTATTATATAAAGCCTACTTTCTACGTTTATAAACCATAATTTATATTTCTTATCTGTCTCTACCCTAATAAACAACCACATATGATTTACGTATGTAAAACATAAATTTTATCAAATCGCATCTTGCTAAACTCAAAAATATTTCTGAAGACCATATCTTGACCATATCCAAGACAACTCCTATAGAAATTGTAATAGATTGAAGAAGGGTTAAGTAAATCACGTCAAAACAAACTGGATCACTATCTATATTGCTAATAACAATATCTAAATTGCAACAAATTGTCATTTACATTAAAGTAGAAAAGCATTAAAAATATAATCTTGTAAACTACACGAAAGGACTATTAAAAGGTGCTATAACAACAATAAAGTACGGAACTCCTTCTTTATACAGATAAAAATAACTGTTTCTATCATAATGTTCGTTCGTTCGGTTCCCTAGATATTATTTACAATCATAATAATTCCATTGAAGAATTATTACGTGAAATAAATCAACATTGAGATATTAATAGGTAAAGACAATCCCGATAATCATGACTCTTTAAAATAAATAGAGACATAAACATCACGAATAATATAAGAATTTAACATTTTTATGACGATAAATCGATGGGTTTATGAATGATGTGTTCTAATTTCAATTAAAAAATTTCCTCTATCTATTTTTGTACATTAAGAACCTGGTTATATTACGTTTTAAAATCATGGCATATTAAGACTAATTGTGTCAAAATTTCTCATTGATCGCGTATCGCCGTTTAAACTATGGGACCCAGTATTGATCCTTGTGAGAATCTCTTGTTGGAGGGCCTTTAGCGTTCTCATTGCTGAAAGGTCGGTGGTTGGGGCGAGGAGTAATGCTCTCCTGGCATGAGGGAGAGCTTCTGAAGGTTTGTTGAGGGCGAGAATCGCTCGCGCCATGGCGTATGCACATTCGAAGGCATTCGGACGCAGGACGGAGGCCCGTGCTGCGAGGTCTAAGGCTTCTGATGGTTCCTGTAACAAAATGGAGACAGTTTTTTAATAAATTGATTTGGATATATTAATTGAGATTCCAGTGCAAATGTTGATTTCAATTATTACGTGACAAGAGAATTTAAAGATAACTGAAGAACATTTCCAATAGTAAATTACTTTACATTGCAATTTCTTTTATCAAGCTAGAATTAAAATTACATTTCAAAGACTACGTACGTTCAGTTTCCTCTTACACCTCGACAAGTTCAGCAGCAAGTTCGTCTTTAACTGCACAAATGCAGACACGTGCTCATGCGGTACGGCTTGAGTGGTAGGTGTCGTCAGCCCCTCGTCACTGATCAACGGGTTAATCTTTTTCAGCGCGTATTGGTAGCGATGCGCCGCCTCTGATGGTCGGTTCTTCCGATATAACATGTTCCCGTCTTCTAGCAGCTTATTTAGCAGTATTAGCCTGGGGTGAAAAATTTGTTTCAAATTGATTTGCTTATTCCATGTCATAAAAATGTCTAGGCATCTTGCTAAATGTAATAATTGTTTTCGACCATTATTCAACCGTTCCTATATTAACCGATTATGTATAAGGTAGAAGATAAATTAGTAGTTATATGTGTGAAAACAATGCAGTGCAAAAAAAATTGTTTGGTAACTTACATGAATTCTGGTTTGCCTGAAGCCATAACCCACGTAGTTGGACCGAGCTTAGCGCCTTTCCTCAGAAAACAATTAACGACCTGTGAAACAAACAGAACACATAATTATTTAAGTATAATAATTGGGGGCTATTAAGATCGAGGTGTGCTTAGCTTACTAATCGGTTATAACATTGAAGATTAATAATTTAATCTTGCTTTAATAAGCAACATTTTACTACCAGCAGGAATCACCTAATTTAGTTATAGATTATAATTTGAAAAAGGTAACTTACGGGAACATTTCGCTGTCCAATAGCTCTATCCAAGGGCCTGAGGCCACTATGGTCAACTCTCTCCAACGAGGCTCCTCTCTCCAGCAGTATATCTACCAGATCTGATGGACCACCACATGCAAGACCCAAGGGTGTACGACCACTGCCATCTGGTTGGTCTGTTAAAAGAAAAGAGGTAACTAGAATCATGGCAATTGAATTGAAACATTTGACAAAGGTTTAAGATGGCAAAGTTGAGAATAATAATCTAGTTCAATATTACTTCACAACATCATGAATTACTAAGACAAATATATATATTTGTCTATATTTATATATACGTTTTTTAAAACACTAAAACAAAGTCAACAAATTGAAATTGACATTTCTGCCTAATAAGAAGAACAAAGCATGTATATTGTCAGATTTCGCAAAGATTATAAACGCGACTAAATCTTGTGTAACAGTTATTTAACAACAAGCTACAGATGAACATTGTTTGCTGATATACAGTAAGAACTTACCTATGGTAGCGCCTTTGTCCATCAAGACCACCATTGTCGGTATTTTAGACCTTAGACACGCCCATCCGAGAGGTGATATTCCGTCAGCATCCATTGCATCAGGGTCAGCACCTAACACAAAAGATTACAACATTTAAGGAACACCAAAAAAAAAAACACTTACACTTACTTAAACTGCTTAGAACATTGAAAAAGTAGAGACTGCAAACATCGTCGGCACAAACAATATTAAACAATTGACAAGCTTTAAAACGCATTTTTTTAAATCGTAGGTAAAGTTGAAAACTCACCATGATCTAATAACATCTCAACAACATCAGCATGACCCTCAGCAGCCGCTAAGATTAACGGAATCTTCCCACCAGATCCCATCACATCAGCCCCAGAATCTAACAGCCTCAAAACTAGGGCTGTTCTCCCATTCTTGGCTGCTAATGCTAGCGGAGACAACTGACGAGCATTCAAGGAGTATGGTGTTGCTCCTCGAATGAGGAGAGCGTCGGAGATTGCGGCGTTGCCAGATGAACAGGCTGCCGTTAGAGCGGTCTCGCCTGTTACTGGGCATATACCATCAGGCTGTGGAAGAAAAGTATTTGTTGTAGTAATTATGAGGAAGAGAGGGGTCATGACTTATAATAAATATGGATGTATGGAGAGGAAAAGGAAGACAAGGGAAAAAAAATGGATGAATTGTGTGAAGTATGATAATCTGAAAGAAAAAGAAGTGAATGATAGACACAATTGAAAAGGGAGAAAAGAAGAAGAAAACGCGTTGCGCCAACCCCAAGTAACACGAAACAAGGGCAGAAAGATGACGATGGTGCCAGGAGTTAAAATTTCATTATGTTTAAGTAGTAAAGCTAAACAATAAATAAATTGATATGGTAAAGTCCCTTCACATAAAACAAAAATGATTGAATGACGCATTGTTAGTGGGAAACCAAGGAGTAGGAGTAATAAAAGAACTTTGGTACTAACAAATAATTCAGCAGTATCCAAAAGATATTCAACAATATCTAAATGTCCATTCTGAGCAGCAGCTATCAGTGCATGGCGAGAACCTGGTACCAGCTGTTCGATGCTACCATCATCGATGTCTAAGGAGTTTCTGTCATTTCCAGTTTGACAGCCAAGGAGGTAGATTACTGTATCTCTGTGGCCGTTTTTAGCTGCGTGGACGAGAGGCGTCTGTTCTGCAGTGTCGGTATGACTTAACGATGCGCCTGAAAAATATAATTTAAGAAATATTTTAAAATGTACCTACTAAGAAATAATATACTTGAATAAACGACATAATTTATAATCAAATGACACGTGAATTATCACAAAAGAAAACATATCTATTGATCTAATGAAACGATTTTGTTGTAGAGTACTCGTAGTAAAAAGATCAGTCAGTGTAGTGCGTTTAATTTAAACCAAGATTGCTCGAGTTATATAAGTTCATGTGAAAATAAGTTACCTGCAGCTATAAGTCTCCTCGCAACATCAGTGTGTCCTCTCTGACACGCCAAAGATAAAGCTGTACATCCTTGAGAATTTGTCATTTCCATATCAGCTCCAAATTCAATCAACAGTCCAACCATAGCCAATATTCCTTGGTACGAATACATGCATAGTAACGGCGCACTGCCTAGACATTCTGTGATTTGGTTAGGGGATCCACCAGCTAAAAGCATAAGTCGGGATACCTTCACATTCGGCGTGTAAATGTTCCTCAAATGTGCAATCGCTTCACCAACGCTGGTCGAACTTGTGGCTACTAACATTGCTTGCAAATCTCTCGGACATAAGCCCAATTGCGCTGGCCCCATATTTCTATACATGTGAGCTTTTAGAATGTGATGTCCTAACTCCATCGATTTCTCTGAATCTAAAGGAGCTTGCACCCTGGATAATCTGAATGCAATTCCACAATGTCCGGCTCTCAAATCACAGAGGAATTTTGGGCTTTCATTGTCATCTCTTCTTATCAACCATTCCCTGAACGAAGGGTGGAAGAACATGTAGGTGTTGTCGATCCTCTTTACAAGAAAGTCTGAGAGCGATTCGAATCTGTGGCAGAATTCATCCCAGGGTAGGAACGTATTGACCAGTAACGAATTCACTGAGTAATAAATTTCTACCAGAGTCAGAGGATATAAAGCTGCTAAGCATACGCTCAATATGTGAGTGACTTTCTCAAATGACTGCACTGTAGGGAATCGAAGATTGAATTGCAACAAAAATATTTGTGCTAGCGATATCGGCACTACTTTGTAATTCGTCGATTTTACCACGATGTGACTCCTTTCAAGTAGATCTAGAATTAATTTTAGGAACAAAAACGAGCCTTGGCTTAGATGGAGCACGTATTGTGCGAACTTCATCACTGAGTTGTGTACTCCTTCAGACTTTCCCGTCGAACATTTGATATTCGTTTCTATGATTGGCGCAGCTTGTAGTCTTGTGTTGAAATACTCCAAGAGATCTTTGTGAACATTGTCTGATTCGTCCAGACTTAGTCTTGTGTACGGCAACTGCTTAGACAGTTCTAGAAATTGTGTTCTTACAGTAGCGATCACTTTGAGCCATGAAGGCATTTCTGGTACATGTCTTGCTAAGAACGATGCTATGGTGTAGCCATGATCGGGTCGGTGGTATTCAGCTTCACAAAGACCGTCAACTAGAATGATGCTGTTCGAGGTATCTATACTCCCACCTCTCCTCAAGATGATTAGAGGTTCGATGATGCCCCTCATGAAGGCTAAGTCTGGGTCTGCGATGCATTCTTTCAGTGACAAGCAGGCCAGCAGATGTGGCTCGCTGAGGAGGTATTCTCTGTAGGCTTGCAGTCTAGGAGCTTGGCAGAGTTGTGCTGCTAGAGAGTGCACGAATTCACCCACAAGGCAGGTACTGTTGTTATCGGCCTGAAAGGAAATTGATGGTTAGTAAGAATCCTGATGGATAAATATGGGTAATTGATTTTAATGGAATGGTCCCGTAATAACACGCTGTAGAAACACAGTTTGGAAATATTTGACAAAGAGGCTAAGATTCCTGGTGTTATGAGTACTAAAATTTGTATAGTATGTCTTTCAAAGGCTTACCTGACAAAAATGATAAGCGACGACGTGCGAGGCCAGATGGGTGAACATGCCGATGGTCAACTCTTCTGGCAACATCTCCCTGATGTCAGATTGCTCCCTCAGCTCCTCATACTCGCAGTTCCTCTTTCTGCCGAAGCAGGAGTATTCTACCAGTTGGAGGATGAGTGCTGTCTTCCCAGTACCTGGACAGCCGGATACTATGATACCTGTTGAGGAGAAAAAGGATAAGAAAATTGAAATACAATTTAATTGGATGGATATACAAATGAATATCTTAGATAATTCAAATAGCAGCCGTACAGAGAAAGGCAGGAAATTAGTGGACCGACTTCTAGAGATTATTTTCTTATACAGATTAGTTGTCGAGCAGTTTAGTGGTCGAATTTTGCAAGTTAAAAGGGATATTATGATAAGTAGAAAATATTGCTAATGGTTTGAAATCACAATTTGAAATCAATCCAACAGTGTTTGATAATGATAAAGGATAAAAACCTGAAGCACTAGAGTCCAAAGCCTTTTCCATATCCCTCATGAGCCAATGTCGACCTGAGAAGAACGTCTGATTGTCTGTTGAAGGTACTTCGAAGAACAGCGGCCGTAATGTCAGTTGTGGTGATGGATGAACTGTGGAGAAAATGAAATACATTAGACCTTCTTCTTCTATTCGTACACTCAGCCTCGATAAGATACTCCATCAAGAATTCATTGACTGTAAAATACAATTAAGAACTCAATGTGTAATTTTGTGGCTACACATAGATGCAATAATAAGGAACAAATATTGTAGACAATTCAATGATTTTTTTCGTCGTATACATCTTTTTGAGGCTGACTGCACCCAAGATACTGGCTTTCCTGGTTTGGGGCTAATGTAAAATCCTTGTAATTTTTCTGGGAATAAAGAAAGATATCCATACTAATATTATAAATTCGAAAGTAACTCTGTCTGTATGTTACCTTTTCGCGCCTAAACCACTGAACGGATTTCTATAAAATTTGGTAGAGAAACAGATTGCATCCCCGGGAAGTACATAGGATAGTTTTTATCTCGATATTCCCATGGGATCGACACTTATACGGGTGAAACCGCGGGGAACTGCTAGTTATAATTATCTTCTTCTTTCGAGTCGGTGCCAGCTTTACAAGAATCACCAATGATATTAAATGATATTACCACAACGTGAAATGCAGGAACTGAAGTAAATGCAGTATTCTTGTTGGTATTCAAATAGGTTCAGTTGCTCATATTTAAAACTAATCTGTTTTGGATAATTTCTTAGTTTATTTGCCAGATTTCTTACTTTATTCTAGCTCAATACTATTAGTGTCACATTTATCAAAATCACTAAGCGGCTTATCGTATTTAGCTACTAAAATACGTGCACATTAGCATACTTTAACAAGACGTATTTTCAAATAATGCAACTCATTGCCAATTTTTGTCTCGGTTAAGGAGGATTATAAAAAGCCAATTTCTACATCCGAATCTTTCAAACATGTTTAAATTGCAAATCTAATTACGTCAAAAATCATTTCGAGAGCTTATACTAAAATCTTCACACATACACACATATCTCATCATCCTCATTTTTAGGGTTCCGTAGCCGAATGGCAAAAACGGAACCCTTATAGATTCGTCATGTCTGTCTGTCTGTCTGTTCATCTGTCTGTCTGTCTGTCTGTCTGTCCGTCCGTATGTCACAGCCACTTTTCTCCGAAACTATAAGAACTATACTGTTGAAACTTGGTAAGTAGATGTATTCTTTGAACCGCATTAAGATTTTCACACAAAAATAGAAAAAAAAAACAATAATTTTTAGGGTTCCCCATACTTAGAACCGAAACTCATCAAACCCATACGTGTGGGGTATCTATGGATAGGTCTTCAAAAATGATATTGAGGTTTCTAATATCATTTTTTCCTAAACTGAATAGTTTGCGCGAGAGACACTTCCAAAGTGGTAAAATCTGTGTCTGTGTCCCGTAACTTCTAAAATAAGAGAATGATAAAACTTAAAAAAATATATGATGTACATTACCATGTAAACTACCACCGAAAATTAGTTTGAACGAGATCTAGTAAGTAGTTTTTTTTTAATACGTCATAAATCGTAAATCACAATTTACCATTCATTCAATCAACTCAAAAATAAAAAAAACATTTAATTTCATAAATATAAACCTTATGCATAAACCCGGATGTTACGGAACCCTCGGTGCGCGAGTCTGACTCGCTCTTGCCCGGTTTTCTCACTTTTTGCTATCAATATGTATAGTTGAAGAAAAAATAAATTAATTTGGTATAACAATGAACCTTTTTTGATTTCCGATGATGTTGATGATTGCTTGCTGTTGACCCTGGCTGAGCGTCTGGCAGCTGTTTTCCTTGTCTTGAAGAAGCCGCTGGACATTCGTGTTAGTTCATCTGATCGACCGCTTTGGAGTGCTAAAAAGAAAAAAAATACAGCTTTTATAAGTAACATTTTAGGAGGTGAGAGTGAAGTGAGAATGTTATTAAAGCTTTTCGCTTTGTTGGGAGAATAAAGCCTAAGCTTTAAGAGGGTTCAGGAGTATTTAATTATTCTGGTAAATTGGTTTATTATCATTTATACGACATGCCCCAATTAGAATATTATGTAATTAATTATAATAATAATAAATCAACATCTATCGAGGCTCTCGTTAGGCAGTTCGATCAAGGGCCTGATTCAGAAGGCAGTACTCCTCGATACGGCTCGCATTGTGAGGAGGTTCCTGTCTCTGGAGCCATAACCACCGGTAGCTCCCGATACCGGCGGAACACTATTATTTATATATTTTTAAATGTTTTTTATAAGTACATACTTATTTTTATATTTTAAGAAATATTTAAAAAAGGAAAAAATAAAGTTAAGTAAATAAATAAACGAAATAATACATGCACTGATTTTTTACTATTATGTATGTGTAAAAAATTATTCATTTATTAAATTAGTTATTCTGATTGTGGGAGAAAATTGTAGTCATGACTATAATTTACGTAGTTTTAATTATTTTTGGGATAACAAATTACCTATATTAAAAATTACAGAAAAAGTTTCTGAACAAACACTTTCATAATGTGCCTTACTGCAGTTACACATTTTTATCCTATGTTGTTACACTGCAGGGTAATTAATGGCCTTCTTATGTTTCCACTTCTAGCTGTCTTGCGCTAGTGTGGATCAATCCGGTCTGTAGACGTTAAGTTCGTCCCGCCATCTTTGCCTTCAAGAAACTAATTCTTTCACCAACCAAAACTAATTCTGGCACCGTATCAACTCGAGCCGTTCAGTATTCTTTGTATGAAACTCCCTACTGCAACGCACACTAATCGGAATCGTAACGTAATCACCTCGCATCGGGACAAGCTCACGAACCGCGGTGCGGTGCGTTACGGCTCGTCGTCCCCGCGCTTACGGCTCGTCATCCCCGCGCTTACGTCTCTCCGTACCCGAGCTTACGTCTCTTCGTCCACCCTCCGGCCTGCCTGCTGCACCATCAACTAGCGGTCGGCGAGCCGTAAGCGCGGCGTCACCTAGCCGTAGTCGAGTCGACGTATCGCTAGCTGATCCGCTTTGGTTACATGCTTACGTTAGGTTGACGCCTGTTTGATGGCGAGGCGAAAGGCGATACGGTGCCGATCCCTTTCCGATTTGATACGTGTGCCCTTTAATATTAAATATTTTTGAGAAACTTCAATAGTTGACTAAGGTTAGATTAACGGAAGGAAGTAGTGGTTTGGTTCCTATACCTATACCTGACCAAAGTTGTTTCCAATAAATCAATCTATTTTTAGAGCCGAACGCCGAATTTACGACACATAGGCAGGGCGCCTATCAGTGGTTCTCGTGTCAAAAGCTAATAACAATTCCTTAGGAGTAGTGGTTATCGGCAGCCGTAAAGCCCAGAGGGCGTGGTATCTTAATGACGACTGACCACTTTAATCTCCAAGGGCCTAATGAGGATAGATAGGAACTCATTGGAAACCCATTTGACTAATTAGACCTGCCAAATTTTTTGACAAGTCGCTATGATTCCTAACGAAAATGGGTTACTAATGAACCCATTCGTTCGGTATGCTCCAGTATAAAATAAAACAATATGCTGCCCCGGGAACACATAAGTATCCGAAAAATTTTCAATATCTTACGAGTAATATCGATCGATGTTTCAATATTTTTTTAATTAAATTGCATTAGGTACTTTATTTATATACTTTCGATACATTTGGTACTTTGGCAGAATCATAAAAGGATAACATTATGAATCATAATATGGCGAAGACAGTCCGTGTTTTTCTTTTTTTCGCAGCACTTCGTAGGTATAAATAATGAAAGAGATTGGGATTGGATTTGGTTTGGTATTGATTTAGTTGGTACAGACAAAAAAAAAAAAAACTGAAAAATCCTTCACCAATGGGATTTGATACGATTAACTTAACATTTAACTGTCCATTATGATTCATAAAGTTATCCTTTTATGATTCTGCCCAAGTGGCCTTTTTAGGCCCCCTGGTCATAATACTGTTAAAAACCCAGTCAAATAATTCTGACTTACTGTTAACAGAATGCCGTCGGCTCCCAGGACTGGATGACGAGCAGTTGCTGGCTGCAGATAATGACATGGACGCCAGAGAACCTAGGGAGTCCCGACCCAGGGGCGTTGCTACTTCCACCTCTGAAGACCCGGTGAGGGTTGATACCTGAAACAAAATGTTCATTATAGTTAGTACTCGTAATAAGGTGGCCAAGAACGATATATTAGGTCGTATACTAGTGATGATTGAAAGTATTGCAAGATTCGAGGTTCTGTTAACATTCAAACGTAGTTTGATCAACGAAAATACTCCAGCATCATCACCATCAATGTGTCTCTTGTTATTATTATCCTTATGTCACGTGTGATTAAGGTCCATTTTTAAAACATGGGTTGTCATATTGTATATTGGGTTGGTGTAGAAAGTTCCGAATTTCTAAGACTCATGATCTGTTTGGTAAAGGCCTTTTTGGCCCTCCTCACTATTTTCAACAACAACATTATTATTCATTTTTATTTTCATTACAACTCCTGATATCCAGATTTGTGGGTAATCACCAAACAAGTACGGAGCTCAACGAGTTCTGGAGAAATGATTCAACTGTATAAATAATAAGTTCAGAAGGTACTTACAGGACTCGTATTATGTGAAGCCAGCGTATGCGCGTCAAGAGAAGCAAGTGAGGTGCAGCTGTCTCTAGCCTTGTTTCTGGCTCCTCGTCGCTCACCGAGCAGTAAGCCCAGGCGCATGTATAGGTCATTCTGTCGTCTGGACTCGTAGCCTGCCTGCTTGATGTGACCGCCTTCATCGTCTGCGAAGGAAATTAAGAGCAAGGTTAGATTTGGTGTATTTTGTGGCGTTTACTTTTATAAGCTGTAGGGGGGTACAGCTAAAGTTTACAAAATATGTGAAGGATGGTTTTGGTGATCACTGATGCAGTAAATTGAAAGTGACTCAATGTTTATAAGGAGTGAGGATGACTGCAATGTTTAAAATGTGATTGAAACTGATTTTAGTCTACAACACTAATTACATTAGATACAGAGAATTAGCACTAAGCTAAAATGATTCTACGAAAGTAGCTCTTCACTAGCTAATTACATTTTTGACGCCATAAAAGTTTAAACATTTCAATACAACAATAATTATCTACACATAATTGAATTCACAAGAAATGCTTTCAAATTGATAAGCTGTTGACAATTCTAACACATAGGTGCAAAAATATACAAAGTGAACAATTACAGCTAATAAAAAAGATTTGTTTTCCATATTTACATGCCGGTTTTCACAAGCTTTCAATAAAACACAAACAAAACACGATCAGATAAAAGGAACAAAAATCGTAATAATGTGAACTCCATGCATACACAATCGTGCAATAATCTTACACACACACGTAAAACAAAAACAAATGAAGTATTCATTAACATGGTGATAACTGTTGCGTCTGTTGTATTCACACATAACAGAAATGAGAATAATCCATTCTAGAAAGTTTTCAAGATGGTTAAATCTTCAAGAAGAAATCACCTTTAGACATTGGTGTGAGCAAAACAAAGGGCAAGATTTAAATAAAAACATATTCACTTTTTTTATAAAAAGTTGAGACAGGAGTAGCGGGTAGTCAGAAGCCCGTAAGTCTGGCAACCAAAGAGTATCGTTATTATTGGGCCCAATAATTGGGTTGTGGAAGTCAGATAGGCAGTCGTTCTATGTAAAATACTGGTATTCATCTGCATCTGCTTATACAGGAAGCCAACCAAACATAGTTGAGAAAAGGCTGGGCAGATTATGCTTACCTGACTTAAAAAAAGGAGGAGGTTCTCGGAGGTTCATATTAAAGTCAAGTAAAGGGTTCATTTCTTCTACTTAGTGACGATTGTTAACTGCGTCTGACTCCAGACGTTTTTCATCACCAATCAGCGGTTCATAAATAAAACGCGCACTTCTTGCAACAAGATCTTTACCTCCTACACTGTTTTATACATATCCTTTGTTTCCACAATTCCCATGACATTTTACAACAAATTAAAGAGATTGATGAAGCGATGCCATATTCGGTCTTAAGCTCTTAGTAAGAGATTTTTGCTCCATTGTGTGTTAAAAACTAAATTATTATCACAGGAAGCGGAACGAAATTAACACATGAAGCGGTTGAGAATGTTTCTTTATTTATTTAACAATAGTTTGTGAGATGTGTTTTATGGGATAGAGAAAATATGAAGGAATTTTCTTATATTCAATTTTCGCATTATCTACTGCTAGAAACTTAGAAAGGTTACTTCACAGTACCTAGATGTCAATGTTAACTAAACTTAGAGAAGTTTAGAAAGTTTGAAGTTTAGAAATAATATACTATCCCTGTGGATAGTATATTATTTTATTACTATCCCTGTGGATAGTATATTATTTCATATAAGATCTATTTTTGGACTGACTTGTGACCATTTTTAACAGGAATCATGAGAAAATCAAGAGTAATAAGGTAACGTAAAGCTGCGGGATGAGCTGGACCATTCCCGCCATTTCCGTCTGGGCCTTCCGTGATGGCGCTTGCTATTAAGAGGGACCCATTGCATTGGGTCGTAGGTTTGGCCCATTGGTCGTCTGACATGAGGCAGATGTATCTAACCCAATTCCTGGCGTGGCAGATTTCCAAGTAACGTCAGTTATCTTTGTTATGGAACGGATGGTCATATTCCTATTTTGTATTGTAAAAAAAAAACATTTTTAACTTTTTTGGGAAAACAATTTCCACAACTGATCTTAGTTCTAAAGCAATATCTGTTGTTTATTTGCAACAGAATTCTGTAATAATTTCGTCACCTACAAGCAACCGATATCGGGTGTGTTGGTGTCCTGTAAGTCGAGATCCTCAACAGGTGCGGAAGCGCTGCCGTGGGAACGTCGCAGTTGCGAGATCACAACTCGATACGTTTACTGTTGGGCCGCGAAAACAGCGTGTGCGTGTTTTGTGGTAACGTTTTCTTACAATGTTTTCTTTCATAGATATTTTTCTGTTGTTTTGTTTATGGACGGATCCCCTGATTTGATCCCCTGCTAGTTATTCTTGTTTTAATTTCTGTCAGATCCACACCAGCAAGGGATCCGACCGGAATAATTCCTAAATTAATGTGTTTGAAAGTAAAAAACAAATATGCTATTACATTAGGAAAAGGCGTGCAAGAGAGATGATAAATATTTTTAGGTAAAGTTTCCATGAGACAGCAGTTTTCTCCAAGCCTAAGTCATTGCTATGAGAGATTATCCCCTAAATTCTCACTCAATTTATAGAAGTTCATAGTCGTTACAATATACATGAAACATGACGGTTATTTAAAATTCAGTTGCGTTTCAGAATTCGCCAGTACTTGTGTTTATTCCTCAACAATATTTATTACACATAAGTTATTACCGTAGCTACATATTTAACAAACTAATAACGTTATTTGAATTGAGTTGTCAACGAACATCGGCGTAAAGCTTAAGATAAATTAATGAGTGTATTCAAATATCTTCATTTTAATTCGTTTCGTCCGTAAATGAAGACATTTAACAAAATGCCAGGTTCTTTGGTGAACGTTTGGCATTTGTCTCAGAACTAGCGTGAAAGGTCAATCTTGCAGCTCTACATACGTACGACATTGCATAATTGTAAATTAACATGTACGCTTGTAAATGTCCACAGGATTTGACATGTTATGTACTGCAATAATGTGCTGTTTAGAAGTGATATTTCCATCATCCTGGGTAACACACATATAGCGCGGTATCTACAACGCCACATGTCATGCGAACTACGCGTCATACTGGCGTCACGCAAAATCCTGCATCTCGCAAGCAGAGTTTACCGCGCAACTAGCATGTAGTACCTCAACTGTCACTAATGAGACACAATTACTTTTTCTATTACCGATCTTTAGGAGATTTCGCGACATCGGAGCGGATGTTACAACGTTCAACGTCTGTCGTCGTCGTATCAATCGTGGGGCAGTTGCCCACTAGACACAATCAAATCTAACTTATCAATTTAAAAAATAGAGATATTTTTTTTATTTAGAAGTTTTCTCTTCCGTCGCTTGCTTCATGGCCCCAATTCAAAGAATAGGACATTGTTATGGAGTTAGATTCTCTTCTCAAATGTGAAATTATTCAAACTATTGTTTGTTTGGTCACTTTAATACAGATTAAGAAAGTAGCTATTATAGCATAAGCAGTTACTCTTCTGTTAATTTATTTATTGTAACATATTTTCCTGACATTTCTATACTGCGAGGATTCTGGTAAAGAAACAACACACAAGAACAGAACAGCAAGAAAGGAAAAGAAAGAAAGAACGTTTTGCTGTTAGCATGAGAAAAGCACAGAACCAAACTTATCTGCCTATGGGAGTAAAAAGGTGACTAAAAGTATTATTTTAAGAGAGGGCATCATACCAAAAATTTGTTTGCTACGCGTGTTGTTTATGCCAATATGATCCCTATGACAGTTAAACAGAGAACATAGATATTGAAATAACCTCGTTAAGCAGAAAGCCTTATTTGTCTAGTATAGAAAGACTAGACTTACTTATTTTCAATTTAACGGTAGCCTAGATTATGAAGATAACACAAACAACAAAATAATAAATGATAACTTCCAATTCATCACTGAATGATAAAAGAAGCACAAGTAATCAATTCAAATGATTAGAACATTACGTTCGAATGGAATCAATTTAGTTCACTCATTCATTTCGTTCATGAATTAAATGATCGCATCAGTCATTACGATTATGGAGTACATCTGTCTGTGATCACTTGGTACAATGGATTTATTATTAAGCTTATGAACTTTTGTTTTATAAAAAAAGTAGTTGGATAACTCTGACTGATTTTTGTTTTGATTAAATATGAGATATTTAATGAAAAATTTATACAAATTAGTTTACCAGTAAAGATGCATAATATCGCACACGTATTTCGCAATTGCATAGGTAACCCAGGTTTTTCTTTAGATAGGTCTACTGAGAAATTAGAAATTTAAAGTAGCGAATAGAGATGCAACTATTGATGAGGCTACGGTGTCACATGGCGAAATGTGGATGCACTTCTGCCTAACCCTTCCAAGGAAATAGGTGGGATGTAGTTATGTGGCACCAAATTAAATAAAAGCCAGTGCCAAATCTGCCATCGTTTAGTCTAGACTAAAGTAAAAACATGTGTGAAAATAATCTAGCATTGCACAAGGACCCTATTCATTCTCATAACAGATTCCCAACACAACATCGACGTCTAGTGTTATCCCACAAAAACTACCACAACTTCCTTCTAACTCATTGATCAATAGGGATGGGATGTGGTCGGGAACTCAGGATGTCGATAAAAACTATCGACTCCCACGTTTTATAAGCTGGTTCCTGTAGTCATTGAGCTTGAGGTCTGTAAAAACGTAATTGTGTGCATAGATATTGGTTTGTTATTGGATGTTTGATTATCTGGGAGTGGGAATCTCGATGTTGTTATTATGGGAGGCTCCTAACTGGAAACATGTTAAGAAATTTGATTTCTTTCTATTACGTTAGGGAGATTCTATATGATATTTTTATTAGCTGAAGGGGTAAAGATATCATGATCATACCATTAAAATTAGAAAGACAGAAAATACGTTTATTTTGTGGCAAACAAAAAATAACAAGTTGGAGAAAAATATGCGTCACATCACTCACATACCGGAAAAATATTATCCCGATAAAAATATGCATTTCATTTTGCATTTAACGAAGTGTAAAAACACGAAGTTGGCTGTTACAAAAAGGGTAATTGTACTAGGGTACTCAGGCTAAGCAGAAATCAAAGGAATCAAAGATTTTCGACATAAAACTCCTGAAAATACTTTTTTTTGCAACATTAGTAAACTTCAAGTAAAAAAGTATACACGTCTAACTTCGAAGTTAAATATAAGCCTGTTCACTACCAATGACCTTTTGAATCAACCAAATTATGACCATGACTCTTCACAGTACCGAATTCACCGGCAGTTGGAGTGACATAATTGTTGGAACATTACATTACATTGTATATTATAGTATGCAACCTGTTGATGTGAACATCGAGAACATTGCCAAGGTTACTACGCGTTAGATTCGCAATGTTACGTAATATTTTGTGAGGTATAATGGATCATTGGTTGTCTGAATAAATTAATTATATTATTATTATTATATAGTGATTTGGATGTTAATGTTATGTTCAAATGTTGGAGTTAATTGGTTTGTTGATGGTGATGTCAAAATATCAGAGGATACATATTTTTTATAGGAATATTTTTTATAGAAAAGGCATTTTTAAGACTAAACTCTACTGTTTCCATGTCCTAACCAACGCTATAGTCTATGTACTACTACTAGCTCGTTAGTTTTTCAGACTAAGGGCGAATTTCACCTATCAGCATATCAAAACGTTCAAGAGCTGTCAGCGTCATTATTGTTATGTAATACTGGCACTGACGGGCCTTGAACGCGGTTTAGAAATTGGTCCTAAATATTTGGTGTTCTAAATTCCTGTGTTTTCGATCATGTATGTTGATATTGTTGATCGAAGCATGCATACAACCAAGTCATATAGAAGTGAATCGAAATTAAATGTCTAATCTGAAGATCAAATTAGAACCTAATCCAATACTCACCTGATCTAGTCTGAATGAGTATCATGGGTGCTAAATCTCAATGCTATATAACAATGAAAGCATATATTACGATGTTAGCGAAAGGCTACTAAAGCGAACATATTGATATTGATGGAGCAGAAAAAAGAGCTACGACCATGACACTCATTGTGTTTGGTAGACCAACGAACCGCTGCAGTATGGTTGTTGCGCAACTTGTTCAAGCGGGCATTGCCAAGGTTGCTGGTTAGATAAACGCAACACAATATTGGCGATTTGGTCAGGTGAAGTTGAAAATTCGGGCTCGTATTGACTTATCGTGGATTTAAACCTGGGGCAGAATAAGGAGTGTGCGTGTGGAGCGTGTGTGGAGTTTTACTAGCAATTAATGGCAAGGCAATCCATAGGGAGATTAGCAGATTCTCTAAAATGAGTAACCGTGGTGTTTCTTGCCGGCTATTTTCTATAGGAAACTACCGACGACGTACTAAGTGTTGTAGTGTTGTAGTTAAGGGCGCATGTAATTTTATGTGAAATGAAAAAAAAAACCTGAAGTATGGGAATACCTATGAAGAAAACAGAATTGTCTTAAGTAGCGTTTCGTTCTAAATTGTAGTGAAGTCATATTAAAAAAATTACCAATTTTCACTTTACAATGAGGACAAAGGTTATAGGAATAATTTATGCTTGGATAATATGAGACAATACTACAATGATGACTGTAAGTTGATGTCATTTTATCACCTGACGCTGGTAATCGTAATTGTCACGCTACCCACCATTTATAAATTAAAGCTAATTAACCGCAACAGCATCACATAATTACAGCCATAGGTCACCTTCTGCAAACACAACAACGTCTGAACCCAAACATGTCAGAAACATGATCGCACAATAAGGCGTTTCACACGGAGGACACGACGGAAGCGATGTATCGTGTGGTAGTGGACTTTACACTTCATTGACTGATGGCAAGGGCAGTGATTCAGGTAGTTGAAATACTGGTAAAGTTAATTTTGCATCTAAAGTAATTCAGTCAGAGATGCTACTGAAATAAGAGTACCTAATAAAGGTTTTCATGTTTTGTAAATAGTTGCCAGTATGCCAAGTTGAGCTGGCCTAGAATAAATCGTATCCTGAGAATTTTTGAGGTTTTTCCATACTAGAACTGTCAGATGTCACTTTTATTTCACGCAGACATAGGATAAAAGATATTTGACTTTGGTAAAATCAGACCTCAGTAGGTAATATTTAAATGTAAAAGCGCAGTATCTAATTTTTATTATTTTATTTATTTTCACGATTGGTGGGATTGGTTGATTTTCCAGTATCTAAATCAACCTAAATTTCGAAACCGACATAGAACATATATTAAAGAGATTTTTAACGCTATAACAAGACTTCAAGCTGGAATTATTAAATGCTAACCAAAAACATTACCGTGCCAAAACTCGGCTTTCTCCAAGTCTGGGAGTCCATTTACATTATTGTTTACACGACATTGTGTGTCAATGGTGTTCCTAAGAATCAAGTCTTCAGTAACTAGAGCACTTGTTATGATTCAAAACACTAGTATCGTCAGCCACTGTTCATAATCGGTCTTTGGAAAAATATATTAAAAAAATGGAAAACCTGTTCATCACAAAAAGTTTGTCACAAGGAGTTTGTTCCTGATGAAAATTTTCACGAGGAACATACTGACTCGCATAATTATTATGTATATGGCAAATTGTCCCTTTGTGTCAGAAAAAGTAGCAAACTTTTTTTTTGTTCTAGCAAGAAAAGACCCGCGGTATATACCTAGTCCCCATGTAACGAATAAACACAGGGCGCCAGGGACATCGACGCGCAAACTGTAATCATGAATTCAGTACATTATTCTAGACCCACAGCGTAGATATTTTTAGTCGGTGATAAAAAAAAATTCTGCCACATACAAAAGTGCGCGGTCAAAATGTATGCAACAACAATTTTTTTTTATTACCAGATGAAAAATTTAAAAAACGATTGTCCAGAACCAAGTACTAAATCCATGGTAATAATAGTTTTCGCGTCGATGTTTCATTGGGCAAAGGCCACCTTCGTTAAAGGTCCAATATACAGTAGGGCATCATAATCTTGTATCTGTTAAAGGCACTTGAAACAAGATGTATAGTGGGTGTCTTGAGTGGTGTCGACAGACAATACATGACATAGTCACTTGTCACCAGTTACCTTATTCATTATACTCCTTCATAAAACGCTTAGAGCTAATGATTTTGGAGGCGACAGACAAAATCAGGTGGGTTGTATGTCGCGACCAGGTAAATTAGTCATAGAAGATAAAATAGATAAGTACTGCTGAATAGAATCGAATGATAGAAGTATGTATGACGATGCTTATAGATAAATAAAAAGGGGAGTTAAATCTTCTATACAAGCTCTAGAAGATTTTTCATTTAACAAAATTGTATTATTTATTTAATACTTCAAGCACACAAATGTACAGAGGCGGAAATAATGACAAAGGCTTAATTTTAAATATCCATGGTTAAATTATTAGTTTAACAAGTAACTGTCTTTACAAAGTTACTATTAAATATAATGTGTCCTCCGGCAAAGAACAGGCCGCTACTGCCCAGTAGGTAAACGGTTGGTATAATAATGGCAACAAGGAATTAATTAATAAAGATATAAACAAACAGCAATCACTAACCGGTCTGCCAAGCCTGATGATTATCCCAATGATTGCTTGTAGACTGACATAATGAAGTAAACAACAACGCCAGATTGTCTACATAATCTAATGACAAAATACATTATAAAATCAATATCACCTACACTATAATAACTTAAACTTATACAAATGTTTTCATTGACAGAAGCCATACTGTGAATATGAACTATGAAGTACAATCGCGGATTAAGTATCTCAAGGTTTGCGGTGTTGAAGGAACGATGGCCGTTGGTAAAGACGAGTCCTTGAATGGAGACCGCGAATCGGCAGAATTAGCGTGGGTCGCCCTATGACTAGAGACCGACGACCTTAAGGAAGCGGTGGGAGCAGACCGGATGTAACTGACATAAAACCGGGTGTCATAGCGCAACTTGGGAGTGGCTTGTGTGGCTGCAATGCACCACGTTAGGTTAGATTTGCTGTTCTTTTGATTAGATCAATATCACCTGCACTGTAATTAGTTCAACTTATACAAAAGTTTCCGTTGACAGAACCCATTCTGTGAATATGAAATACAGTCGCAGAATGAAAAGGTTAAGCACCTCAAGGTCTCTTTGATCGTACAGTGCTGAAGGACTGATGGCCGTTGGAGCAAACGAGTCCTTGAATGGAGATCGCGATACGCTAGGTTAGGTTAGTCTTTGAAAACAAGGAAAATGTTCTTATGATCAGATCAAACTGAACATTGCCTATTGACTAATGTATTCTGATGTAACGGTGTTATCTATCCGCAATGATACAAATAACACAGATTTGATAAAAACTTAATCCTTTCATTCCGCGAGTGTACAACATAATACCTAAGACCAGTATTAACAAAGTTATATAGATTAGCAATACTTGTTCCGATTTAACAAGGACCCGCCCTCAGTCGTTTCTTTTGGTGACAAGGCGAGTCCTGCGCTCTACAGCCTACGTAGTAAAATGTAGCGTCATACTGCTACACACTGGAAATGGTTATTTTGTTGTCTGGTAATACTGGGTCGTTGATTTGGAATTAACTACATAACGTCACGCCTGTATTCCTCGAAGGGAATCAGAGCAGAGACGCAGAGACGTACACGTGCACGCACGACGCACAGAGCACGACGATGACAACGACGGCGACGATGGCGACGTGCAGATGCGTATTTGTAATAGGAGGCGAGCCTACATTCATCCGGACTCTGGCTGCTATTGAGAAATTTCTAATAGTAAAACCCATACACCATTTTTCAAAATCTGGAAATTAAACCCAGTACCTTAGCTATCGCTTGCGACTGCTAGACCAACGAAGCTACTGAGATAATCTTGTCCTGATGCAAAAATAACATTTTTCCTGACCCAGGAATCAAACCTATGAACCATAACGCTGTTGCATTTGGGACAGTTGTTCCAAGGTCAAAGTCTAGTGAGACCAATGTAAAGACATTGTAATTCATTGGTCTAGTTTTCCATGGAGTATGAATCAGAATCAGAATCAGAATCAGAATGCTTTATTTGTAAACATAGAAAATCACATGATCTGACCAAGATGCACGATTTCTATCAAATGCGTGCACTGACTGGACAGGTCCTCTCAATCTGTGGTTCTTTCCTCAAAAGACCATCTCAGACATCGATCTACATGGTCTTCATATAACCTGACTAAGATTATGTCTGAACTTTAAAAGAGACTGTGACCTCTGAGTTTGTTTCGGCCTTTCTTCTCAGACTAGTCAGATAAGAAACGCCGACGTCATCTAGTTTTTAAAATATGATTGACGTGTAAAAGTGTTTGTACAAACCTACTTACAGATAATAAATCATTTATCATTGTCCATTTTGAGGTTATGTTCACCCAGGACATTTGGACACTTTTTCTAAAATGTCTGCAATTATCATCCCTTAAAATAAGGGGTGAGCTGATGATACTGAGAAATTCCTGATTGTAAAACACTTTGACCGACTTGGAGATCTAATAAAGGACTTTAAGGTTTACAGTCGCGGTTGGGAATATATTCCATAGAATTTGAGTAATTTTAACTATCATTTTATGGTCTCACGATAATCTAGGACATTTTATAAGTGTCATAAAGTTTGTGTCCATCACCCGGACTTAAAATTACAATGTCTAAAGTGACTGTAATTTCACTGGCATTCACCTTTCAAATTGGAACACATAAATTTTATGCTTGGTGACAAATAATAGTTGGTAGATTTGATTGGATACTTTTAGTAGACGTTTTACTGCTACCATCCATATCCATACATACTATAAAACAAAGTCACCGAAATTTCTGTAAGCGCATAACTTCCGAATTACTGCACCAAATTGGATAATTATTTGTGTTCGGTATTGTCAGGACAAGGGTTGTATGAAACAAAATTTAGGAAATTCGAAAAAAAATTCACCCTTGCGAAGCTGTGGCGGGCCGCTAGTTAAATAATAAATTTATAGTTTTTCATAGTAAAGATAGAAAAGAAATTTGTATTGAATGCATATCATTGTATTTAACTAGAGTCTTCGGAAATTTCATTAATTTTATACAACTCTCCGCACACGTTTTGACATACATAATCAAATTAAAACTTTAAACCTACTTTACAATTATGAAGAAATGGGAGAAATCAGAAAATTATTACTAAATCATAAAAAAAGTTAATATTCTATTCTTATAAATAACGGTAATTATTGTGAGAAATCGTATATACTGGAAATTTTCTATTCCTTTCTTGGCTGATAGTAATTTCTCTAGTAATTGAGCTATAAAACATCAATATTCAAGTTAGAATAACATTATTATTGCCTTTCATCGATTCCTTTATAAAATTTAACATCCATAATTTAAAAGTAATAAATTCTTTGATATTTATCTCACATCTCCAATGCAGCATATTCAATCGGTAAAGCACATCTCACCTACAAATCGATGTTACTTTTGTCACCGATTCTTTATCTCGATCAAAGAATCGATTGTTCATGTCTTCATTCATTGAGTTTTCTTTATGATCATTAGCTACATCACGAGTCATGCGTGAAGGTTACATATTTATACGAACGATTAATGTGATGTTATGAAATCGAATCAATGAATCGATTTAAAAATATCGATACTCAAAATATACATTTTTGTGCATAATGAATTGACATAAGTTAGCAAAACATAAATGTGCATATAACATAAAAATTAAAACATGAAACTCTATTTACAAATGAATATTCAAATAACGTTCAACACAAAACCGTTCAAGCGTTAAAATTGTAAATAAAACAAACTCAAATCCACACAAAATGCAAAATAAACAATGGTAAAACAAAACCGGTATACTAAGCTATGTGTCAAACGGACGCACGGAGCGATGCGAAAAGGCAATAAGATGTGCAAAAATCAGACGACGACCGTGCTAGAGCCAGGAATGTGGACTGAATAGCGATGTGTTCATTTACTGCAACAATCGATTCTACATTAATCGATCTAACAATCGATATAATACGAGGAAACACAATCAATTATTCGAAATGTGTTCAATCGAACTATCGAATCCAAATCATTCCCAGAAATCAGGTTGAAAACTTTACGACGTTATAGAGGAATAATAATCAATTCTTAAGCCAACATTTGCAATTAAATGAGCAACATCGGTATAATCCACATTCCAATGCAAAATTAAGACTTCGTGCCTGTCAATTGGTTGAGTCCTTGCGGCACTGAGGAGTGTGTGGACCACAGCGACCTGATTTTATTGAACACCAGGCTGTGCCACGCTGCATTCCGAGGACCTTCCTCCGGCAACCCTGTAGGAGTACCCAGTTCCACATGTAGAACACTCAACACTGTCATAAAGTAAAATTTCTCTCACACGATCCCAATTGCACCGCGATGGACAATTAATTGCACCTCGTCACATTAACAAACCATTACAAATTGTAAAAGATACCATTATTCATATCGACAGATAGAAACGTTAGCTATGGACAGATTAAGTACAGACGTGAAGGGGCAAGGGCCGTGGCGAATTGATACTAATAGTTTATTAAGAAACTCACAGCTGTGAACGAAGTGTATATTTCAATTACCCAAGAAATCTTGTCGACCGGAATGATATAATTAATGGAAATGGAAAATGTAACAGATACAGAGATAATGTTCACAGCCGGCCCGCTGTCTGCGCGGGCAGCGTTGCAAAAGTACGGAATTATACTTTAACTAATAAATACAGTAGACAGACAACCGGTCCTTTAAGGAACCCCTACGTACATCCGGCGCAGCGGCGTGGGCGCGCGTGTCGCAACTGTCACTCACTGTTATTTACTGCGCAGGGGATCCTCGCAGTTTTCGTAAAGCTCATAAAACGGGCCATCGAAGTGAGAGGTGCTACGCGGCCTGCTTGTGAATGAGATTTCAACTTTGCCCAAGAAGGCATCAATGAAGTGTAGCTTGCGTGCGCAGCCGCTTGCGCAACGATGCAAATCCGCTGCTTCCACGCGCGGCCCACGGGTATGCTAATACGAGTGCGACTTACCGGAGAGGGGCACGTGGTTGTCGTGCGAGTGGCGCGCGCGCTGTCCGAACGGACTGCGCAACGATTTGGGACTCAGGAAGAATCTTCTCCTGGTGTGCGGAGGTGTTGGACAGCTCTGCGCTAAGTTCGAAGGTTGCTTCGGTGGCTTTGGCAGGCGATGCGGCGACTGCCAATCCGGCTCCTGTCGCTGCGGCGAAGGCGTATACCTCTCCATGGCCGGCCGCCGTTGAGCCTGGTTATTCCTCGCGCAAGACGGACAAGCCTCGTTCCTGAACATGCACGAGTAGCACCGCTCATGCCCGCAAGTGTCGATCAGCTTCCTCTTCTTGCCCTTGTCAAAGGGCATGTTACAGCTGGGACAGGTTGTGCCTCCCGTCTCGCTCTCTAGCAGCTGACGTATCGCCGCCAAGTCTGGAACAAGAATGAGGAATGTTAATATTGTTTTGATTATAACGCTTGTTGTGTCGTTCATCGATTAGTATGCGACAACGCATGGCGCTCCATGCATGGTAATCGATTTACACATGAACGACCCTTGAAGTTATTCTAGCTCAGGATAATAATATAATTTGTACTGTATGGCGCACCGGACTGTTATAACCAATTATATTGAATGAGGATGTTGCGTCGGAATTTAAATGGAATTATGGAGCGACAGTAAATAACTGACTTTTTACGATGTTAAATGGTACGCTAATGTCTTCTTGCTTTACATGTACTCTTATTTTTCCAAAATGAATGTTAATGCGTCATAAATATCTTTATGTCCTCACATTTCTCATGTTTCGGGCGGTTCAGTTTAAAACAAACTGATTTATACGTGGGTGTCGTTATAACTTCTGGAAAAGCAGGCTCTCTCATCAAAACTTAAATCAACACTTTCAAATTAAGCGATTCGTAAATCAAGTGTCTGTAAACGAAGTAATTAAATACAAATGTTGCCTCACGACTTGGGGTGGTGAGACGGTAGTATACTCTATCTCTTTCTGCCATACGTTAAAGCTCGCACCGCGTCCTGATTCCATCGACAAATGACATTACGAGAAGATTGACCGTCGCAAGCGCATACCGCGAGCTCTTTTACAGGTTTTTATTTTCTTTATAATGCCGTCGGGGAGCATTGTGGGCGAAATTAGTTTTTTCTACCTTTCAAATTAACAGGATTAAATCCAGTGACAATTAATTGAATTGGTCATTTTAAAACGTGCGTGTAAACAATTTTGGTCGAGTAAGTTATACGTGTCTGCTTAAGGCGTTCGTACACGCTTTCCTTTTGTGACCTTTTCCAAAAATACTTCCCCTGTGTTGTGACAGGCGAAATAACGTGTTTATGACGATATGCAGGTTAATGAAGTCAGTTAAAAATAATTTATGTGCCCGTTGATATAAGACTACGTGACATAATGGATACTTTTTCTAAAATGCGAAAGTACTTTATGGCAACATTACTTTTGAAAAAAGTGTGAAAGGCGCGGCTTTAAGACCGCTTTGAAGATAAGATAGTAAACATAAATGGAGGCTAGCCTTCGCCTATAATCATAATGGATTCTTTTTATATTCTTGAACATGAGGTTCAAGATTAAACTTTAATATCGGTAATAAATTGTGAATGAGCTTTATGATACTGAAAAGAATATGGTCATTTTGAATACATTGTAAATTGAAGCACTTTAAATTTTGCAACCTTTTAAAAAACCGACTCCCAAGTGTTTCAGCTCGACGATCTGATTTAATTTATTACAAATGCATTAGTGATGAATTTAATTTAAAAAACGTTATTAAATTCCGATATGTCCGAATCTACAGTGACAACTAGATTTATACCTTTCGTTAGTTAATGTAGTCTCCAAAATTAATCAACTAAAATCCCATTGATCACGAATTTCAACACGATGCTGACCAGTCTGAGATATTCCTTAATGTCACATAATTAAAGTGAGCCATTTATTTGGCGTGTCACCATTTTAATGGAATATTTGTAGAAGATTATATATGGGAAGTTAATTCTGCTGCCGTCTAGGTTTTGACAAGACCCTTTGACCAACTCGTAAGTCGTGTCCGTGACCACTGGGCCACCACTGCTCTATGTCCTGGTCGTAGGTTCGGACCCCAGCTAGGCGCTTTACTTTGTGTAAATTATTTTATCACCACTGCTCTCAAAACGGTGAAGGAAAACATCGTGAGGAAACCGGCATGTCCTAGACCCGAAAAATCGAAGACATGTGACATCTACCAACCCGCACTGGGCCCGCGTGGTGGATTACGGCCCACTCCCTCTTACTGAGAAGAGGCTTGTGTCCCAGCAGTGGCAACATTATAGGCTGATTATGACCCTCTGATCAACTTATGATTTATGTTATAATCTATGTTATGATAGGAAATAAACAAATGAAGATCCTGGAGATCTTAATTAACAAATGGTTCAGAGAAAGTAAATAAAGGTTTAGATGAAAGAACACAAGCATTTGTGTGTGATAGCAGTTTACGAAATAAATACCTTTAAATAAACAAACAGAAATTATCTAGATGACATCATGACATTCATTTGAATAAATTAGATTAG
Source organism: Mesoligia furuncula (assembly GCA_916614155.1). Lineage (NCBI taxonomy): Eukaryota > Metazoa > Arthropoda > Insecta > Lepidoptera > Noctuidae > Mesoligia > Mesoligia furuncula. The sequence continues at coordinate 25,265,075 of OU744807.1, read as the reverse complement.
AACGAAACAAAATTAGCACTCGAGAAATGTCAATCGTCAGTCAAAACCTTGACTATATCAGGCAATGATTATTCAGTTTACACGTCGATTTGTCCAAGAAACACTTCCATAATTCAACTACAATTTAACTCCTACGATAAACTTCAATCTTTTGGTCCGAACTCACAGAGTACCTCAGTAAATCTGTCAGGCCATGTATCTTCGTTTCTTATTTCACCGTTTTTATATTAATTTGCCTCGACATCTGTAATTTTCTCCATATTAAAAGTTTTGTAATTTAAATAGAGTGAGACATGACATTTATTAACTTATCAAAATACTTTAAGCGGCATTTCTTTTGGGTTATGTAAGGATACGTTTTTGTAAGAAAATTGCCGTAGTTTGGTCAGGGAAGTTACGATTCTCAATTTGTTTTACGAATTTTACATCCTTCAGGCTGATGTAGTAGAGATGGAATTTGGAACTTTAGAAAGTGTTGAGTATGTGTGCGTGTGCCTACGCACCGATAGTCTTACTCCAATAAAAGTCAGTGCGCTAATAGCAAGCAGTTGTTTCACTCGTCTGTCCTCGTACTTAACATTGGCGACGAGTACCCACGCAAAATAAAAGTAAAAATGTCCGGTTCGGTTTTTGGTCTTTTATCAGTGTTTGATCACAATGTACAGTCTTGGGAGACCTACAAGTGCCGCATTAAACAATGGTATGTGGCTAACGACATCACCGGGACGAGCGATCCTACAGGAACAAAGCGACGAGCTATCTTGCTGAGCGCACTCGCGGATGGCACACACAAGTTGGCATCGGATCTCGCGTTACCGAAGCAGCTGCAAGACGTGCCGTATGATGACGTACTTAAGCTTCTGGACGAGCATTTCACTCCGAAGCGGTGTGGGTTCGGCGAACGGTACAACTTTTACGCGGCTACGCAACAAGAGGGGGAGACGTATGCACAATGGGCCGCAAGGTTACGAGGTCTGACGGCGCACTGCGGGTTCTCTAACGTAGAAGAAGCTCTTCGAGATAAATTTGTTATGGGTATGTTGCCGGGATCTGAGAGAGAGAAGCTGTTCTCGAAAGATCTCGCGGGCCTAACATTAGCAAAGGCGATGGAGTTGGCGGAGAACACGCGGAGTGCACGTGCGGCAGCGGCCGCCGGGGTGCAGGCCGCGCCGCACGATCAGCTGTTCAAGATTGCGCGGGCAACGGATTCGGCGCCCCCAGCGCATCGGGAGGCTGCGTCGGGCTCGGGAGTTAAAGTGCAGTGTCAAGTGTGTGGCTATCATAATCACGAGACATCCCAGTGTCGGTTCGTAAAGGCAAAATGTAGGAAATGCAATGCTACGGGGCATCTGCGTAGGATGTGTAAAAAGATTAATTATGTCGAATCGAGAGCTGTGGACGAGAGCGACGATGACGGTGAGTGTTTTAATATTCGATCAGTTAAAGGGGAACCGATGATAGAAACGGTATTGGTCTCGGGAATAGAATTAAAATTCGAGATAGATAGTGGTTCGGCCGTTACAGCAATTTCTGAGGAAACTTATAAAACATATTTTAAAAATGTACCATTGTCGATGACTAATAAACGTTTGTGTTCATATACCGGTGATAAAATTGTTTGTGAGGGTATAGCGCAGTTACAAGTAAGTTATGCGAATACATCGCATGTACTGTGTGTTTATGTCGTGCGAGACGGTGGTCCGCCGATTCTCGGTCGCGATTTTATTTCAAAATTTAGGTTAGAATTGTTGCCGATACAATATTGTGACCAAACGGATAAAAATGATATGTTCGTTACATTGCAATACCGTTATCCATCGGTCTTTTCGGATAAATTAGGATTATTTAATAAATTTAAAGTGAAGTTACAATTAAAGGAACATGCGAAGCCAGTTTTTGTTAGGGCTCGACCAATAGCTTTCGCCTTGAAAAGTAAAGTAGATAAAGAGATAGATCGATTAGTAGGGTTAGGTATATTGAAGCCGGTAGATCACGCGCGGTATGCGTCACCGATTGTACCCGTGTTAAAGCAAAATGGATCTATACGCATATGCGCCGATTTTTCCACCGGTGTAAACAAACAGTTAGTTATTGATCAGTATCCTTTACCAACAGTAACTGAGCTTTTTTCTAAGTTGTATGGGGGACAGCAGTTTACCAAATTGGACCTGTCAAATGCTTACAACCAATTTATGTTAGATGACGAGTCACAAGAATTAACATGCATAAATACGCATAGGGGAATTTTTAAACAAACGCGTTTATGTTTTGGTATTGCAAGCGCGCCGGCCGTGTTCCAGCGCGCGATGGAGGGCGTGCTAGCTGGCGTGCCCGGCACACTCTGTATGCTCGACGATATTTTAATTACCGGGAAAACTAAATCGGAACATCTGAATAGATTACATCAAGTGCTGCAAAAATTACAAGACGCGGGACTTACCTTACAAAAAGAGAAATGTGTGTTTTTCAAAGACGAAGTCAATTACTTAGGTTACGTGATAAATAAAGATGGTCTACATAAATCACCACAAAAAATAAAAGCCATGGTGGAAGCGCCGGTGCCGGCTAATATTAATCAATTACAGTCATTTTTGGGGTTGGTTAATTATTACAGGAACTTTGTTCCTAACGCGTCTACGATTTTATGTCCTCTGTATGAGTTGCTAAAAAAGGGTAACAGGTGGGTTTGGACACGGGAACACGATGAAGCGTTTGCCGCGATTAAAACATGTTTAGCGTCAGATCAAGTATTAGCACATTTTAACCCAGACGCTACTATAATTTTAACAGTAGATGCATCACCAGTAGGGCTTTCCGCAATATTATCGCAAGTAGAAACCGATAGGTCGGAGAGACCGATCTCTTTTGCTTCGAGGACGCTTAATGCGGCTGAAAAACGTTACTCGCAGATACAAAAGGAAGCGACAGCGATTATTTTTGGGGTTAGGCGTTACCATCAATATTTATATGGCAGGTCGGTTCCGTTTATTCTCCGGACCGATCATAAGCCACTTTTGTCGATTTTCGGACCGCACCGGGGTATACCTGAAGTTTCAGCAAACAGACTTCAGAGGTACGCGCTGTTTCTGAGCGGTTATAATTATCAAATCGAATATGTACGTAGCACTAATAATAGTGCGGATTTCTTATCTCGCGCTTGTTTACCCGAGGAGGCGGGTGTGGACAGGGGCGTGCAGGGCGTCGACGCGACGATGCCCGATCTCGACCGCGCATCGTATATTAATTTTGTGTTGGAAGGTAGTCTACCAGTAACCTTAAAAATGTTACGTGACTCGACATTGACAGATGTGACCTTGAGTAAGGTAGTGCATTGTGTGTTGAACGGATGGCCTAGGAAAATGTCTGGTGATGATATGAAACCGTATCATGCGTGTAGGACGCAACTGTCTTATGAAAATGGTTGTGTTATGCGAGGACACAAAGTTGTAATTCCGGAGAAATTACAAGCAAAAATTCTAACGGAATTGCATCAATCCCATTTAGGTATTGTTAAGACAAAGGCAGAGGCGCGGGCGCGTGTTTGGTTTCCGGGAATCGACGCTGCTTTAGAGCGATTGATAGGCTCGTGTGAAGTGTGCATGCAATTACGACCATCACCGACGCGGGCGCCGATTGCGCACTGGGAATATCCGCCAACGCCATTTTACCGGGTTCATATTGATTTTCTGGGGCCTATTAACAATAACACCTATTTAGTTGTAGTGGATGCCTATTCCAAGTGGGTGGAGGTTTACAATATGAAGTGCAGTACTTCTACTTCAGCAACAATTGACAGATTATATGATTTTATGTCAAGATTTGGTATTCCGCATACACTGGTTAGCGACAATGGTACATCATTTACGTCACATGAGTTTGAGGCTTTTTGTAGGGTGAACGGAATTTCACACATGACGTCACCCACATACCACGCGGCCAGTAACGGTCAAGCAGAAAGTTATGTTAAGATAGTAAAGAAGGGTATTAAAACAAGCTTACTTAGTGATAATGGGCCGCGTAATTTAAACAACAAACTTTTAAAATTCTTGTTTGACTACAGAAATTCCGTTCACACAATAACGGGGTACTCTCCGGCTGAGCTGGTCTATGGTCGGAAGCTTAGAACGCGTCTTGATCTATTGAAACCCGAATCGCCGTCGCCATCGTCCACGGCACTCGCTAAAATTGTTAAACGTAAACAGTGTTTGCAAAATAAGACGGGCGGACACAACACCCAAGTTTTTGCTACCGGTGACATAGTTTATTATAAAAATCAAACAGTAAATGGTAAATATACTTGGTGCAAAGGGATAGTCATTAAAAAAATCGGCAAAGTGTTGTATTTAATTAAAGATGAAGTAACATCAAAGGCTTTAAGAAAACATAAAAATCAGATAATAAGGTATAAAGGCGACGATTGCTGTGACGACAAAGACGAGGATATAGACCTAGAGGAGATAAGTGGTGGCCCAATGACAGAGATGCAGATTCCGGAACAGATGTCGCCAACGGGCACTGTGGAAGGAAGTACAGATGCGGCAATGGCTGAAGATAGTTCCAACCTGGCAAGAGCAGCCGCACCATCAGGTACAACCCCCGTGTTTGTTTCACAGCCAACAATATCAGACAATTCCGGGGAGGAGGATGAGTACCAGGAGGCTTTAGCCGGCTCTCCTAGCACGGGATCCTCTGGAGAAGCGCCACCGCAGCAGCAGGCAAGTGAGCTTGTGCCAACACCACGGTCTAAACGCAATCGGCCTAAAGTCAACTACAAACTGTTCTATTAGAAAGTAAGTTTAGTAATAGCACATTTTTAAAGCATTGTAGTTTTGTATTGTATTGCTAAGCTAAGGGGAGGAATGTTGAGTATGTGTGCGTGTGCCTACGCACCGATAGTCTTACTCCAATAAAAGTCAGTGCGCTAATAGCAAGCAGTTGTTTCACTCGTCTGTCCTCGTACTTAACAGAAAGATACTGCTAATGAAACTTAACTTAAACCAATACTCTGCCCAACTCAACAGTTTTAACCCTTCGGGGATTACAGTCGTGATGTTATGTGTTAATCTGAGTCTTCTATATGAATTTCAGTTTCAGCAGGGTTTAATCTTGTTAAAATTTATATTGTAATCAACAAGATAATCTTAATTTCATATTCCTACGATAACCAGTTTCTGTTTATTACTTGTGTATATTGGTTGGTGTATATTGGTCGACTGCCCCGTTGGCCTCGTGTTTGCAAGCGCGACTGCTGAGCGTGGGGTCCTAGGTTCGATTCCCAGGTCGGGCAAAGTATTACTGAGTTTTCCGTTAGGAATTTTTTAATAACACCCGGGGTGTTATGTAAGTTTGGAAGTTGGAGGTTTAATACCCCCGTGTCTTGGAAAGCACGTAAAGCTGTTGGTCCTGCGCCTAATCTCTCCCCGGTTGTGTCGGATTGCCGTCCCATAGGACTATGAGAGTACAGGAACAGAGAGTGCACCATGCCACCTTGATCGAAATCGGTCGGGAGGCTGTTATATTGGTATCTAATACGAAGTTTGAAAGTGGCCCCGGTGACTGAAAAGTTGTGTGGAAATCGGTTGTCATGGTATGAGCATGTGATGCAGAGGAATGAGGACAATCTCGTGAGGAAAGTTTTAAGTATGAATGTAGGTGGCGTAGTAGGGAAAGATCAAAGAAACGATGGTTAAATTGTGTAAAAGATGATAAGGCTAGAAAGGAGGTGACCACAGGGATGACGACTCATAGAGAAGTATGGAAGAAAAATACATGTAGCGTCGACCCCAAATAAATTTGGATAAAGGCAAAATAATGAAGACATTGGAACCTACCGAATTTCAGAAATAATAAAGATTTCTGTTCCGGTCACTAATAAAGTTTGCACATATGCTAACGATTAGTCAAGCTGCTTATTTGTAATCGGATATCCCATCTCATTAAACCCGCCTCATTTATTATTAGTTATAGCTGAATAGAGTTTAAGAAGTGATGATAATGAAACACTTCATATTCATTACATAGATTCTCACAAACTTAGCTCCTTGTTCGTGCACTACTGTCAAAGTCTAGACTTGTATAGAGTAAATAAACGTTTTATATTATATGATAGATTATAAAAATCATTTAATTTTTGTCATCCAAATATTATCTCTCATGATCGTTTATTTGGTCAGAGATCGCGCAAGACATCCCGATATTTTGAAGGAAAAAGGGGATGTCTTTGATCAGCAGTGTGGCACAGTATAGGCTAACAAAAACAATAAAGATCATTAGGCGAAACAATCTAAATATATAAAACTCAAAGGTGACTGACTGACATAGTGATCTATCAACGCACAGCCCAAACCACTGGAGGGATCGGGCTGAAATTTGGCATGCAGGTATATGTTATGACGTAGGCATCCGCTAAGAAAGGATTTTGATAAATTCTACCCCCAAGGGGATAAAATAGGGGATGAAAGTTTGTATGAAACTTTGTCAATTTTAAACCGATCGGGCTGAGACTTCGCTTGCATATAGCTACTATGACGTAGGCATCCCCTAAGAAAGGATTTAGATAAATTCAACCCCCATGGGGGTAAAATAAGGGATAATGAAGGATGTAAATGTATTAGTTTTTTTAATAATACTTAACGCGAGCGAAGCCGCGGCAAAAGCTAGTATCTATATATATATATATAATTTAAAGTCCTGACTGACTGATATATCAACGCACAGCATAAACCGCTGGTCCTGGAGACATGAAATTTGGAGGGTGTGTTTTTTGTGTAGAGTAGGTATCCACTAAGAAAGGGTTTTTCGAAATACCTCTAAGAGGTGAATGGGGGGAGGGTGAAATTTCACGCGGACGAAGTCGCGGGCAGAAGCTAGTCGTCTATAAAAGAGGAAGTTTTAGATAGACAAGAACAAGCAGTTCTGTTGTTGTATGAAATACGTTTTTTATATGTATCATCAGTGTTGTTATCCCTAATATTCGTTTTTGTTGCAACACGTGACTTCAAGTTTTAAGGCCATTGTACTAAGTGTTGTACTTCAAACGTTAGTGACGTCATGTTAGTGTCCATTACAGGATTCATAGAACTCCTAGCGACACCGTGATTGTAATGTTGCAATGTATCGACTAGCTCATGATCTTCATCAATTGTTTTAGTTTCATTGAGTTAATGTCCATTATAGGATTCATAGAACTCCTAGCGACATCGTGATTGAGTTGGTACACAATGTATCATCTAGCTCATGTTCTTCATCGATTTTTTTTGGTTTCATTGACGTTAATTTCGACAAAATCAATTGTTTTGTTATTGACAACCATTTTAATTAACCTGACCATTATAATTTTGAGATGCTGGTCAACTGTGGTTCCACTATTATCATATCTAAGTGTCGTTTTTGGCTGTACATTATCAACGGTCTTTACATCCGGATGTACTATAGGACCACCGCGTTTTAACATATGGTTTAATTTTTTGTCTAGATTTTATTTAGGCTAAACAAGAACAAGTCTATTTTCAGTCATGATCAAATAAAAACCCCGTGGGGCCTACAGTAGTTCGGCATGTCAATTATAAGACGAGTCAATTGTTTTCGCTCCGTCTACCATGATACCTTCCATTCCAAGTTACATTATTCACACACCATGGGATTCTACAGACTGTTCTCATAGTAAACGATAGTTTGGTTTCAACATAAGTGCCTTGGTATGAGGTATGTCTGGCCAAACGGACGCTGACTCACGCAAATCGGCTGGAGGTAAAAAATCATTTGCGACTGCTGTCACAATTTTACATTTACCATCATCTTCATTAACTTTTCAGACGAATCTGTTCTTTATCCCTATTGCTATTGGGGTGATAGTGTCATTGCAGAAGATTTTAGGGATGATTAAGTTACATCTGTATCTTGTATTCAAACGGGTTTTAGGTCACGCCTCAGTGAGAACATTAAAGTAATTTTCTCTAAGAGAACTCATCAATTTCTTAGTCGTTAACGATTTTTTGTCAGACACGTCTATGAGAGCCAGACGGCGTTATTATGTTTTGTTGTGTGAGACTTATTTTGGATTCATTTCCTTCATATGTTTTAGGTTAGTGAGACGATTTGGTGCGTTGCGTTTTGTCGTACATTTTTCTTAGAATTTTACATGATAGATAAGATAGTCATGCACGGCTTAGTGTTCCGTATCAGGTTTTGAGAACCGTAATAATATGTGGAATGTCAGTTCGAGGTCATTAATTTCTATGTGGCTTTATTCATTATTTATCAGAACGGGTTAATGGAATCCATATCCAATTTAATAACCTACATAACTCTGCCTATACTATAAAAATTATACTATATTATTAAATTATATAATTACTTTTCTGTGTCACCTTCTCAGCCTTTTGCATTCAGAGTACTTACTAATATTGTTCACATGGGCTTCCTACATTCAACCAACGCTTCATTGGGCCTCCTACAGTTTATATTCAGAATATCGAATAGTTCAAGGCGTACATACATTTCTGTCATGTATATCACTTGTATTAAGACTTCAATGTTCTCAAAAACGTGATTTAGTTATATGCACCTAAATTATTTAATATACGGAACGTTTACGCCAATTGTTCAGAATATTATCTTACCTTGAGTTATGATTGAGGCTATCTGTATCTATGCCTGTATGTTTTAATGTTTTACTAAGAAAACACAAAGTTCTTAGAACTATAACAATTATCCGCTGATAAACAGCTTTATTGGCTGTTTTACAATTATTTTTTATCTTGAAGCCCGTTTCCTTTCATGGTGTAGGTATACAGAAATGTTAGTTGTTAGTAGGTACGTGCACCTACACGTGTTTGCATTTCGCTCTCTTTGCGTTGAGGTTTGCTTTGAGTTTTTGGGTATAAATGAATACAGATTTTCGAAAAGTCAAGTTATTAGGAGCTAAAGTCGACCTCGAGATTTCTTTATTGCAGAAAGTTGAATGTCATCTCATGTTAAAACAGCTGGAATATAGCGTCTAGCTCCATCAATAGGCCAACTGCATATAGTAATAGAAAACTAAAATTATAATTCCAAGTCTCGTAAACCAATTTCCTGCCACTCCGGTTCCTATAAATTCTTAACTGTTTTCTACTGATAGTAGGTCTTACGTACATCCGCTACAATTGTATAATGGTATGGTTTTAGAAGTTTATAGCTAAGTTTATGGGATTGCTTTCGCAAAGCTATAAATACTTTGCCTCCTACAAGTAATGTTGCTATGTGTAAGTGTGGATATAAAACTATGTTGTGGCTGATATTTTCTGCATCTTTTATAGCAAGATAGTTGATTTGTATATTCATGGCTCTTTCAAAATTATTGGTTAAAGGTGCTTCATTGTTTATTTCTTATAATAAGCCAAAGGCCAGGGCTAGGCCTACCGGTGGCCTAGTTTGGGGGTCAGCGTCTATTCTATTCTTGTACAAATTGTGACTAATAAATAATTTGAAATTAATTATTTTAGCACCCAGCCTATTATTGTCCCACTGCAGAGCAAAGGCTTCTTCCCAAACATAGAAGGCACGAGTATTCATCTCCATGCTTGCTCAAAACGGTTTGCCGATTTCTGCGCGATTTGGCGCTTCATCTTATGTGCTTGTTACTTATTAAACACTTTTTTTTTTACAAAATTCTTTGGAAAGCCAAAAGATATCCACACATTTTGCTTTCCAATTCTCTCAGATTCTAATTAACACAGAACTGTTAGGTTATATAGTATATTATATTATATATCTACAGAAACGGGCAGGTGTACTTCAAATAGCTCTCTCTATTATTACGAGCTGTTCAATTCTATTTAACCTTTAAGATTCCACTTTTATGGATCTGAGATTCAAATGGTTTATAGATAAATATATTTTTATATAAATACGTACATATACATCATCATTCTCCTGCCCTTATTCCAATTTATTTGGCGCAACAATCCATACGTAATATTATAAATGCGAAACTGTGTCTGTCTGTCTGTTACCTTTTCACGCTTAAACCACTGCACCGATTTAGATGAAATTTGGTATAGAGATAGTTTGAGTCCCGGGATAGGACATCGGATAGTTTTTATAACGATAAACCCACGGGATCGACACTTATGCGGGGCGCAGCTAGTGTTATGTAAATATAGTAGGAAAAATATTTAAAGAATGAACTAGAAGATTCCAGTTCATAAATGTAGATTTTAATAGTTCAGCTATAGCTATTTTTAGATTCCTTGAAAAATAAATTATCGTGTTATTAAGCAACTATAGGTCTACCGATTCAAATCAATCATTAAAGCATGGCGAATGATTCTCCGTGCTTGTATGGATATTAAACAGAAATAGACATATGTAGATACCGACTACTTTAAGAACAGATAGGTCTGTCGTATTTTCAAACGGTTTTATTTAGCTTGCCCTGTTTGTTATTTATTTATTTGGGTCTAATATCGTACTTGAGATTTTACCCCCTTCCTGTTCGCAGATTGATCTGATATTTGGTACACACCTTTAGTTATGATGACAACAAAAAAAATTACACTCAGTTTCCTTGCGATGTTCAAAAACAATGGACCACCATACATTACGTAAGTACCTACTAC